>CM053036.1:11552996-12107996 GCA_028564925.1 Lithobates sylvaticus | reverse complement strand
GCGGGTTCGTACTCCCATAGAGAGGGGGAAAATTAATGCATACCAGGCTCAGGAAAGAATAAAGCGCAGATCTAGTTGGAAAGAAAAGAGTCCAAAGAAGAAGGTAGCATCAACTCGGCCCTACCCAGAAGAGCTAGTTGGTCCATCTCCTACTGTACCCATCCAGGTGGAAGGAGTATACGCACAGGCCCTCCTAGACACTGGAGCACAAGTGACCTTATTGTACAGGGACTTCTATGATAGATACCTGAGTCATTTGCCTATTCAGAAGATAGAGGAGCTGGAGATATGGGGGCTGGGAACTCAGTTTCCCCTATGATGGATACCTGCCTATACAATTGACCTTTGACCCGTCCGTGGCTGGGAAGACTGAAGTGTTTGACACCTTAGCAGTGGTGTGCCCTCGCCCGCCTGGAACCAGCAAGACTTCCCTGATTATAGGGACGAACACGGACCTAGTCAGAAGGCTTCTGACCCCCCTGGTAAAGAAGCAGAATCATTCAGCTCCCAAGATCCATCCCATGCTGAAGGCAGCCTACCAGCGGTTGGTCCTAGAGCAGCAGACCCCAAGTGAGGGGATAGGAAAGGTGTGGAGGCTTGGAAGAGAAGGAGGGGTGCTACAGCCCGGAGAGGTGGCCTGCCTTAGGGCCACTGTGAAGCTTAACTGGGAGCAGCCTGGCCCCTTGTAATGCTGGAATCCGACCCAATGGAGGGTCACTCAGATCTGGAGGTGATACCAGAAGTGATCCCAATCAAGGCACTGAAGAAGGCTAGAGGAAGAGTCCCAGTCAGTGTGAGGAACCCCACGGAGCGGCCCGTGGAGATCCCTGCCAGGATGCTTTTGGGACAGGTGAGCCCTGCAGTCCCAGTTGGCTGGTCAGAAGTGAAAGGGACGGGTGAAGGAGAAGATGTTTGGAAGAAACTCTCCATGGAAAACCCAAACCTACCTGGAGCTTGGAAGGAGAGAGCCAAGGCCCAGCTGACCAGATGGGAGAAGATTTTCTCAAAAGATGAGTTTGATGTAGGTTGTGCGAGGAGTGCCACCCATCGAATCAGCATGCAAGAGGACAAGCCATTCAGAGAGAGAGTAAGGCGGGTCCCGCTAGCAGATCTGGAGGATCTGAGGGAGCAACTTGCGGAACTGAAGAAGACGTGAGTGATTCGGGAGTCCAGAAGCCCCTATGCCTCCCCAATAGTGGTAGTCAGGAAAAAGAATGGGTCGTTGAGGCTCTGCATTGACTACAGAACTCTCAACAGGAGGACCATTCCTGATCAGTACACCACGCCAAGGATAGAGGATGCCTTACAGAGTTTGTCTGGAGCTAAGTGGTTCAGCGTGATGGACCTCAAGAGTGGGTACTATCAAATTCCCATGCATCCAGAAGATAGAGAAAAGACTGCTTTCATAACCCCAGTAGGGTTCTTTGAGTTCAACAGGATGCCTCAGGGCCTGTCTGGAGCTCCTGCTACCTTTCAACGCCTCATGGAAAGGACTGTTGGAGACATGAACCTCATAGAAGTCCTTGTGTACCTGGACGATGTCATTGTCTTTGGAAGAACATGAAGCCAGATTGGAGAAAGTATTGAAGAGGCTCAGTGAGGAGGGACTCAAACTTTCCCCCGAGAAGTGCCGGTTTTACCAGTCTTCTGTGAACTATCTGGGACACATAGTGTCTGAAAAAGGAGTGGCTACAGACCCTGAGAAGTTGGAGGCAGTTACTTCGTGGCCAAGACCCACAACAGTCACCGAACTTCGATCTTTCTTGGGGTTCTGCTCCTACTACCGCAGGTTTGTGGATGGGTTCGCCCGTATTGCAAAACCCCTAAATGAGCTGCTCAAGACAGAAGGAGAAGAAGATGGCTTGGGGCCTAGAAGGCCCGGTGAGTCGGTTCAAGACCAATGGAACTCAAGGTGTGAAGAGGCTTTCAGAACCTTGAAGAGGAGTCTCACCACAGCCCCAGTTTTGGCCTATGCTGACCCCACCAGACCATATGAGTTACATGTTGATGCCAGCCATGAGGGCCTAGGTGGAGTACTCTACCAAGAGTATGAAGATCAGCTACGACCAGTGGCCTATGTGAGCCGGAGCCTGACCCCCTCGGAGAAGAACTACCCCACCCACAAGTTGGAGTTCTTAGCCCTCAAATGGGCAGTAGTCGACAAACTAAAAGGGGCTGAATTTACTGTAAAAACAGATAACAACCCTTTGACCTACCTATTCACCACCGCCAAGTTGGATGCAACTGGACACAGATGATTGGCGGCATTATCTGGATTCAATTTCAGCCTCAAGTACAGGCCAGGGGCTGGAAATAGGGATGCAGATGCCCTGTCCCGAAGATCTCATGTCATGATCGATGATTGGGAAGACTGGACTCAAGTGGCACCAGAAGGAGTGCGAGCCCTTTGTCAGGGGGCTGAACTCCAAGCCAGAGGAGGATCCAGAGCTGAAGAGATAGGAGTAACCACAGTGGGAGTCCCAAAATGCTACTGTGGGGTAACTCAACTAGAAGAAGAGTGCCTGCCGAAGCTGTCCAAGAAGGAGTTAAGGTGTGACCAATTGGAGGACCCCATGGGGAAATTGGTTCTGGAAGCATTGGAAAACAAAAGTCCAGAGGGACTTCGACATCACCCTTCCAAAGAGGCTCGCTTACTGAGGAGAGAGTTAGACAAATTACAGGTGCATCAGGGAGTGGTCTACCGAAGGGGCCCCTCTGATAGCTCAGAAGATAAGTGGCAGCTGTTTCTCCCCGAAAAGCATCGAGAGACTGTGCTGATTGCCTTACATGACCAGCATGGTCACTTGGGAGCAGAGAGGACCTTCCAACTTGTCAGAGACCGGTTTTATTGGCCCTGCATGAGGGCCGAAGTGGAGGAGTATTGCCATTCCTGTGCACGATGCATTCAGAGGAAAACTTTACCTCATCAAGCTGCCCCAATGGGCCATCTACAGAGTCAAGGCCCAATGGATCTGGTATGCATTGATTTTCTCTGCCTCGAACCCGATTTGAGTGGATTGGGAAATGTTCTGGTGGTAACCGATCATTTCACCCGTTATGCTCAGGCTTTCCCAACCAAGGACCAGAAGGCTTCTACGGTGGCCAAAGTGCTCTTAGAAAAATACTTTGTTCATTATGGACTACCACAAAGAATCCACTCAGACCAAGGAAGGGACTTTGAGAGTCGCCTGATCCGGAAGTTACTAGATTCTTTAGGAGTGGAGAAGACTAGGACTACACCATATCACCCTCAGGGAGATGCTCAGCCTGAAAGGTTCAACCGGACCCTATTGAACATGTTGGGAACTTTAGAGACAGAGAAGAAGCAACATTGGAGCCAACACATATCAGCTCTGGTGCATGCCTACAACTGCACCACCAGTGATGTGACAGGTTTCTCCCCCTACCGGCTCATGTTTGGGAGAGAAGCAAGGTTGCCAGTGGATCTGGCCTTCGGCATTTCCTTAGACCATGCCTCTGCTGCCTCCCACCAAGGATATGTGGACAGACTGAGGCACAGTTTGAAAATAGCTTACGAGAAGGCTCAGGCGGCCTCTGACCAGAGGGGGGCCCGAAACAAGCGGAACTTTGACCTGAAGGTTCGAGTACAAGACCTACAGCCTGGCGACCGTGTACTGTTACGCAATCTAGGGATCCCTGGAAAACACAAGCTTGCTGATAGATGGAGATCAGAGCCATATATCATCTGTAGAAAGCTACCTGGATTGCCTGAGTATAAGTTAAAGCCAGAAGGAAGAGTGGGGCCCTTGAAGACCTGGCATAGGAATCACTTGCTCCCACTTACTGAAGCAGTCAGAATGCCTCCAGTAAAAGACTTACCTGAATCTGTTTCCATTCTGGATACCCCTAGACCCAACACTCGGTCTCAGACATCCCAAACTAGGGATGGACAGGACCCCCAACCGGCAGAAGAAGAGAAAGGGGAATTTGAATGGCTATGGCCTTCCTCAACTCCAGGAAATTCCGCCATAGATCTTCCGCTTACTGAGGATGTGGAAGATGGAACATTGAACCCAGAAGCTACAGAATTCGTTCCCACCAGTGATGTGCTCGAGTGCTGGGAAGATATCCCTGGTCTCTACTCAGAAGAAGAGAAAGTAGATGTTCCAGAACCAGTGATGTTGCCAGAGTGTGTTTCTGAAGAAGAGCCTGTGGTGTCAGTGCCTGAAATTCCAAGAGAACAGAGAGCTCATAGAGTTGTGAGGCCTCCCAAGAAGCTAACCTACCCCCAAATGGGAGAAAGTTCAGAGGACTCTGTTACCACAGCAAGGAGGAGTGTTGAACGCCCTGACCCATCCACTGTTCATTTGGTGGAGGGCAACCCCAGCTCACTCTCTGGCACAGTTAGACAGGTCGCCCTCACTAAAGCGACCTGTAGACAGGACAGCTCCCCATCCTATGATAATTGGTGGGAGGCTCCTCTGTCTGTTTTATGTGAACGTGTTGTTTCAAAGAAGGCTTGTAGATTGAACAATGTCTTTGGGGACCAAAGATTCAAAGTGGGGGGAGTGTGTAGCGGGGTTGTTCCCCTTTTAGAGGATAAGACTACGATTCCCATGATTCCCCTGGCTCCCGGGAGGTTGGAGGGTTTCGCCCCAGAGGCTGATGGGAGAGGTTATGTAAGGGAGAGGGAAGGCCCGCCTCTTCCTCTTCTGACGCAGGGATCACAGAGAGAGGAGACACCTGTGCGGACCGGGACTGCTGAAGGCCTGAAGCCTGGGCCTTGCAGCAGACTGAGAGAGACTCTCACACCTCACTGTCAGCCTGTGCAGAATGGAGACTTTCGCCTGAGAACGGTCGTTCAGAGGGAGGACCGGAGCGCAGGGGCTGTGACGAACGAGGCCGGACACCGCCAGCGGAGGTCCCGGAGCTAAGGACGGTATCCGGAGTGGTGAGCGAGCGAAAAGCTCATCTTATACTGTTATTTCACACTTTATGCCTATCAGACTGCCAAGGCCATTTACCTCAGAGAGCAGAAGATTGTTCTTTCTTGTGGATTACAAATACACCATTTTATTCTACATGTGCACCACCTCTACAGTTCTTGTGCCGGTGAAGAATACTGTGTTCCCTCAAGGACTGAGCTCCATTGTTAGGGATCAGGCCTGGTCCGTTAGGTAGCCACAGTTAGATTTGTTGCACCTCAGGGGTTCATAGCAGACGGTCGCTACACGTGGCGCTCCGTTCCCCATTGCTGTTCAGCCATATATGTATACATGTTGTAGTACATACTGCAGGGACCTGCTTGTGTGTTGTAAGCCAAATGTTTAATGCATGTTACCCTTTTCTTTCACTTTGCCAAAAGTAAAGACAGTTATTTCAGCTAGCAGTCTGTCTGTGAGTTTGAGTCCATTACACTTATACTCTAAGTGATCTTTATATGTGCATACATATCTACCTGTTTATTAACTGTGCCAGAGCGGGTAGAGCAGATTGCCGGGGGGTTGGTGGAGGTGGAGCTGTACTCAGGGACCCAAATCAAACTTGCGGCCCTCTTAATTGGGGGTATCGCTACATATCTGTGCCCACTGGGTTCAGATGAACTCCGTCAGCCTTTAGATATCGCCATGTATCAATCTCCAACTCCCTGTGTCTAATGGCTAATCCCTTGTTTTTGATAAAAAACCTACTGGCCTCCTGGTTAATCTTTTTCCTGGCCTTGTTGATCAACTCCACTGACCTCGCTAACCGCCACGAAGTCCTGGCTATCATGTTCGACCATACCAAGACAGTTTTAGGGAAAGCCGCCCGAAGTCGGCAGAAATCGTATTTAATGTCCCTTGTAATGTCTAATTTGGTCCTGAGCCCCAAATCGTTGCCCCCAACGTGAATCACTAAAAACTTCGGGAGGCCTGTCCCATCGCGCAAATCTATGCGCTTCCGGGACCAGACGGCTCCAAAGCATCCCCGGGAAACCCAGCCACTTGATGTACGCCTCCCTCCTAGAAAACCCCAGCTGTCTCCCGTCCGGCCTGGCATCACCCCTCCTGGCCCCCCAGCAGACATAGGAATGTCCCATGATCCAAACGAGACTCGGAGATGAATCTGAAAAGAAAACAACAAGAAAAAACCTCCGGTAAACCTCACCTTAATGTACCACACGAACCCATGTCGGCACATAAACCCCACAAACACCCACCGAACCATCAACCCACTAAGTCCATCCTGACATATGACCGAAAACGCCTAGATTCCCACCTCCCGATTTGTTTTACCGCCTCTTCCGTTAAGCCCCACCTAACTGCCTCCGTCACCGCACCAATCCTAAACGAATGCGAGGAGAATTTCTGATCCCCAAGATCCAGTGCGACCAAACACCTCCGGAATACTCCTATAAATTGGAAGCGTGACAGCGCCTCCCCATTTCGATGTACCAACAGAGGGCCCTCCACAGCTGGCCTCCGTTCCAAATACCCTCTTGTAACTAAGACGGGGCAGAGTTTGGCGTCCGGAATGGCGAAAACCACCACATCCTTGCCTCGGCCCTCCTGGTCCGTCTTAGATCTGCGCAGATGCAAAACCAACCTGTCTACGAAGCACCGAACATCCCCCACCGCTAAACCATCCCCTCTTTTCTTCGAGGAACTTACCAGCTCCCCTATCCGAAAAGCCCCAAAAAAGGCCAAAACAAAAGCCGTGCGGAAAAGCCCTACTTCGTAACCGGATATGCAAACCCCGGGCAAAGTGTCCACCACTCTACCCAAAAGTTCAAACGTAACCGGCCGCCGCTCGTCCCGGACCATCTTCCCTTTTCTGTAACCCTTTACTGCTTGACGTGCCCAGAACTCCTTCGTCCAATCTCTCCCCCCTCCGAGCTTGAACCAGAAAGCCATAGCCGCCATAACCTTCCCCAGCCTCGACACGGAAATACCGTTTTCCATGTGCCTGGCGACAAAATAAATAAAAAGCAGCCTAAGCTCTCCCTCTCCCCCCGAGGCCTGATCCTGGAAAGCAACCCATTCGTCCCATACTTTCCTGTATGCGCTCCACGTCCCCTCGCTCACCGACCGCCGGATCCATTCGGCTATCCGTCCAGGGCAATCCTCCACATATCCGACGGACACGGGACCCCATGATGCTCTGCCTCCGGCGCCAGCTCCCGAAATCTCTCCCACTGAAACCGAGAAAGAGCATCAGCGATCACGTTGTCCAGTCCTGGTAAGTGCACTGCATGAATAAAGATGTTCCGCTGCATGCACCGAAGCACCAAATGTCTCAACAAACGTACCACCGGCGGCGACGCCGCTGACACCTTGTTGATAACCTGTACCACCCCCAAGTTGTCGATGTGGAAGCGAACTTTCTGATCCCGGAAGAATTCTCCCCACAACTCAACCGCCAGCACCACCGGAAACAATTCAAGTAACAGCATGTTCTTGAGTAACCCTACTTGTTTCCAGCTTTCCGGCCAAGGGCCCGCACTCCAGCGTCCCTTGAAAAAGGCCCCGTAACCCGCCGACCCTGCGGCGTCCGTGTACAATTCCAGGTCAAATTTGCTCACCGGCCCCGTCATCCACAGCGCTCTCCCGTTAAAGTTGTCCAGGAATACGTACCACATTCTCAGACCATCCTTATGTTCCCGCGAAAGTGTCACATAATGCCTGGGCGATTCCACCCCCCAGTACTTGCTGCCAGCCTCCTGCTAAAAATCCAGCCCATCGGGATGATTCTGCACGCAAAGTTGAGCTTCCCCAGCACCGATTGCAAAGTTCTAAGCTGAACTTTGCGCCGACCAACCAATGCCCGCACTTCTGCCTTCAACGCTACCAATTTCACTTCTGGCAACCTGCATTCCATGGACACTGAATCAACGACAATCCCCAGAAAACTAATCGCTGTCCTGGGCCCTTCCGTCTTGTCGGGCGCAAGAGGAATGTCGAATTCCCCTGCAATCCTTTCCAGCGTCGTCAGGAGCACCGCGCAAACTTTGGACGCAGGCGGACCGACACACAAGAAATCGTCCAGATAATGGATCACCGAGTTCAATCCAGCGACGTCCCTCACCACCCATTCCACAAATGAGCTGAAACACTCGAAGAATGCACACGAGATAGAGCAACCCATGGGTAAACACTTATCTACGTAATATTCCTCCTGCCACCTGCAACCCAATAAGTAAAAGCTATCGGGGTGAACAGGCAGCAAACGAAACGCCGCTTCGATGTCTGTCTTTGCCATCAGAGCTCCTCTACCATACTTACGTACCCAAAAGACCGCTGCATCAAACGACGTGTAGTGGACCGCGCAAACCTGGGGATCAATGGCATCGTTCACTGACCCCCCTTTGGGATAAGACAGGTGGTGAATAAGCCAAAATTTGTTTGGTTCCTTCTTTGGGACCACTCCCAAAGGAGAAACCACTAGGTTGGGGATGGGTTTTTCGGAAAAGGGGCCCGCCATCCTGCCCAGAGCTACCTCCTTGTGTAACTTCTCTGATACTACTGCTTGGTGTTTCAGAGCGGACCTCAGATTGTCTGCACCAGGCGGCACCGAGCCCAATATCGCAGGAATTATGAAACCCTCCGCAAACCCCACCCTCAACAACTGGGCCACCGCCTTGTCTGGGTACCTATCTAGAAAAGGCCGCATTCTTCCCACTTTCACCGGCGTCCTCCCCTTTGTTAACAGACTCGCTGGCCTTGCCCTTTCCTTGTTTGAAACACCGAGATCCAGGGTGCGATCCTCCGCACCCCGAACACTCGTGTTTATACTTACATCCATTTCCAAACTTACAGCTGCCCTCGTTGTATTGCCAGCAGACTCCCTTCTTTTTCGCGGCCGATTGACCTGAAGCCCCTGATCCACCGCCCCCCCCCCACCCCGCCCCGACCCACCGCCCCCCCCCTGAAAAAACGGACCCGCAGGTTTCGCCGACGACATCAAACACATCCAAAGACTGATGTCTTTGTGATCCCAACGAAAAGCCGGCCTCACTGCCCTCCTCTGGCGAAACTGCTCATCGTAGCGCAACCATGACAGTCCCCCGTAGGTCCGGTGAGCCTCTCCAATAGCATCCAGGTAACAGAAAAGGGCCGAGCAGTGCTCCGGCTCCTTTTCGCTTATCAGGCTTGCCAGAATCGCAAACGCCTGTAACCAATTTTGAAATTTGGAATTAATCTATATCTCCTCTTCTCTTCATCTTCCTTCTTGCTGTCCTCGGGTTTTACTCTAAATTGAACTTCTCCAGCGGGAGCAGCGAAAATATCTCCACATACTCCCCCTTCCAGATTTTTTCCCTGACTTCTTGTTTCAAATGGGCCCCCAAAGGCCCCTCGAAACACACATAGACCTCACAGCGTGCGGAGTCCGCCAACCGTACTATATCCTGTTTTTTGGTTTTATCCCCCCCCCTTTTTCACCCTCGACCGATGCGGGCACCGTGGGCGGACACGCCACCACCGCGCTCCCCGTCCCTGCATCGCTCCCCCCCGGGGCCAACGCGGGCGGAATCGCCGCCACCGTTTCCCCCGCTGGCGCAAGCGTCCCCTCCCCACCTGCAACCGCCGTCACCTGCCCCCCCTGAACAATCCCCCCTTGGTGGAACCCAGGCTCGCGCCGGCCCCGCGGGAGCCGCTGGAGTGAGCTCGAACTTGCCCACTAGGTCCCTGAGTCCCGCCAGGAGTACCTTAAGGCCGCCTTCTGAGAAGGCGGGTTCGGGAACCCCGTTGCCCGGAAAAGACGTCCCCTGCAGGGCCCTGCCGCTAGCCCCTCCGCCCCCTTCCCCTACGTCCCCCTTAGAAATTATATCCCTCCCGCAAAACCCCATACAAGAACAGGACTTACCAGGCTGCCTGGAAACGCTCCCACCAGCCGATGATCCCGCATCCACCGCCGCCGCTCGTTCCTCTGCGACCTCGTCCTCGGACCTGGAAAGTTCACCCTCCGACAGCTCCGGCACTTCTTCCGCCAACTCCATAGCCTGCCCTCCAGGGGATTCGCCCCCAGAAGCAGACGAACTCCGCTCTCTCAGGCTCCTCCTCCTCCTTTCCGCCGACTTGCTGGCACATTTTCTCGGGCTCTGGACACTTGATCCTGCTGCTGGTTCCGCTGCATTGGGGTTAGGCCGCTCGCCTCTGTACCCCCGCTGTGACTTCCCGGGCCTGGGCAGTACACCCCCAGCCCCCGCCGACTGCGTTCCCAGATTGCCAACCGCATCGCTCCTCCCCCTCCTCTGCACCCGAGTAGGCGGACCGCTTTCACCCCGCGGGTTCACCTGGTAGCTGCAGGGCCGACTCGCACTGCCCCCCCTGACCGCCGGTCACAGGCTAGGCCGAACGCCCCCCGCCTGGGCCTTCCTTCTTCCCCCAGTGGGCGGATCGCCCCCCTGGTTCTCTGCTTGGTCCTCTGCTGTTGCCCGGCTCCCCTTTGATGCGCCCCTCCAGCTCCTAGTGTTCCTTCCCCCCCCCCAGCTGGCGGACCGCCAGCAGGGGCGGCCGTTTTGTCTCCTCCAATCTTCAGGGCCCTCTGTTCTCTGGAAGCTGCCCGGGTCCCCCCCCTCTTCCCTCCTTGTGCCCGGAGAGCTGCTCTGCTGTGTGCCTGCAGTAAGATGGCCGCCCGCCCCCCACTCCGCCGCGTCCCTACGTAGGCCTGAGGCCTGGTCATGAGGCCGGACGGCGCCGGCTGCCGGTGGCATGTTGCTGGGCCCCCCCACGTCCTTCCCCGCGCTGGCCCTGGTCCACTTGCTCTGTCCCCCAGCCTCTCTGCGGCCTTGCGCCCTTCAGGCGAGTAGCGCTTCGGCGGGCGGACCCGCCGCGCCCGGCTGCTGTGACCCGACCCCCCCCCCGTGTCCTCCGCTCTCACCCCCAAGGGCCAACTCTATCTGTGCCCGCATCCACTCTGTGCCGTTCGCCGCCGCCGCCGCCCGGATGTTGGACAGGAGCTCCTCCATGCTGCTGCCTGCCAGAACTTTTCTCCCTGAGAACTGATCCTGGGGAGGGCTGCACCTCCCCTTCCTGTTCCCCAACTCCACCCCCTATTCTTAAACGGCCATACCTCACTGGCATGTTTACTTTTTTCATGCCAGCCCTGCGCCTGATTACTTTGTGCTTTGCTGCGGGCTGTTCTTTAGAGGCAGGCCGAGGTCAAGTGCAGGTGGAAAACAAGGAGAATCCAAAGGTCAAGCCGGGTCGTCAGGAGATCAAATGTACAAAGGCAGGAAAACAGGAGCAGGGGTCACAGGGAGCTGCAGATCAGACAGCACCGATCCAGTGTGCACTTCCAGTTTAAATAGGTCGATTGGCGCCAAACGCTGCGTGCACAGGCGCATGCGCAACAGAGCGGAAATGTGCACGCGCACAAGCGCTCACCGGCGAGCACAGGCGCGTGCCAGAACGGCCAGTACTGCATTTTCCACGGGGACTTTCCTGACAGGATGGCTGCATTGAAAGCTGGCACTTGTCCCCTATATCCTGAAACAAGCACCAGCTGATGCATTCAACTTGCCAGCACAAGTGTTTGGAGCCAGAGACTAGTACCAGCAATCAATGCAGCCATCTCCTTGCTAGCGTTGTCGGATGACCATTAAGGATTGGAAGGGAAGAGGGAGGAGGAGGGCGTCCTGTCCAACTGCATAGCGGGCCTTCCACAGCATGTAGGACTATGGGACAAATTACCATGGTACACGGTAATAAAAAAACAAAATGGGACCTCTCTTCTTTGTTGAATTGCCCAAAATATAATACAGCGATGCAGCGTCACACTTACCCGACCAACCAAAAATCTTTCCTTGCCTAGCCTGCCCAATAATATCTCCATAACATGCATTGCTAATGCAGCACTGTGGGGACAGGGACTGAGGCCAGATGTTGAAGTCATCTAATCCAACACAGTTAGATATGGATACTGTTCACACTTCACAGATTAAGTTTAAACCTCGACCATAAAACACCATAAAATACCAATGATGTGTATATTGGGTGTGAACTATTTAGCAGAACTGGTGACAAAGATGGGGAGACATCACATTTATAGTGACTATATTTAGTTTCTCCGAGGATTTTAATGAGATTTATTCCTGGGGCAGCTGTACTGATTAGATTACTGGCACACACAGAATGTATCCATCTGTACAGCGCAGATCTGACATACAGTGCCTTGAAAAAGTATTCATACCCCTTGAAATTTTCCACATTTTCTCATGTTACAACCAAAAACGTAAATGTATTTTAGTGGGATTTAATGTGATAGACCAACACAAAGTGGCCCATAATTGTGAAGTGGAAGGAAAATGATAAATGGTTTTCAAAATTTCTTTAACCACTAGCCGACCGTCCACTGTCAAATGACGGCGGGACGGTGTGGCTCTTGTGGCGGGACGCCGTCATATGACGTTGTCTACATTTTGGCCACTAGGGGGCGGGCGCGCGCGCGCCGCGTAGCTGGGGAGCCAATGCGCGTGCCCGGTGGCCGCGATGTCCGCCGGGCACCCGCGATTGCCCGGTAACTGAGCAGGACGTGGATCTGTGTGTGTGTGTAAACACACAGATCCACGTCCTGTCACTGGAGAGGAGACCGATGGTGTGTCCCTTGTACATAGGGACACCGATCGGTCCCCTCCCCCAGTCAGTCCCCTCCCCCCCACAGTTAGAATCACTCACATAGGGAACACATTAACCCCTGCAGCGCCCCCTAGTGTTAATCCCTTCCCTGCCAGTCACATTTATACAGTAATCAATGCATTTTTATAGCACGGATCGCTGTATAAATGTGAATGGTCCCAAAAATGTGTCAAAAGTGTCCGATATGTCCGCCGCAATGTCGCAGTTATGATAAAAATCGCAGATCGCCGCCATTACATTAGTAAAAAAAAAAGATAATAATAAAAATGCTATAAATCTATCCCCTATTTTGTAGACGCTATAACTTTTGCGCAAACCAATCAATATACGCTTATTGCGATTTTTTTTCTTACCAAAAATATGTAGAAGGATACGTATCGGCCTAAACTGAGGAAAAAATTTGTTTAAAAAAAAAAAAAAATTGGATATTTATTATAATAAAAAGTAAAAAATATGTTTTTTCAAACTTGTTGCTCTTCTTTTGTTTATAGCGCAAGAAATAAAAACCGTAGAGGTGATCAAATACCACCAAAATAAAGCTCTATCTGTGGGGAAAAAATGATTAAAATTTTATTTGGGTACAGCGTTGCATGACCGCGCAATTGTCATTCAAAATGCGACAGCGCTGAAAGCTGAAAAATGGCCTGGTCAGGAAGGAGGTGTTCGTGCCCGGTAGGCAAGTAGTTAAAAATAAATATCTGAAATATGTGGCGTGCATTTGTATTCAGGCCCCCTTCTCTCTGATACCCCTAACTAAAATCTAGTGGAACCAATTTCCTTCAGAAGTCACCTAATTAGTAAATAGAGTCCACCTGTGTGTAATTTAATCTCAGTATAAATACAACTGTTCTGTGAAGCCCTCAGAGGTTTGTTAGAGAACCATAGTGAACAAACAACATCATGAAGGCCAAGGAACACACCAGACAGGTCAGGGATAAAGTTGTGGAGAAGTATAAAGCAGGGTTAGGTTATAAAAAAATCTCCCAAGCTTTGAACATCTCACGGAGCTCTGTTCAATCCATCATGCAAAAATGGGAAAGAGTATGGCACAACCGCAAACCTACCAAGACATGGCCGTCCACCTAAACTGACCGGCCGGGCAAGGAGAGCATTCATCAGAGAAGCAGCCAAGAGGTCCATGGTAACTCTGGAGGAGCCGCAGAGATCCACAGCTCAGGAGGGAGAATCTGTCCACAGGACAACTACTAGTCGTGTTCTCCACAAATCTGACCTTTATGGAAGAATTGCAAGAAGAAAGTCATTGAACGGGGATCTGTGTGTGTAAACGCACAAAGCCCTGTTCCATCAGGGGAGTAGAGACAGATTGTGTGCTCCTACTAAGTAGGAACACCGATCGGTCTCCTCCCCCGGGCAGCCACATCCCCCCACAGTTAGAAACACACCTAGGGAACACAGTTAACCGCTTGATCGCCCCCCCCCACACCCCCCAGTGTTAACCCCTTCCCTGCCAGTGACATTTATACAGTAATCAGTGGCTTTTTTTAGTTCTAATAGCTGATTAAATGTCAACGGTCCCAAAAAAGTGTCAAAAGTGTCCGATGTGTCCGCCGCAATGTCTCAGTCCCGATAAAAATCGCAGATCGTCGCCATTACTAGTAAAAAAAAAAAATAATAATAAAAATTCCATAAATCTATGCCCTATTTTGTAGACACTATAACTTTTGCGCAAACCAATCAATATACTAGACATGTGCAATTCGTTTTCAGTTCAAATTCGTTATATTCGTTCATTCGTATCGTACGAATGAACGAATGATTTAGTAAAAATTTTAACGAATAACGAATTATCGAATCGAACGAATATGAAAAACAACGAAAATACGAAATAATTAAAGTAGAAACAACATAACTACGAATGAATGAAAATCGGAAAACGAAAACAGAAACAACGAAAATACCGAACAAAGATTCAAAAATAACGAAAATCAAAATGAACGAAAAAATTCGTACATTCGTAACTTTTTTTTTGTTTGTTGATTCGTAATTTTCCGTGTCTCGTACAATGGCGCTGCTTAACGTGCTTCGAATGGATTGAACGAAAAAATTTGTACATTCGTAACTTTTTTTTTTTTTTGTTTGTCGATTCGTAATTTTCCGTGTCTCTTACAATGGCGCTGCTTAACGTGCTTCGAATGGATTGAACGAAAAAATTCGTACATTCGTAACTTTTTTTTTTGATTCGTAATTTTCCGTGTCTCTTACAATGTAATAATAGCATACACATTACATAAAATTATGAATTATGCTCTGATTACGAATCTACGAAAACAATGTTACGAAAGTACGAATAAATCAATCTAACGAAAGTACGAATGTAACTAAATCTACGAAAATACGAATGCGTCCGAATACAAAATACAACGAAAATACAAATTTTGAATAAATGAAAATTAGACTAACGGAAAAACGAATCAACGAAAAAATAACTCTACGAAAATACGAACGAGTCCGAATACGAACACCGACGACTTACGAATTTACGAATCGTTACGAATCAACGGAAACGAACAGAAACAAAACGAAAATAAACAAATTTTTCTATTGTGCACATGTCTACAATATACGCCTATTGCATTTTTTTTTTACCAAAAATATGTAGGAGAATACATATCGGCTTAAATTGATGAAGAAATTTGTTTTTTTTACATTTTTGTGGGATATTTATTATAGCAAAACGTACAAAATATTGTCTTTGTTTCAAAATTGCTCTTTTTTTGTTTATAGTGCAAAAAAATAAAAACGGCAGAGGTGATCAAATACCACCAAAAGAAAGTTCTATTTGTGGGGAAAAGAAGGACGTCAATTTTGTTTGGGTACAACGTCGCACGACCGCGCAATTGTCAGTTAAAGCGACGCAGTGCCGAATCGCAAAAAATGGCCCTGGTCAGGAAGGGGGCAAATCCTTCCGGGGGCTGAAGTGGTCAAATAGGTTTTCCACTTTTAGGCCGATATTCTTATTGCCATTATTATAGACCAGTGATGGCGAACCTTTTTGAGCCCGAGTGCCCAAACTGAAATAAATACATTGGGTTTTGTGTTGCAAAGTGCCAACACGGCAATTCGCGAGAGAGGGGGGCTGAGCGAAAGAGAGGGGTTGTGTGAGAGAGAGAGGGGTTGTGTGAGAGAGAGGGGGTATGAGAGAGAGAGAGAGTAGTGTGTAAGAGCGAGAGAGAGAGAGAGGGGACAGCGAGGGTGAGGGGTGTGAGAGAGATGCTGAGAGGGGGGGGGGCTGAGAGAGAGGGGTGTGAGAGATATGCTGAGAGAGAGAGGGAACAGAGAGAGGGAGAGGGGCTGAGAGGGAGGGGGCAGAGAGAGAGAGAGAGGGGTGTGAGAGATATGCTGAGAGAGGGGGAACAGAGAGAGGGAGGGGGCAGAGAGAGAGAGAGAGGGGTGTGAGAGATATGCTGAGAGAGAGGGGGGACAGAGAGAGGGAGGGGGGCTGAGAGAGAGGGAGGGGGCTGAGAGAGAGGGAGGGGGCTGAGAGAGAGGGAGGGGGCTGAGAGAGAGGGAGGGGCTGAGAGAGAGGGGACAGAGAGAGAGTGTGTGAGAGAGATGCTGAGAGAGAGAGGGGCAACAGAGAGAGCGAGAGGGGCTGAGAGACAGAAGTGTGAGAGAAATGCTAAGAGAGGTGAGCTGAGAGAGAGGAGGAACAGAGAGAGGGAGGGGGGACAGAGAGAGAGAGAGAGATGGGGGACAGAGAGAGAGGGGTGTGGGAGAGGGGGGACATAGAAAGAGAAGGGGGACAGAGAGAGAGAAGAGGGACAGAGAGAGAGGGGTGTAAGAGATGCTGAGAGAGAGGGGTGTAAGAGATGCTGAGAGAGGGGGGTGAGCTGAGAGAGAGGGGGAACAGAGAGAGGGGACACAAAGAGGGGGGTGGAAAAAGAGGGGGGCTGAGAGGAGAGAGAGACCTCTAGCTCTGTCCTGGACCCTCTCGTGTGCCCACAGAGATGGCTCTGCGTGCCATAGGTTTGCCATCACTGTTATAGACTCTATAAAAAGATACATTTGTGCTTTTGTTGTTTTTCGTTCTGATTCTCCCTACCAGTGTAATACTTTCTGGAAAAAAAACTTTGTTCCTTTCTTATTTCCCCTCCTTTACCAGCCAAGCGGAGGAGATTCCATTTTTCACTTTAGTGTTATGATCAGTGAACCAAACATGAAGCTTTTCTTCTGGAAGTAAAGACGATGCATTAAGACAAGTCAGATCTAAACAATGAGAAGTAAACTGTATATATCTGGAGTAAACCGTACCCAGACAGGACACAGAGGAGGAACAGTAGCGCGTTCTCCGGAGTCGTGCCAGGTTGCTCCTCGCTTTAACAGCTCATCACTCTTGACAAGGAGGATGAAGATTCCACCGCGCCAAGTCCATCCAACGACCGCCATGTATACAGAGTCTTAGAACGAGAGTTTCTAAGAAGTCTTCTCTGGTTCTGCCAGCTGGCGTGAAGGATGATGGCCGGTGACATTTTCTCCAACCTTTCTGATACTTCAGCTAAATGAACACAGAATGGAATTTTCCATCATTTACATACAGATGGATAAATGGACAAAAGCCGCCCCGTTCCTGGTGTATACACAAGTTCATCTGTTTACCTATTGCCTAATGATCATCGTCTTTCTTTATCATTTTTTTTTTGGGGGGGGGGGGGGGGATCTTGTAACATGTATGTATCTCTTTGTCTAAGCAGAGAAATGTAACATACCACCCAGGCGTCAGGCGATAGAGCCCGGCTCACCAAGTCCTTCCAGACCTCCGGCATGCTCCAAGCTCACATTTCCTCCATTACTCACCGCGTTCTTTTTAATCTATGGATTTTCGCAAAAGGCCAAGCCATTTATATTTGTGTTTTGAGTTTCTTGCTGAAATGAAGAAGAGTTCCAGAGTGTTCGACTGGAAACTTCAAGTTGAAATGTTTAAGGAAAATCATATCTCTCTCATCTCATGAAGGACCGTGGTGACAGGTTTAACCTAATGGAAACATCACCTCATTTACTCATTTGCTAACATAGTTTCATAGTTTCATAGTTAGTAAGGTTGAATAAAGACATCAGTCCATCCAGTTCAATCTGAGTGAGTGTCTACAATTGTCCCTATCCCTGTACATTGCACACTCACATCGGTCCCTACCCTCAAGGAGCCCACAATCCAAGGTCCCCATTCATATACTAGGGCCAATTTTTGGACAGAAGCCAATTAACCTACCTGCATGTCTTTGGATTGTGGGAGGAAACCCATGCAGGCACAGGGAGAACATGCAAACTCCAGGCAGGAAGTGTCGTGGTTGGGATTCGAACCAGCGACCCTTCTTATTGCTAGGTGAGAGTGCTAACCACTACACCACTGTGCTGCCCAAACAGATTTTAAAAGTGGAGAGGTCCAAATTCTAGTGTTCTTTGAGGATTGTTGCGCACCTCCTAAAGGAGCCACTGGTGAACTTGGTTCCTTTCCCAAGTTAAAGTGCATGCAGCATTTTCTCCACTCTCTCTCTAGCTCAAATGAACAGTCTAGGGCAGGGATCTTCAAACTACGGCCCTCCAGCTGTTGTGCCACATCCCATGAGGCATTGTAAAACTCTGACATTCACAAACATGACTAGGCATGATGGGAATTGTAGTTCCTGAGCAACTGGAGGGCCGTAGTTTGAAGATCCCCTGGTCTAGAGGGGGTCTTTTTAGTGTTTTATTGTAATAGTGAACTTAGATGGGGTAAAGGAAGCATGGTAGACCCGTCAACTGAACTCTGTGAGAACTCCTCTCTATCTTGCTAACCTGCACAAAATATCCCACATAATCTCTAACGTGTGGGTGACCGACTTCTCCCAGAAGACCAAAAGCTACACACAGTTACTAACTGTCATGAGGGCCACGTACCTGATGTGAGACGGAAGTAGTGGGGAGGCCTCCCTTGCACCTCAAGTCCTTAAAGGCTCTGGAGATGGAGACAGAGTCTTGGCGGACACCGAGTGGCACCGGTGCCAGGGGTGCGGAGCACCGTGCAAGCCTTAGTTCGAGATCCGAGCCGAGGTCAAGTCCAGTTGGACAACGCAGCATAAAAAGGGTTAATCCGAAGAAGAATGGTCGAGATCCAAGCCGGGGTCGGTTCCAATCTGGCAGCTGAGTACAAAGGGGGCAAAGAAGTAGAATGGTTAAGGTACAAATCCGAGGTCAATGGCAAGCAGCAATCAAGAGTAGTCAAATAGGTTTCCAGGTCACAACAGGTTCAGACAGATCACACAATAGCACTTGAACAAGGGGGGACTTAAGATAATCCAGCAATTTGGCAGTGTCTGGGCTGGGCTTATATAGGGAAGTTTGTGGTCACTTTCTGTGCGCCGCCTGGGTATTTTCCCGCCTTTTTCCATCGGGTTGAGGTCACTTCCTGTGCACGTCCTGGGCATTTTGCTGCTCTGTTCCATAAAGTCTTCTGTGCAAGTGCGGGTTGGTGCCCTGAGGCGTCTTTGGCGCATGCTCAGTTCGCACGGATTTCCTCTTGCAGCAACGCGCCATTGGTGCATGCGTAGTAAGCCCTGGACTCTTACACTAACTTCTTGGGTCATCTACTCACAATGCCACAGGATCATTGGTTGCCTCCTTCTAAGATCCATTCTTCAGTGAGGGAGATGCAGACTCACACCACCATAGGATAGCTGGACACTTTTCCCCCAACGTCCCCTGGCATTCTTCAATGAGCTTCTCCAGACCCAAACCGACTCCAGAACTATGCTTTTCAAATAGCCCCCCCCCCCCCCACAGCTAAGGAGACCCTAATGTGTTCTAGGTGACACCTTCAATCATGGCCAGGACAAGGGGTGGGCAGGAGGGACGGCTGCCCTGGGCACAAAGGTTAACTGTAAGGCTAGGGGCACATTCATTCTGTTACAATGCTGGACTGTTTGGCATCTTTTCCTCGGGCACTGGATAACCTTGTCCCAGCAATGCCCTATTGGCAGAGTCCCTACCTTGGGATCTCCTCCAGCAGGACTGGACCCAGGAACTCTCTCCCTCCTAGTCTTACGGACTCTCCATCCACCTACTGGACACACCTCCCCATTGGCTTGACTCTACATACATATTAAGGCTGCCTACTTTGTTCTTCCTCCCATTATGATTCTAGAATCCTCTAGAATACAGGGGGAGTAATGAGAGCCGCAACCTGTGAGACACTGAGTAGACCAAAACTGCTCCATAAATTACCCTATCAAGCTGCACAAGCTAGGAGGGTGCTACAGGATAAATGAAGAACAAGTTGTAGTAATCACCAGTTGTAATAATTACCAGTGTGGTTGTGTGGCTGAGTCTCTGTCTAACCTTGTCTCTCCATATTTTTACCTTTCTTTATTAGATACAGATGATTTTCAATGAAGAAATTTAAAGTGACTTGTCCAAGGTCACAAGGAGTCGACATGAGGATGAGGTTCCATGTTTTCAGGAAGACCTTTATGGCTACAATGGCCGTCAGAGTACTTAACCTGCTAGTGGTGGCTCCTTCAAAAGTGAAGACCAGCAACTGGATTCAAACCCATGCCTGAAAGGAAGTCTCCTATGGCTGCGCTCGCCATCAAAGCATTTAAACTGTAAGCTGTGGTGGTTTCCAATGAAGGGTCTGCTTCACCTTTATTATAAGCTGACGGTTATTGGGGACAAGTTCAAGGTGTCAACACAGGTTTGGACCAAACTTTGCTAGTTTTGGAATTTCATCCGAAGACTGGAGACTGTTTGCTCATTTGGCGGGAACGGAACATCATGTATAGTAGCAATGCTTCTACTTTCCCCTTTCCTGGGATGGGGGGGAGGGGGGCGCACCGTCTTTTACCCCTTTCCCCCTTTCCTGACTTGCATGCTCAGATAAGGGTTGGTCAGTCTGTATATGGGAAGAGTGAGGAGGACTTGTGTTGGTATGTAGCCAGACAGTCTACAGTCCCCTCAGCGGGAACCCGGTCGGGTTCCTGGAAATGAACTTGAGTGTTTAAGATGGACTTGATCTATTTAACCAAAGGTATAGACCTGTGTGTGTCGAATACTGTCCCCCGTCGGATAGTGTCCGCCCTGTACTGCGCTTGCGCAGTACGGAGGACAAGGAGACACCGAAGGTCTCCAAAGATGGGTCCAGGTTCAAGCCCCACGATCCAAGTGGACATAGAGTTAGAATATAAAATTGCAGAGCGAAGCAAGGGCGTGCCTGAATCGTGGCGAGCAAAGCGAGCCCTCGAGGGGCCCTGTTACGAAGTGCTACCGTATGTCCACTTGGGTGGTGGGGCTTAAACCTGGACTCAAGCGCTGTTTATCTTCAGAGACTTTTGGAGTCTCCTTGTCCTCCGTACTGCGCAAGCGCTGCGCCTGCGCAGTACGGGGCGGACACTATCCAATGGGGGGACAGTTTTTGGCAGAACACCGGACCATGGGGCCGGGGCACCAGGGACAATGTTACTGCCAGATAAGAATGAGAAGACGTGAGGCTGTTACATTTTAATAACAATTTAAGTTAAAACGTATTCAAGTTGATAAAGAGCTTTGCCTGGTCTGAGACATGTTGTATAAAGTGGTTGTAAACCTCGGACATGAAATGTGAACAAGGCATATCCTTCTATAGTGTGTACTATCTTTATAAATTCTAAACTTTGAACAGCTGTCGAGAAGAGAAGGCAGCAGATAAACTGGTACAACTTATGAAGGAGGATTTGTTTCACCTCTGTGTATCACCTGAGGCCTGCCACTTCACTGGGTATAAGGAGGGGTTTACAACCACTTTACAGGAAGTTTGCAGTTTAAGGACTCCCTCACACGGGGCATACTACATTGTACACCCGAGCAAGGCCATGGTTCTCCGCACAGGAATGCGCAAGCTCCCAATTTGACTTCTGTGCTGGTGTGGGTGCAAAGGCCCGAATGCACACAATGTGAGTTTGGGAACAAACACTTGCATGCACCCACACAAATGTAAAATATACTACTATATATTACTCTCCAAGGATCCTCCCCTGTGCTCAACAGACACGCCCCCCTCCCTCCAGCTGCAAATAAAAGGGAACGTTTGGGAAACTTCCACAATGGTGAAAGACGGGTATTTGGGAGCCGTGCCCTTTTTGTGTAGTGATTGGCCAACTTGTCTTCCAAGATGCTAGGAATTAGTTGGCTGTGTTTTTAGGTGGGCATGGAAGATTCTACAGGTGAGCTGGTACAGTGTATCCCCATACAGCCTACCTGATGCTGCACCCAAAGACAGACCCTGCCGGACCCAGGCATTGCACTCAAAGGCCGCCAATGCCAGACCCAGGCTCTGCACCTACATGTAGCCCCTACCAGACCTAGGCTCTGCACCCACAGACAGCCCCTGACAGACCCAGGCTCTGCACCCACAGGCAGCCCCTGCTGGACTCAGGCTCTGCACCCACAGGCAGCCCCTGCTGGACTCAGGCTCTGCACCCACAGGCAGCCCCTGCTGGACTCAGGCTCTGCACCCACAGGCAGCCCCTGCTGGACTCAGGCTCTGCACCCACAGGCAGCCCCTGACAGACCAAGGCTCTGCACCCACAGGCAGCCCCTGCTGGACTCAGGCTCTGCACCCACAGGCAGCCCCTGCCAGACCAAGGCTCTGCACCCACAGGCAGCCCCTGCTGGACTCAGGCTCTGCACCCACAGGCAGCCCCTGACAGACCAAGGCTCTGCACCCACAGGCAGCCCCTGCCAGACCAAGGCTCTGCACCCACAGGCAGCCCCTGCTGGACTCAGGCTCTGCACCCACAGGCAGCCCCTGCTGGACTCAGGCTCTGCACCCACAGGCAGCCCCTGCCAGACCAAGGCTCTGCACCCACAGGCAGCCCCTGCTGGACTCAGGCTCTGCACCCACAGGCAGCCCCTGCCAGACCAAAGCTCTGCACCCACAGGCAGCCCCTGACAGACCAAGGCTCTGCACCCACAGGCAGCCCCTGCCAGACCAAGGCTCTGCACCCACAGGCAGCCCCTGCTGGACTCAGGCTCTGCACCCACAGGCAGCCCCTGCCAGACCAAGGCTCTGCACCCACAGGCAGCCCCTGCCAGACCAAGGCTCTGCACCCACAGGCAGCCCCTGCTGGACTCAGGCTCTGCACCCACAGGCAGCCCCTGCCAGACCAAAGCTCTGCACCCACAGACAGCCCCTGACAGACCAAGGCTCTGCACCCACAGGCAGCCCCTGACAGACCAAGGCTCTGCACCCACAGGCAGCCCCTGCTGGACTCAGGCTCTGCACCCTCAGGCAGCCCCTGCTGGACTCAGGCTCTGCACCCACAGGCAGCCCCTGACAGACCAAGGCTCTGCACCCACAGGCAGCCCCTGCCAGACCAAGGCTCTGCACCCACAGGCAGCCCCTGCTGGACTCAGGCTCTGCACCCACAGGCAGCCCCTGACAGACCAAGGCTCTGCACCCACAGGCAGCCCCTGCCAGACCAAGGCTCTGCACCCACAGGCAGCCCCTGCTGGACTCAGGCTCTGCACCCACAGGCAGCCCCTGACACACCAAGGCTCTGCACCCACAGGCAGCCCCTGCCAGACCAAGGCTCTGCACCCACAGGCAGCCCCTGCTGGACTCAGGCTCTGCACCCACAGGCAGCCCCTGACAGACCAAGGCTCTGCACCCACAGGCAGCCCCTGCTGGACTCAGGCTCTGCACCCACAGGCAGCCCCTGCTGGACTCAGGCTCTGCACCCACAGGCAGCCCCTGCCAGACCAAGGCTCTGCACCCACAGGCAGCCCCTGCTGGACTCAGGCTCTGCACCCACAGGCAGCCCCTGACACACCAAGGCTCTGCACCCACAGGCAGCCCCTGCCAGACCAAAGCTCTGCACCCACAGACAGCCCCTGACAGACCAAGGCTCTGCACCCACAGGCAGCCCCTGCCAGACCAGCCCCTGACAGACCAAGGCTCTGCACCCACAGGCAGCCCCTGACAGACCAAGGCTCTGCACCCACAGGCAGCCCCTGCTGGACTCAGGCTCTGCACCCACAGGCAGCCCCTGCTGGACCAAGGCTCTGCACCCACAGGCAGCCCCTGCCAGACCAAGGCTCTGCACCCACAGGCAGCCCCTGCTGGACTCAGGCTCTGCACCCACAGGCAGCCCCTGACAGACCAAGGCTCTGCACCCACAGGCAGCCCCTGCCAGACCAAGGCTCTGCACCCACAGGCAGCCCCTGCTGGACTCAGGCTCTGCACCCACAGGCAGCCCCTGACACACCAAGGCTCTGCACCCACAGGCAGCCCCTGCCAGACCAAGGCTCTGCACCCACAGGCAGCCCCTGCTGGACTCAGGCTCTGCACCCACAGGCAGCCCCTGCCAGACCAAAGCTCTGCACCCACAGACAGCCCCTGACAGACCAAGGCTCTGCACCCACAGGCAGCCCCTGACAGACCAAGGCTCTGCACCCACAGGCAGCCCCTGCTGGACTCAGGCTCTGCACCCACAGGCAGCCCCTGCTGGACTCAGGCTCTGCACCCACAGGCAGCCCCTGACAGACCAAGGCTCTGCACCCACAGGCAGCCCCTGCCAGACCAAGGCTCTGCACCCACAGGCAGCCCCTGCTGGACTCAGGCTCTGCACCCACGGGCAGCCCCTGACAGACCAAGGCTCTGCACCCACAGGCAGCCCCTGCCAGACCAAGGCTCTGCACCCACAGGCAGCCCCTGCTGGACTCAGGCTCTGCACCCACAGGCAGCCCCTGACACACCAAGGCTCTGCACCCACAGGCAGCCCCTGACACACCAAGGCTCTGCACCCACAGGCAGCCCCTGCTGGACTCAGGCTCTGCACCCACAGGCAGCCCCTGCCAGACCAAAGCTCTGCACCCACAGACAGCCCCTGACAGACCCAGGCTCTGCACCCACAGGCAGCCCCTGCTGGACTCAGGCTCTGCACCCACAGGCAGCCCCTGCCAGACCAAAGCTCTGCACCCACAGACAGCCCCTGACAGACCAAGGCTCTGCACCCACAGGCAGCCCCTGCCGGACTCAGGCTCTGCACCCACAGGCAGCCCATGCCAGACCAAATCTCTGCACTCACAGACAGCCCCTGGCAGACCCAGGCTCTGCACCCAAAGGCAGCCTCTTCCGGACCCAGGCTCTGCACCTACAGGTAGCCCCTGCCAGACCAAGGCTCTGCACCCACAGGCAGCCCCTGCCAGACCAAGGCTCTGCACCTACAGGTAGCCCCTGCCAGACCAAGGCTCTGCACCCACAGGCAGCCCCTGCCAGACCAAGGCTCTGCAACCACAGGCAGCCCCTGCCAGACCAAGGCTCTGCACCCACAGGCAGCCCCTGCCGGACTCAGGCTCTGCACCCACAGGCAGCCCCTGCCAGATCAAGGCTCTGCACCTACAGGTAGCCCCTGCTGGACCCAGGCTTTGCACCCACAGGCAACCCCTGCCAGACCCAGGCTCTGCACCTACAGGTAGCCCCTGCTGGACCCAGGCTTTGCACCCACAGGCAACCCCTGCCAGACCCAGGCTCTGCACCTACAGGTAGCCCCTGCCGGACCAAAGCTCTGTACTCACAGGCAGCCCCTGCCAGACCCAGGCTCTGCACCCACAGGCATCCCCTGCAAGACCCAGGCTCTGCATCTACAGGCAGCCCCTGCCAGACCCAGGCTCTGCACCCACAGGCAACCCCTACCAGACCCAGGCTCTGAGCCTACAGGTAGCCCCTGCAAGACCAAAGCTCTATACTCACAGGCAGCCCCTGCCAGACCCAGGCTTTGCACCCCCAGGCATCCCCTGCAAGACCCAGGCTCTGCGCCTACAGGCAGCCCCTGCTGGACCCAGGCTCTGCACCCACAGGCAACCCTTGCCAGTCAGGCTTAGTCTCCAAAGCTGACCCACTATTGGTGGCCATGCACACTTATCATGACGCAGCGCTGTAGTATGAAGGGGCCCTTAATCCAATAATTACTCTTTAAACCTGTTACATTTTGCTCAGTTTTCTTGATCCATCAGTTTTCATCAAAAGTAAAACATTGTTTACAAAGACATTTAGCAGAGCCGTAGTGCTAATAGCATTAGACATTCATCCAGCTGCCATATGCCCAACTGCTTGATAAATATACCCACGATCCAATCTACGAGGTTATAAAGAAACGATCATTGTTTAGACATCTTTGGCATGGCAGCTGGAATCTTAACTCCCCAGTTTGTGGAGAAGACCTATAATCAGGAGGTTCTAATAAATGTAGATGTCATATGGTTATAGCTCAGCAAGCTACAGGATTTCATACTAGAGACAGAAAATCATCCGTATTTGCATAACTTAATGTGCAAAGTAAAGATTTCAAAAGCAGCAGAAAGACACAAAACGATGGTGGGATCAGGCGGGGGTGGGGAGACGCTTGTCGATTCTCAGGGTAGGGAAGTCAATCACACAGGTAAGAGACTCTTATTATAAAAATGTATTACCCCACACGGCCTTTCACAAATCTTTTAACATGGAAAGAACCCTTTCTGGTCTCAGGGAACATTTGCTAATAATTACTATATCTACAAATCAGTGAGAAGAATGTCCCTTACATTGGTGATCAGTGGGAAGAATGTCCCTTACATTGGTGATCAGTGGGAAGAATGTTCCTTACATTGGTGATCAGTGAGAAGAATGTTCCTTACATTGGTGATCAGTGAGAAGAATGCTCCTTACATTGGTGGTCAGTGGGAAGAATGTTCCTTACATTGGTGATCAGTGAGAAGAATGTTCCTAACATTGGTGATCAGTGGGAAGAATGTTCCTTACATTGGTGTCAGTGAGAAGAATGTTCCTTACATTGGTGATCAGTGAGAAGAATGTTCCTTACATTGGTGATCATTGGGACGAATGTTCCTTACATTGGTGATCAGTGAGAAGAATGCTCCTTACATTGGTGATCAGTGGGAAGAATGTTCCTTACATTGGTGATCAGTGAGAAGAATGTTCCTTACATTGGTGATCAGTGGGAAGAATGTTCCTTACATTGGTGGTCAGTGAGAAGAATGTTCCTTACATTGGTGATCATTGGGACGAATGTTCCTTACATTGGTGATCAGTGAGAAGAATGCTCCTTACATTGGTGATCAGTGAGAAGAATGTTCCTTACATTGGTGATCAGTGGGAAGAATGCTCCTTACATTGGTGATCAGTGGGAAGAATGTTCCTTACATTGGTGATCAGTGAGAAGAATGTTCCTTACATTGGTGATCAGTGAGAAGAATGTCCCTTACATTGGTGATCAGTGAGAAGAATGCTCCTTACATTGGTGATCAGTGGGAAGAATGTTCCTTACATTGGTGATCAGTGAGAAGAATGTTCCTTACATTGGTGTTCAGTGGGAAGATTGTTCCTTACATTGGTGATCAGTGAGAAGAATGTTTCTTACATTGGTGATCAATGGGAAGAATGTTCCTTACATTGGTGATCAGTGGGAAGAATGTTTCTTACATTGGTGATCAATGGGAAGAATGTTCCTTACATTGATGATCAGTGAGAAGAATGTTCCTTACATTGGTGATCAGTGGGAAGAATGTTCCTTACATTGGTGATCAGTGGGAAGAATGTTCCTTACATTGGTGATCAGTGGGAAGAATGTTCCTTACATTGGTGATCAGTGGGAAGAATGTTCATTACATTGGTGATCAGTGAGAAGAATGTTCCTTACATTGGTGATCAGTGAGAAGAATGTCCCTTACATTGGTGATCAGTGAGAAGAATGTTCCTTACATTGGTGATCAGTGAGAAGAATGTTCCTTACATTGGTGATCAGTGGGAAGAATGTTCCTTACATTGGTGGTCAGTGGGAAGAATGTTCCTTACATTGGTGATCAGTGAGAAGAATGTTCCTTACATTGGTGATCAGTGAGAAGAATGCTCTTTACATTGGTGATCATTGGGAAGTTCATCCCTTACATTGGTCGGCATGGTGTTCTATAGACCAGGGGTCTCCAAACTATGGCCTGTGGCCACATCCAACCCACTAGGAGATATTATCTGGCTGCAGCTAAGGTCAGGGGTGGATCATCAGACTTAGTGCCCAGACTGAGGATTTAGATACGCCTTCAGTGCAGGTAATTACCGACCCCCAACTGCACTGCATCCTGGTAACCAATGACATGCTTACCCCAGTATTCACTGAAGGACAGAACTTCCTCCATCCAGACCTCCTCTGCCTCGGGGGCTCCCACCCATCTGCTACTTAGCTATAGCAACCCTGTAAGTCAAATTCCAGTGATAAGGAAGGAGGGCTCTGATGGGGGACACTGATGCAAAAGGCGTTCTATCGGGTACATTGATGGGGGTGCTCATGTGAGGGAGAACTCTGATGCGTTACCTGATATAAGAGGGGACACTGATGGAGACACTGGTGTATGGGGAACTCTGATCGAGACACTTATATAAGGGGAAAACTCATGTTTATGAAGAGTGAACTCTGATGGGCACACTGATATAACAGAGCACTCTGATGGGGACACTCATATAAAGGGGTACTCCGATGAGAACATTCATATAGGGGGGTACTCTGATGGGGGGACTCATATAAGGAGGGACTCTGATGGGGACACACATATAAGGGGGGACTCTGATGGGGAGACTAATATAGGGGGCACTCTGATGGGGACACTCATATAAAGGGGAACTCTGATAGGGAGATTCATATAGGGAGCACTCTGATGAGGACACTCATATACGGTGGGACTCTGATGGGGACACTCATATAAGGGGGGACTCTGATGGGGAGACTCATATAGGGGGCACTCTGATGGGGACACTCATATAAGGGCAAACTCTGATAGGGAGACTTATATAGGGAGCACTCTGATGAGGACACTCATATAAGGTGGGACTCTGCTGGGGACACTCATATAAGGGGAAACTCTGATAGAGAGACTTATATAGGGGGCACTCTGATGAGGACACTCATATAAGGGGGGACTCTGATAGGGAGATTCATATAGGGAGCACTCTGATGAGGACACTCATATAAGGTGGGACTTTGATGGGGACACTCATATAAGGTGGGACTCTGATGGGGACACTCATATAAGGAAGGACTCTGATGGGGAGACTCATATAGGGGGCACCCTGATGGAGACACTCATATAAGGGGAAACTCTGATAGGGAGACTTATATAGGGGGCACTCTGATGAGGACACTCATATAAGGGGGGACTCTGATGGGGACACTCATATAAGGCGGGACTCTGATAGGGACACTCATATAAGAGGGGGAACTCTGATGGGGAGACTCATATAGGGGGCACCCTGATGGGGACACTCATATAAGGGGGGACTCTGATGGGGAGACTCATATAGGGGGCACCCTGATGGGGACACTCATATAAGGGGAAACTCTGATAGGGAGACTTATATAGGGGGCACTCTGATGAGGACACTCAAATAAAGGGGGACTCTGATGGGGACACTCATATAGGGGGGGACTCTGATAGGGACACTCATATAAGAGGGTACTTTGATGGGGAGACTCATATAGGGGGGTACTCTGACGGGGAGACTAATATAGGGGGCACTCTGATGGGGACATTCATATAAGGGGGAACTCTGATAGGGAGATTCATATAGGGAGCACTCTGATGAGGACACTCATATAAGGTGGGACTCTGATGGGGACACTCATATAAGGGGGGACTCTGATGGGGAGACTCATATAGGGGGCACTCTGATGGGGACACTCATATAAGGGGGAACTCTGATAGGGAGATTCATATAGGGAGCACTCTGAGGAGGACACTCATATAAGGGGGGACTCTGATGGGGACACTCATATAAGGCGGGACTCTGATGGGGACAACTTATATAAGAGGGTACTCTGATGGGGACACACATATAGGGGGGGTACTCTGATGGGGCTACTCATATACAGTAGGGACTTCTCTGATGGGGACAATGATGTAAGGGTGGACCCTTGTGCAGCTACAAATTCTGTAGCTACTGACTTTCAAAAATCAGGTACTTACTCGAGCCTGGTGTCCAGTGCCGTCTTCCTGCAGCCAGGTCTTCTTACCACTGCAGGTCCCCCGTGCCACCATCTTGGATACGGAAGGAGGCTGTGGCTAATAAAAATCATAACTCGCTACCCCCCCCCCCCCCCAAAAAAAAAAAAACTGTAACTCAGTTTCAGGGGTGGGGGGCGAGGGAGCAAACCAGCCTAGTAAACACCAAAACAGGAGCCTAAAGCACCAGCTTTTGGCTGAAACTGTAAATATGAACAATTTTTAGGCAATATATATCATTTATTTAATTAATTTCGTTTTAATTTCACCCGACTAAAAGAAAAAGGAAAACATATTTGTTAAAATTTTATTTTTTCCCCGTTGTGAATCTAATAATGAAAATACATATAAAACCATTAGACTTTGCCTTATTACAGATTTCGCTGGACGGAATGATATTGCTCGCCGCTTTCACATAATGATGGATGTCACCGCGAAAGGGGAAAAAAAAAAGAAACATTGAGCGCGTCCGTCTATTTCCAGACATTAAAGTACAGAAAGTCAGATGTCGTCCAAATTTCCAATTACCGTGGCTGTAGCGTTGATGCTTAAAAATAATTTATTACAATGTCTGAATGAGGTTGTTGTATGAAGAAATATTTATTCGTACTTCGTCAGCCAATGAGTGTTACGGTAATATTTATTAGCTGAGAAAGCAAACATTTTGGGATATTCAGCGCTTGGCTTACACGTCGGCTATTTGTTAAGACAAGAAACTCTCTGGAGTCGGCCGTTATCTCACTTGTTTTTACATTAATCTTGAAGAATCCATTAGTCTATGAGGCCATTAGCCCCCCCCCCTTCCTTTTATAAACACTGCGTTCCCATTATCTAAAATAATGGCTGATGCTTGTGCTTATAAAGCACATACGTTTGCAGATGATTGTAGTCAAAAACACAAAATAATTACATTGTAGCAAATGTGCTTGATGGATAAATGAAGGTGACCTTCAGCTGAAATATGAAAAGTATTACCTTTATTATAAAGCACATGGCACAGGTAAGGTGGGTTATAGGCTCATACCTGGGGCCAGGGCCATCTTTAAGGCAGGGCAAAAGGGTCAGCTGCCCTGGGCCCCATCATTGTTGAGGGGCCCAAAGCAGCTTCCTCATACTTGCCAACTATCCCAGTTTAAATTGCCTTGTCCCTTAAAGTTTTAGTCCAGTGCTGTGTCCCAATATCTCAGTGTGAAGTGCTGTTACTAATGCTGCCCATATCTGCCCTATTGTTGTGTACAGATGACTCACTTGCAGACCCTGTGTTTACATGTAAATAACCTGCATTGATATGTAAATAGTGATGGAATTCATATGTAAATATTGGCGGACTGGCGTCATTGATATGTAAATAAAAGCAGCATTCATATGTATATCATGCCTCCCTGAGGTCATATGCACCATCACCTATACTGAGTGCTGCCCACTGGGGAGGTAAAGGGGCATTCTTTAAAGTCCTGACTGGGACTGTGGTCATTAAGCCTAAGATCAGTCTGTTCTGCAAAGGTAAGCTAATTAGTGGGGGGAGGGTAGTGTGGGGTGTGCAGAGGTAGGCAGAGAAGGAATTACAGTTTGGGGTGCAGAGGAGGCAGGTAGAGTTAAAGGGGTGGACGGTTGGAGTGGAGAGGATGGGGGAGTTTTGGGGTGCAGAGGTTAGCATGGTCATGTGTAGGGCAGCCCAATCATTTCAATGGGCTGCTCTATGTGCTAGAAATGCGAAAGAACTAACTTTTTCAAAATCACACGGTTCCACAGGTCATGTCAGCAGATGCGTGAGGGTGTCATTAACAATTAATAGAACTGCTGTGTATCTGTTAAAGGGCAGCACATTTGTGGTGTCAGGAAAGCGATTTTGCATGTGTTCCCGACACACAAATGTGAACGCAGGCTAAATGTCTGTGTCACATTGGTGGTCAGTGTAAATCTTCTCATTACATTGGGGCTTGGTGAACAATCCTTTTATTCACACTAGTGGCCAGTGTGAATGTCCCCCTTACATTGGTGGTCAGTGTAAATCCCTCCTTACATTAGTGGTTACTGTGAATGCTTCTGTTACATTAGTGGTCAGTGTAAAACCCTATTACATTAGTGGTCAGTGTAAACCCCTATTACATTAGTGGTCAGTGTAAACCCCTATTACATTAGTGGTCAGTGTAAATCCCTCCTTACATTAGTGGTTACTGTGAATGCAGTGGTCAGTGTAAACCCCTACTACATTAGTGGTCAGTGTAAACCCCTATTGTAAGGAAATGTAGAGTTACCCTTTAAGATTTAATAATATTGTACAAAGATGTTTTTCTGTAGAAACTCACTCTAACACTGTTTATCTCACACTCACACTTAGGACACTTTCTCATAACAAGTTTACTCTGTAGAAAATGTGTTTCTCACGGTAGCTTTTTCCTTTCACACTGGCGTGTTTACCAAAAAATGCTGAGAACCTTGTCAAGGACATATATTGCGTGGGACATTTTTAGAGTAAATTGTGACGTTGAGTCTGAAGGCAGAAATATTATGAATGTCTTGCAGATCAATATTGATTGTATAACAAAATGCTTGAATGTGATTGGTTGTTCATGGGGCGTTCTCCCTATGCAACCGGCAACCCCCTCTTTGATTATTGCATATACTCTGTATAGCTGAAAAAAATAAATGTATTCTTGATCAACCATATACTGTGTATGGTGTCTGATTACCTGTCCGGACAGAGGGGGACAGAGAGACAGGGAGAGTTTTTTCCATTGACCGTCAAAGTCCAGGGAAAGAAAGAGGAGCTGATACAGAGGACCTAACAGAGGACCTAACACCTATTACATTAGTGGTCAGTGTAAACCCATATTACATTAGTGGTCAATGTAAACCCCTATTACATTGGTGGCCAATGTTGAAACTTCTCTTTATATTGGTAGTCGGTATAGAAAAATCAGCATATCCACTGATCACACAATCCCCTCCCCCCAGCACTGCCACTGATCCCAAGCGTTCTAGGAATCCTAGGAGTTTTCTGTCTATTGTCCAGTCCATGGTGTGCAGGCAGTGAGGAGATGATGTGCTGTAACCTCTAGCAACCAATTAGTGAGCAGTATTGATGTACAGTAATCTCTGTACAACCAATCACAATCACTGCCTGATCTGATTCAGTAAACTGATTTTGAGTCTAGCTGCTATTTATTGTATTTTTTAGAGCAGGACAAGCAGAAATCATGTGCTGTAACCTGTAGCAACTAACCAGTAAGCCGTAATGTGTGCTGTAACCTCTAGCAACCAGTCAGTAAGCAGTTCAGAATCCATTAAGCAAGGTCAAGAGCAGGCTGGGTCAGCAAAGGGAGATCAGCTGGAACACAAGTCAGCTGAAGAACATCCAGCAGTTAGCACACATCAGGGCCTCCTTTAAAGTGATCGTAAAGGAAAATTTATTTTTTTGAAAATAACAAACTTACCTGCTCTGTAATGGTTTTGCACAGAGCAGCCCCGATCCTCCTCTTCTCAGGTACCTCCTGGCTTCTCCCCCTGCTAAGTGCCCCCATAGCAAGCCACTCATGCTTACAACCACTTTAAATAATGAGCTTGGTGGCATTCCTGGGATTGGACGTATGCTGGTGTATACACCCCATGTTGCATGGGCAAACAACCAATGGACCAGGAGACTGATCGCTGGTGTAAAACGTGGGGGGTCAGCGGTGTAGAAGACCCACTGTGGACAGGGCAGAGGCTCCAAGAGACCGGTGAGTGCCGCCAGTATGGTCCGACGGCACGCCACAATGAGGTTTGGGATAGAAGGCAGATGCGAAGATGGAGCTGGTAGGGAAGCTGTCAGCAGGCTGTAGTTACGACAACGCATTTCGGGCTTGGCCCTTTATCAAAACATGTGACTTGGACAGCCTGGGGGATTTCCTGGGGTCTCCTGGTTCATTGGTTGTTTGCCCATGGCACCAAAGCTATTGCTATTCTGTACCTAAAATCCCTCAACAAATACCTTAAAACCAGGGCTCAAGTCCTGCGGGAACGCATGGGAACGGAGTTCCTGTACTTTTTCCACAACAGGAACTCAGTTCCCGTTAGCAGCCATGTCCTGCAAGACTTTGAAGTATGTGAGCTGTGTGGAAGGTGCTACACCAGCAGCTGCCGACACACCTCGCAATAGTAAGTGCTGCACACCTGACCATTCAGGCATTGCCAGTAGGGGGCCCCATGACAGCTTCCGCTTCGATCTACCTGTCAATCACAGCTAGCTGACAGGTAGATCAGGTCCCTACTGTTAAGAGATTGTATTTAGTCAGACCTCTCGTGATGCGCTCCTCCCCGCCGGCCCCTCCTGATTTTTTGTCTCCTCATCTCCCCCCCCCCAGTCTCCTGCATACTTGCTCTGTGTGTCCCGCTGAATCCCCCCCTCCTCTATCTTCAGTGCCATATGATGAGAGAACCCAGAGGAGGAGCACAGCTATTCTACTCACAGGACATGCAGGGAGAGAGGTGAGCTGAGGGAGGAACATCAGTTTGGGGTGGTAAGCTGAGCACAATACCTGGCAAAGTTTAATGCCAGGAGGGAAGTTTATGTGGAAATATGTGAAGGGTTGGAATAGCAGCGAGTGTGTGTTGGAGCCCTGCAGAGTTTGCAGCCCCCCAAGCTAACATACATCTCCTAAGCAGGAACACATCACTATCTCCCCAAGCATTCTGTCCAGATAATGTGCAGTTCATTTATCACCTTTCCGTTTAACCCTGTGTTATCCAAACTCTGTTCAATGAAAAGTGTAAACTCACCACATAAACACTCTATATACAAAATAACATTCCCCAATAAAGATCAGAACATGATGTTCACATTTGCATGAAAGCACAATTGTATGAATGCTGATTATTCAGAGAATTACCATATTTATGTTTATTGATGATTTTTTAATTTTTTTTATGTACTAACAGTTAAGCTTCATACACACAATACGAAAATTGGATGAAAAAATACCACTTTTGAAGCGTTCGTGCATATGAGCATATCATTTTTTATTTTTTTTTGGTGGGCGAGTGGATCTTGGGTGGGAGTTCCCACACTTTTTTCCCCAGGACTTGACCCCTGCTTAAAACTCCAAAATATCGAAAGGAATTCACAAGGGCAGTTATTGCCTCTCTGAGACGAGGGGATTAGCAGTCATCTTTAGACATCCAAGAAGCATACTTGCATGTTCTCATGTCTCCACCCTATCAGCATTTTCTACACTTTGCAGTAGAAGACAATCATTTCTAGTTTGTCGCACTGCCTTTGGGCCTATCCTCTCCTCACGGAGTATTCACAATGTTAGCAGCTCTTCTTGCCTCAGACCTTCCAGGTCACAGGTTATCCAGACAACCTTCTCCTGAAGGATTCATCTCCCTTAAAGCTATCTGCAAACATTCACCAGACAATTTAGATGCTTCAGGGTTTTGGTTGGGTGGTCAACTTCCAAAATTCTGCTGGAATACTTGAGTTTTGTCCTGGACATATCCAAAGCAAAATGTCTCCTTCCAGAGGAGAATTGAGGCCAAATGCGGCGTACACACGCTCGGATTTTCCGGCGGGATTGTTCGCCGGACCTAGTCCAGCGGACAAAACGCCGGACTTTCCAGCGGAGGTCCGCCGGACTTTCCGAACGTGTGGACTTGCCCCACACGCCCGGACTTTTCCGGCGGACAATCCGCCAGAGTTTTGGCAAAAGTCTGTAGGACTTTTGAAATGAACGGACTTGCCCACACACGGAGGAAAGTCCGTTCATTTAGAACGTGACTCCAGGTAGACGGGACTAGCGAAGGCAGTAAATGCCGCCGCGCAAGCCCCGTCACCTGGTATGGATTTAAATGGGCACCTAATTTTACCACAAAAAAATGGGAAAACGCATTGACTCGAGTATAAGCCTAGGGTGAGAAATGCGCAGCTACTGTAAGTGGAAAAGAGGGTCAACAATGCCTATTTGCATGCCTCACTGTGCCCATTTGCAGCCATAGGTCCCCCGAACTTCAAACTCTGTAGTTAGGGGTTCCTAGATGCTCCCTAGCTGCAGCCAAAATTCAGGGTCTCTGGACCCAAAGGGTCCCGAAATGACAGATGGACACAATTGACCGAATTTGGGGCAACATAACTCTGGGCCACTTGGTTCTAGGAACCCAACATTTTTCCTTCCAGCGGAGAATTGAGGCCAAAGAAGCATCTCACAATGAGATTCTTTATGAGGGTTCTAGGCCTTATGGTAGCCTTTTCAGAGACTGTGAAGTTCGCCCAATTTTATTCAAGATCTCTCCAGCACATCTTGTTGACCTAGTCCTAGAACAAGCATGCTCTTTTTTTTCCATCTACCCATGCTCCTGTCCAACTAAGCAAGAAATTTCATAGCTTGGTGGATTCCAACCCATCCTTAACCACTTCAATACCGGGCACTTTCGCCACCCTTCCTGCCCAGGCCAATTTTCAGTTTTCAGCGCTGTTGCATTTCGATTGACAATTACAGGGCCAGCCAGCACTGTACCCAAATGCAATTTTTATTATTCTGTTCACACAAATAGAGCTTTCCTTTGGTAGTGTTTATTCACCACTGGGTTTTTTATTTTTTGCTAAATAAACAAAAAAAGATAAACATTTTTGAAAAATTTTGCAAACAATCTTTGTTCATAAATTTTGGACAAAATGTATTCTGCTACTTCTTTGGTGAAAATACTCCAAATCTGTGTATAGTATGTAGCACCCTGGAAGGGGGCTCCTCACAAATTTACTTGCCAGGAATAATTATCCTGATTGATTGTAATGCCGCGTACACACGGTCGGAATTCTCGTCGTAAAAATCTCTGATGGTTTTCCCGTCGGAATTCTGACGGAATTCCGCTCAAACTGTCTTGCCTACACACGGTCACACCCAATTCCGACGGTCAATAACACAGCGACATACAACACGTTAAAAGGGCACTATAAAAGGGAAGTTTAATGCTTCCGAGCATGCGTCGAATTGTTTCCGAGCATGTGTCGGAATTTTGTGTTTCGGAATTGCATACACACGATCGGAATTTCTGAGAACATGCTATCAAATTTTTATTGGCGGGAATTCGGACAGCAAAATTCCGATGGAGACTACACACGGTCGCATTTTCCGATGAGAGCTTCTCATCGGTCTTTTGCTGGCCGAAATTCCGATCGTGTGTACGCGGGATTAGAGATCTATTGATTTTTCCCTAAGTTTGGCCTTGTTGCACTTTTCTCTTCTACCACTAGGTGGCCGGGTACTTGGCAGTACTAGATATGAGAAGGGCAACCCAAGGTCAAAGTTATGGATATATGGGGTGTGACGGAACGTCCCTACACTCCTCTTGAGTGCGTTCATCATATATCACTTCCTTCCAGTCTGGATACGGATATCAGATATTCCAACAGCTCCCAAGCACCAAACGAGACGACACTTGCTTAGTTGCTCAACATGGACTGTTTTATTACAAAGCCAAACTCACATTTATATACAGTAGAAGAGGAGATCCCCCTCCTGCTCATATTACTCTAACAATACACTTGTAACAACTTAGCATAAACTAATTAACTAATACCTTTAAGCAGTCGATGTGACTCAGGATTTCACTAAGTCAGACTTGTTGTCACCGAGCTAAACACAGTTGATTATAAATTATCATAATTACCACCACAAGAAATTTCATCACAATAGCAGGAGACCACCAGTAACAGACGGACTGTCTCCTGCATTGTACAGAGGACAATGTGATCAGCTCTCTCAATTAACAGCTTGAGTTCATGACACTAGCATCTGAGAGTGTATGTCCCAACAGCATGAGACCACACACACATTATATATACACATATATACAGCATTGAATCTGACTAGGGGTTGGGGTTCTCCTTCACCCTGTGCCCCTTAAAATCCAGGGCCCATAATCGGTTGGCAGGAGGCTCGCATTTAGTCCTCTCAAAAAGCCTGTGTCCCGGCTAGGTCTGTCACATTTCTCCCCTTTCGGCAGGAGACCCCAGACGGGTTGACTCCGAAGTTAATCCATAGTTCCAGTCCTCTAATGCTGGTACCCACACAGTACCCCAAACAAATTGTTTCAAACAGAGCACTCACCCAGCCAACCTCTGCCTCTCTCAAAGAACATATCTGCCGCTGGGGAGAGGCCTGGACTGGCCCTCCTCCCTGGAGTCTTTTCAGCCGCTGGAGAGAAGACAGGGTGACTGGGCTCAGTCTGTCATGCTGTTGGGCATATGGGCCTACTGCCCAGCATCCCTGGGGTATACAGGTGGAGACTGAATTCCCATCCACCTTTACAGGAAATCTGTCCTGTGTCAGTTGAGGGCAGAGGCCAGCAGCGCTCTGTTCAGCTGGGCGTAGGAGCTTCCCTGCATCATCTGCTCCAGCTAACTGTTGGGGAGAGAGGTCGACTTCCCCAGCTCCCTGGAACTCCGCAGCTGTTACCGGTGCTGGGCAGAGGTTGGTAGCACTCTGCCCGGTTGCCAGCACTTCTGCTGGTTTTCTGTTAGTGGAGACCACAGGCCCATCCACTGACACCAGATCAAGCTGCAGTTGTGAAGTGCAGATTGCATTCTCCCCTTGGGTCCTGAGCTGCTGCTCGGGAGTGACCACCACCTCCTCACCCTAGGCCTCCAGAACTGCCACAGGTGTGGGACAGAGGTCTTGGACCCTCTGTTCTGTTACCAGATCTTCAGCTGGAGAAGTTTGTTGTAACTCCATAGGTGCCTCCAAAGTCATATCCCTCTGGAGAGCATTCTGTTGTCTCCCCTAAATATCCCTGCTCTGCGTGCCATTGCAGAGCGCGATAATGATTGTCCAGCTCTATCTCCTGCTGGACCAGCCTGTCCAACTCAGTCACCCATTGCTCCTGGGGCCGCTCTCCCAGGAATGCCATCCGCAATGCCCGTTGGTCACTGGCCCGTTGCTCTTGGGTTGGAAAGCACTTGCCCTGTTTTATACCAGCGAGCTGGAGGGCTCCAATCCACAGCTCCACCCGAATCTGCTGCCTGAGCTCCAGGTATTCATCCTCAGACACAGTCCTGGTGTATGCTGAAAGGATGATCCGCAGCAGCCCCGGGAACTCTGATGCCAGATCCATATCTCCGCTGGGGTGACCGAAGTCTTTTATCCTGATCTCGGATCCCGGTGGAAGTTTGGATGTCCCAGACTGCAGGAAGCATGATCCCACTGCTTGCCAACAATGTGACGGAACGTCCCTACACTCCTCTTGAGTGCGTTCGTCATATATCACTTCCTTCCAGTCTGGATACGGATATCAGATATTCCAACCGCTCCCAAGCACCAAACGAGACGACACTTGCTTAGTTGCTCAACATGGACTGTTTTATTACAAAGTATATACAGTAGAAGAGGAGATCCCCTCCTGCTCATATTACTCTAACAATACACTTGTAACAACTTTACATAAACTAATTAACTAATCCCTTTAAGCAGCCGATGTGACTCATCGGGATTTCACTACAAGTCAGACTTGTTGTCACCGAGCTAAACACAGTTGATTATAAATTATCATAATTACCACCACAAGACATTTCATCACAATAGCAGGAGACCACCAGTAACAGACAGACCGTCTCCTGCATTGTACAGAGGACAATGTGATCAGCTCTCTCAATTAACATCTTGAGTTCATGACACTAGCATCTGAGAGTGTATGTCCCAACAGCATGAGACCACACACACATTATATATACATATATATACAGCATTGAATCTGACTAGGGGTTGGGGTTCTCCTTCACCCTGTGCCCCTTAAAATCCAGGGCCCATAATCGGTTGGCAGGAGGCTTGCATTTAGTCCTCTCAAAAAGCCTGTGTCCCGGATAGGTCTGTCACATGGGGTATCTCAGCCAATGGGTAGGGGTTTTCTTGAATCCCTTGTGCCTGCTGAGAGAGCCTATATTTTGGGGTGGAGTCAGGTAATCTATGAGCTGTGCCACCCGGACAGCTGTCTGGGTGGAGGTGTGTTGTACTGTCCCAGGCTGCTAGGCCTATCCCGGCCACATTTGGCTGCTAGGCCTGTCTGAGGCCTGTCTGAGGGCCTGTCCAGAAGCAAGAGAGCAGCACAGGGTTGGGACTGCGGCTTGCAGTCCAACCAGAAGGGACGGTTTCATATTTGGATAACTCCTCCCATTACGTTGCACCAAGGCTGAGGGCTCTTATGAGGAGTACTGAGGCCGGGTGCTGGGTTGTGTTCAGGAAGCTATGTACAGCACCCCGCCGGTCCCTCCTACCAGCCATGATCTGCTTGCATTGCACATAAGTGGTAAAGTTTTATTTAAACATTTTATTATTAGCATGTTGATGGGAGAGGGGGGAACAAGGGGACAAGGAAGGCCAAATATAAGAGGATTACCGTATATACTCGAGTATAAGCTGAGTTTTTCTGCACATTTCTTTGTGCTGAAAGTGCCCCCCTCGGCTTATACTCGAGTCAAGCACTTTTCTGCAGCAGAGAATGACATTTTCCGACCCGACTTTGGGGCCCCATATCTCGGGGCCACTTGATGCTAGGAACCCCAAATTTAGTAGAACTAGCACTACAACATATCCAAATTTGGGGTTCCTAGCACCAAGTGACCCAGAGATACGGGGGCCCCAATGTCAGTTCGGAAAATGTCATTCTCTGCTGTAGAAAAGTGCTTAAAAATTTTCTGCACTGCACCGACTTTGGGGCCCCATATCTCTAGGAACCCCATATTTGGTGTGCAAACCCAGTGGAACTAGCACTACAACATATCCAAATGATGGGTTCCTAGCACCAAGTGGCCCCGAGATACAGGGCCCAAAGTCGGTCAACTGTGTCCATCTGCAGCAATGTTATTTTGGGACCCTTTGGCTGCAGCTAGGGGGCATCTAGGAACCCTTAACTACTAAGTTTGAAGTTCGGGGGACCTATGGCTGCAAATGGCCACAGTGGGGCATGCAAATGGGCACAGTGAGGCTGCAAATGGGCATTGTTGACCCTCTTTTCCACTTACAGTAGCTGCGCATTTCTCACCCTAGGCTTATACTCAAGTCAATACGTTTTCCCAGTTTTTTGTGGTAAAAATTAGGTGCCTCGGCTTATATTCGGGTCGGCTTATACTCGAGAATATACGGTAAACTTCAGCTTTAACCTGTAACAATAAATATTGATAAAGACAAAAAGTTTCCCTTAAAAAAAATGGCCTCCATCCGTCAGCACACGTGTACTCTCCCTTACCACCACGTTTTCTATGGTTCTCTAATGTTTTATTACTTTTACTCCACAATAAATCACTTTCCCGGAATACAGAGATCAGCGACGTCTTCACCACCGACTGTCAGCTCTGCAGACATGGCCTCTCCCGGCTACTTCATTGCAGATCCTTATCGCTGTCTTGTGATGGAAGTGCCATTTCCAGATACAGGGCGCCGGCTTACAGAACATTTTACATGCAGAGAATAAATTCCTGAACTGTTTGTAATTTGTGTGCTGCAAAAGCCATAAAGATAATCTTCATTAAATCATAAAATCTGACATATAATACATGTAGCAGACATCTACATTCAGAAATAAATCCGCGCACAGGTCAGCATCGAAAAACAAGGGAAACCGTGCAAGAAATCTTTTTACTTTTTAAATATGTGTGGGCCCTGCCGAGTAGTCTGCAGTGGAAATCCAGTCGCTTGGGCAGCCCGTAGCCCTGTAGATTTGGGAAGTCTGCAAACTGCTTTGTACTGGACACTGCAGAGAACTATTGTGAGATAGGCAGCAAGCAAAGTAGGAGAGAAGAATGGCAGCTACAGCCAGGAAAGTTACATTTTGGAAGGAGAGATCGGTGGTGGGAGCCTCTAAGTCAGGAGTGTTGGATTCATATTCACAGAGCGCTCAGTAAAGTTCTCTTCCAGCAGAAGTCCAAAAACTCATGTTTGTGCTATGATTCAAATCCTGTATATTACAGACCCCTCCTCCCTTTATATCAGTGACCTCAGATCCCCCTTTACATCACAGCCCTCCCCCCTTTATATCCTGATCATCACAGCCCTCCCCCTTGACATCCTGATCATCACAGCCCCCTCTTTACATCCTGATCATCACAGCCCTCCCCCTTTACATCCTGATCATCACAGCCCTCCCCCTTTACATCCTGATCATCACAGACCCCCCTTTACATCCTGATCATCACAGCCCTCCCCCTTTACATCCTGATCATCACAGCTCCCCCCCTTTACATCCTGATCATCACAGCCCTCCCCCTTTACATCCTGTTCATCACAGACCTCCCCCTTTACACCCTGATCATCACAGCCCCCTCTTTACATCCTGATCATCACAGCCCTCCCCCTTTACATCCTGATCATCACAGCCCTCCCCCTTTACATCCTGATCATCACAGACCCCCCTTTACATCCTGATCATCACAGCCCTCCCCCTTTACATCCTGATCATCACAGCCATCCCCCCTTTACATCCTGATCATCACAGCCCTCCCCCTTTACATCCTGATCATCACAGCCATCCCCCCTTTACATCCTGATCATCACAGCTCCCCCCTTTACATCCTGATCATCACAGCCCTCCCCCTTTACATCCTGATCATCACAGCCCTCCCCCTTTACATCCTGATCATCACAACCCCCCCTCCCCTTACATCCTGATCATCATAGTCCCCCTTTAAATCCTGACAATCATAGCCCCCCCTTTACATCCTGATCATCACAGTCCCCCCCCCTTTTACATCCTGATCATCACAGCCCCCCCTTTACATCCTGATCATCACAGCCCCCCCTTTTACATCCTGATCATCACAGCCCCCCCTTTTACATCCTGATCATCACAGCCCCCCCTTTACATCCTGATCATCACAGCCCCCCCCTTTACATCCTGATCATCACAGCCCTCCCCCTTTACATCCTGATCATCACAGCCCTCCCCCTTTACATCCTGATCATCACAGACCCCCCTTTACATCCTGATCATCACAGCCCTCCCCCTTTACATCCTGATCATCACAGCTCCCCCCTTTACATCCTGATCATCACAGCCCTCCCCCTTTACATCCTGATCATCACAGCCCTCCCCCTTTACATCCTGATCATCACAACCCCCCCTCCCCTTACATCCTGATCATCATAGTCCCCCTTTAAATCCTGACAATCATAGCCCCCCCCTTTACATCCTGATCATCACAGTCCCCCCTTTACATCCTGATCATCACAGTCCCCCCCTTTTACATCCTGATCATCACAGCCCCCCCTTTACATCCTGATCATCACAGCCCCCCCTTTACATCCTGATCATCACAGCCCCCCCTTTTACATCCTGATCATCACAGCCCCCCCTTTTACATCCTGATCATCACAGCCCCCCCTTTACATCCTGATCATCACAGCCCCCCCCTTTACATCCTGATCATCACAGCCCCCCCTTTACATCCTGATCATCATAGCCCCCCCTTTACACCCTGATCATGACGCCCCCCCTTTATATCCTGATCATCACAGCCCCCCCTTTTACATCCTGATTATCACAGCACCCCCCTTTACATCCTGATCATCACACATCTGTACATCATCCACCTACATCACTGGACCCAACCTCTTTACATCACACCCCCTAATGTCACAGCCCCCCCATCACTGGACTCAACCTCTTTACATCACACCCACTTCATATCACAGACCCCCCCCCCCCCCTGCCCAATCACTGGACCCAACCTCTTTACATCACACCACATTCACATCACAGTCCCCTCCATCACATCACAGACCCCTTTTCATATCACAGACCCCCTGTTTACATTACAGCCCCCTGTTTCCATCACACTTATTTTCGCAGCACAGCACCCCCCCCCCCCCCACCACCACACACATCACTCTCCCCAACCTCTTTATATCCCTGTCCCCTTCACATATTAGCCCCCCTTTTCATAACAGCCCCTCTTTTCATCACAGCCCCACTATACATCACAGTTCCCTCTTTACATTAGTGTCCTTAGCCCCCCCCCCCCTTCACATCAAACCCCCCTTTTCATCACAGTCCCCCTTTAACATCAGTGACAGGAGGGCTCTGATGTAAAGGTGCGACATCTGATGTGATGGGGGACCTCTGAAGTAAATTCGGGCTGATGTAATGGGGTGGGGCCTTTGATGTGAAGTTATTTCATCAAGGTGCCAATGTGAAGAAAGTCTGGCTGGCCGCACTTTGATGCAGAAAATTCACGACGACAATCCACAATGTACAAATGAGGGGTTTAGCATACAGCTAACGCATTTCAGGCCATTCTTGGCACTTAATCATAGCTCCTATGATGCAAGCTATGATTAAGCGCCAAGAATGGCGTGAAATGCGTTAGCTGTATGCTATATCCCTAATTTGTACATTGTGGATTGTCGTTGTGAATTTTCTGCATCGATAAAAGGTGATTTTATGGAAGTATTCCGTTATAGAGTTGCGATAAAACCAAAAAAGGGAAATAAGTAAAATACAGTAAAAAATGAAAAATAAAAGGAAAGAAAGTTCAAATGTGATAAAAAATTATTCCTTCAGAAATGGATACACCCTCCGTCCCCAGGAAGGATGCGTGATCTTTAGTGAATGCCTCCATCTTACAAAGTGCTTGCTTACTAGCTTCCTATTACGGAAGGTCAATATCGATTGTGGCTCAAAATCCATCCCTCTATCCATCCAGGGGGGGGGGGGGGGGCTTAAGATGAAGTAAATCCACCACTTGGGGAGACTTCGCCATACAAGATCCAAAAAAAGATAAATCTTACATAAAATCCTTTTAAAATTTATTTAAATAAAAAAAGTTGCAGTTGCAGCAAAGCACTTTGAAACTCGCATAAAAAATTATAAGCCGCCGGACCCGTGTAGCCTGTCCTTTTTCTGGGATTGACGTCACTTTGCTCTAGCCGACACGTTTCGTCACACACTGATGTTGTCCTGGGGCACAGGGATTTTATGGAAGAGCGGCCAGCCAGACTTTCTTCACACTGGGATTCTTGTGGTGTACAGGGCCAGCACCCATCAGTGTGCAGTGGCGGTGGCAACAGTAGAGACTCGGCTGGGGTGGTGTTTGAAAGTGATTCTGGTTCTGGACGACCACCCTGGTAAACTTCAGCAGACCACCGTGACCCCCGGTACCGTGAGACACCCAATGAAACTCATGAAACAAGATGTGAATTTAAAAGCTGTCTGTCTTTATTGAGCCTGAATGTGGCTTATATTCAGTATAGAACAAAGGAGGGGGAGTGGTTAGTTTAATGCATAGTGTCTAGGGTTAATTAAGTTTGATACTTATCTAACAGGGGTTAGATAAGTCATCTGGTCATCTAGTGACATATCTTAGCTGAACGCCTAAGGCTAAACAGGATATACATTCCAAGAAACAGGTTTGAACCAGGCTCAGGTTCCTCATTAAAGCAGACCTTCAGTCATTTTTTCAACTTTCCGTCTATTAACCTCTAGAGATCCGCGCTATAGCCGAATGACGGCTACAGCGCGGACCTACATTTCCGGGAATATGTCCATTGACGTCGTCCCGTGCACGAGCTGCCTGCGCGCCCCCTGAAGGGGGCGTGCGTTGTGATCAGCGAGTCCATGAGACTCGCTGGATCACAGATCGGAGTAAGGGGTCGATCTCAACCCCTTACCACGTGATCAGCTGTCAGCCAATGACAGCTGATCATGTGATGTCAACACAGCCGGTAATCGGCTATTTTTTCTCCTTGCGCTGAAAAAAAAAAGCCGATCATCGGCAGCAGTGAGAGGTACATTAGTCCCGATCACTGTGATGTGCCCCAGCTCCTCAGTGCTCACAAGTGCCGCCTACCAGTGCCCACCAGCGCCACCTGTCAGTGCCCACAAGTCCCATCTGTCAGTGCCCACAGTGCCACCTATCAGTGCCCACAATCAGTGCCTTAACAGTGCTGCACATCATTGCCACCTATCAGTGCCCATCAGTGTCACCTACCAGTGCCCATCAGTGCCCATCAATGCCACCTATCAGTGCCCATCAGTGCCATCTATCAGTGCCCATCAGTACCATCTATCAGTGGTACCTATCAGTGCCCATCCGTGCCACCCATCTGTGCCACCCATCAGGGCCCATCAGTGCCATCTTATCAGTGGCCATTAGTGCCGCCTTATCTGTGCCCATCAGTACCGACTTATCTGTCCCCATCAGTGCCACCTTATCTGTGCCTATCAGTGCCGCCTTAACTGTGCCTATTGGTGCCCATCAGTGCAGCCTATCAGTGCCCACCAGTGCAGCCATATCAGTGCCCACCAGTGCCGCCTCATCAGCGCATATCAATGAAGCAGAAAAAATTACCTGTTTGCAAAATTTTATAACAAACTATTAAACATGATTTATTTTTTTTCAAAATTTTCCATCTTTTTTTGATTGTTTAGCAAAAAAATAAAAACCCCAGCTGTAATAAAATACCACCAAAATAAAGCTCTATTTGTGGGGGAAAAAATGATAAAAATTTAATTTGGGTACAGTGTTGTATAACCGCGCAATTGTCATTCAAAGTGCGTCAGCGCTGAAAATTGGTCTGGTTGAATGACTGCAAGTGGTTAAATCTTGTTGTTTTAACTTTGGATAGTAAAACATTTTTTTCTGCCAGTAAATCCCTTATACAGCCCACTTCCTGTTTCTTGTCTGGTCATTAGCCGAGGCTTATGACATCATACACAGCTCTCTCTCTTTCCCTCTTGTGAGAGTTTGCCAGGAAGGGAGGGGTGATGAGTCATAAGAGGGCCAATGAAAGCCGCAGAGCTGGAGGTGTGCCTCTGTGTGTCTGTGTAAATCCAGGAAGTGAACAGGCAGCAGCTTCAGCTGCCCACAGTTAAAATGGCTGCAGCCAGACTCAGTGGAGGGAGATTTCTGCAGCATATTTGGCAAGTACAGAATCACAGTATATATAAAATAATATGCAAAGTGGTTGGAGGGAAGCTTCAGAATGGCAAAGGTGTTATTAGAAATTATGTGAGCAGACCGCAGTTCCTCTTTAACCACTTCAGCCCCGGACCAATTGGCAGCCAAAGGACCAGGCCCCTTTTTGCGATTCGGCACCGCGTCGCTTTAACTGACAATTGCGTGGTTGTGTGACGTGGCTCCCAAACAAAATTGGCGTCCTTTTTTCCCCCACAAATAGAGCTTTCTTTTGGTGGTATTTGATCGCCCCTGCGTTTTTTTTTTTTTTTTTTGCGCTATAAACAAAAATAGAGCGACAATTTTGAAAAAATGCAATATTTTTTGCTTTTTGCTCTAATAAATATCCCCAAAAAATATATAAAAAAACATATTTTTTCCTCAGTTTAGGCCGATACGTATTCTTCTACATATTTTTGGTAAAAAAAATCGCAATTAGCGATTATTGGTTGGTTTGCGCAAAAGTTATAGCGTTTACAAAATAGGGGATAGTTTTATAGCATTTTTATTAATATTTTTTTTTACTAGTAATGGCGGCGATCAGCGATTTTTATTGTGACTGCGACATTATGGCGGACACATCGACATTTTTGACACATTTTTGGGACCATTGTCATTTATACAGCAATCAGTGCTATTTAAATGCATTGATTCCTGTATAAATGACACATGCAGTGAAAGAGTTAACCACTAGGGGGCAGGGAGGGGTAATGGATTGTGACGTGTGTTGTGTTTTTTTTTACATTCGGGGGCGGGGCTGACGTCTGACATCATTGATCGGCTTTCCCGATGACAGGGAACAGCCGATCAATGACAGTCAGTGTAGGAAGCGCGGGAGAGGTTTGTTTACACAGACCTCTCCCCGTTCTTCAGCTCTGTGACCCGATCGCGGGACACCAGCGACTGTCCCGCGCCCGTGGTCACGGAGCTCCGCGACCCACGGCCAGGCAATTAAAGGGCCACGTACCCGTATGTGATTTTGCCTGGCCGTGCCATTCTGCTGACGTATATATATGCAGTGGGCGTTCGGGAAGCGGTTAATGTGCATTTATGTTTTTTTTAAATAATTTAATAATTAAATAATTTTTTAAAAAATAATCTTCTCCTATTGCCCGGGGGCCCCATAATCTCCTATTGCCCGAGGGCCCCATGAGTTGTCGGTCCGCCCCCGGGAAGGACCATCAGACAATGGTGGAAAAAGAACAGACTCCATAAGATATGGGGGTGGGGGAGGGGGGGCGGTGACACATAAAACACACAGAATTCATATTTGTGCCAAACAATCTGTTTATTATATGTAACATGGGAGCCACGCTGGATATACGTGGCCCTATAAGTAAATGAGTCACTCGACAAAAAAGAAACAAAGACAAAAGCTGGGCTCCGTCTGCAGCAGATGGGAACCTTCCCTAATGGGCGCGGGGATTTACTTTCCTGACATATTTCACCATCTGTAATCCCAAATTTTACAGATTTCGCTGAGCCAATAAATATCGCCTCTTTATTCACCTTTTTTTCTGGCTTTTCTTGCAGCAATTACCATATTTTGCTGACCGGCGGGATCCTCCTCTTTGCAATCTAAACATAAAAAGTTAATTAGCGCTTTAACACAACACATAAATATTCCGTGCCGGGGACGAGGCCGGTGGAAGGCTGGACTCAATGACCCGGAGAGCTGACTGTCGACTTAATTGGGTCCTCGTGCTTTTGATGGGACCATAATGGAGATGTTAACATCTTTGTCTTATTAAAACAGGTGGAAAAAATAAAGACGTTTTCCGTCCTGAATGTAAATTACAAGTCGCAGGGAATGCCGCAGTTTCACGCAACGTTGACTATAATGAGCCGGAGACCAGAAACTTGCCCGTTCCTGGTTTTTACGAAGCAGAATAGCGTAGCCATAGGCGAAGGGTGGATGAGAATTGTCTCTTCAGCACCTTTCTGTTTCCTCTGCTATTCCAGTATTCAGTGGGGAAAAGAAACAACAATGCCGCGTACACACGGTCGGAATTCTCGTCGGAAAAAGCTCTGATGGTTTTCCCATCGGAATTTCGCTCAAACTGTCTTGCCTACACACAGTCACACCAAATTCCGACGGTCAATAACACCGCGACATACAACACGTTCGACGGCACTATAAAAGGGAAGTTTAATGCTTCCGAGCATGCGTTGAATTGTTTCCGAGCATGCGTCGGAATTTTGCGTGTCGGAATTGCATACACGTGATCGGGAAATCCGATAGAAAGAGGAATCTGATGGGCACTGATCAGGTTGCACTGATGGGCACTGGTGATGCTGCACTAATGGGCACTGATCAGGCTGCATTGATGGGCACTGATGAGGCTGCGCTCATGGGCACTGATTAGGCTGCACTGATGGGCACCGATGAGGCAGTGCTGATGGGCACTGGTGACACTGCACTGATGGGTACTGGTGATGCTGCATTGTTGGGCACTGATCAGGCTGTATTGATGGGCACTGATGAGTCTGTGCTGATGGGCACTGATGACGCTGCATTGTTGGGCACTGATCAGGCTGCATTGATGGGTACTGATCAGACTGTGCTGATGGGCACTGATCAGGCTGCATTGATGGGCACTGGTGAGGATGCATTGATGGGCACTGGTGAGGCTGCATGGATGGGCACTGATGAGGCTGAATTGATGGGCACTAATGAGGCTGCATTTATGGGCACTGATGAGGCTACATTGATGGACACTGATGAGGCTGTACTGATGGGCACTGATGAGGCTGTACTGATGGGCACTGATGAGGCGGCATTGATGGGCACTGATGAGGCTTTACTAATGGGCACTGATGAGGCTGCATTGATGGGCACTGATGAGGCTGCATGGATGGGCACTGATGAGGCTGAATTAATGGGCACTAATGAGGCTGCATTTATGGGCACTGATGAGGCTGCATTGATGGACACTGATGAGGCTGCATTGATGGGCACTGATGAAGCTGCATTTATGGGCACTGGTGAGGCTGCGTTGATGGGCACTGGTCAGGTTGCATTGATGGGCACTGATGAGGCTGTACTTATGGGCACTGATGAGGCTGCATTGATGGGCACTGATGAGGCTGTACTGATGGGCACTGATGAGGCTGTACTGATGGGCACTGATGAGGCTGCATTTATGGGCACTGATGAGGCTGCATTTATGGGCACTGATGAGGCTGCATTGATGGGCACTGATGAGGCTGCATTGATGGGCACTAATGAGGCTGCATTGATGGGCACTAATGAGGCTGTACTGATGGGCACTGATGAGGCTGCACTGATGCATTCTTTTTGTTAAACCTTGTGTGTTGCTATTAACATTAACCACTTCAGCCCCGGACCATTTGGCAGCCAAAGGACCAGAGGTCTTTTTTCAATTTCGCACTGCACTACTTTAACTGGTAATTGCGCGGTCATGCAATTTTGTAACCAAACGAAATTTGCGTCCTTTTCTTCCCACAAATAGAGCTTTCTTTTGATGGTATTTGATTGCCTCTGTGATTTTTATTTTTTGCGATATAAACGGAAAAAGAGCGAAAATTTTGAAAAAAAAAGAGATTTTCTACTTTTTGTTATAAAAAAAATCTAATAAACTCAATTTTAGTCAAACATTTGGGCCAAAAATGTATTCAGCCACATGTCTTTAGTAAAAAAAAATGCCATAAGCGTATATTTATTGGTTTGCGCAAAAGTTATAGCGTCTACAAACTAGAGTACATTTTCTGGAATTTACACCGCTTTTAATTTATGACTGCCTATTTCATTTCTTGAGGTGCTAAAATGGCAGAGAAGTACAAAACCCCCCCAAATGACCCCATTTTGGAAAGTAGACACCCCAAGCTATTTGCTGAGAGGCATGTTGAGCCCATTGAATATTTTTTTTTGTGGTGGTGAAACCTTTATTTAGGTTGTAATATGGGGGTACCTGACCTATAAACCTATTTATGAACCTATATAAACATGGCGGTTACCTAAAAAAAAAAAAAAAATGGTTACCTAGCGACACTAATGCAGCGATCAGAAAAACGATCGCTTAGTGACACTGGCAAAAGGGGGTGAAAGGGTTAACTAGGGGCAATCAGGGGGTTAAAACCTTTATTAGGTAATATATGGGGGTACCTGACGCTATATAAAAACCTGACGGGGAACCTAAATAACGAAATAACTAACTGGCTAACCAGCGTCACCAGTGACAGTTATACAGTGATCACTGGTGAAAGGGTTAACTCTAGGGGCAATCAAGGGTTTAAAACCTTTATTTAGGTTGTAATATGGGGGTACCTGACCTATAAAACTATTTATGAACCTATATAAACATGGCGGTTACCTAAAAAAAAAAAATGGTTACCTAGCGACAGCAGTGACACTAATACAGCGATCAGAAAAAACGATCGCTTAGTGACACTGGCAAAAGGGGGTGAAAGGGTTACCTGGGGGGCAATCAAGGGGTTAAACCTTTATTAGGGGGGGGTAGGGGGCTACCTTGGACCTAAAACTAACTGCCCTGACAGTTATTACAGTCACACTGACACTAAATGCAGTGATCAGTAAAAAAATGATCACTGCAATTAGTGACACTGTGACTGGGGGGGGAGGGGGTGATCTGGGGGGTGATCAGGGGGTGACAGGGGGGTGGAATATGTGCCTAACTGTACTGGTGTCAGTGTACTGTTGTGCACTAACCTTTACATGTTCGCCGCTCGGCGTCTCCGGTCACATAGACCGGCGCACCGAGCGTGACATCACTTACGCCTTCCTGTCTATACAATAGACAGGAAGGGGAAGCTTTTCATTGGCCAGGAGCGATCGCGAGGGGGTGGCCAGAAACCACTGGCCGTCCCCTCGTCCCGGATCGCTCCTGACACGATCCCGACCGTCCCCGCCGTCGGAGAGGGGGGTCCGATCGGACCCCACAACCACCTGAAGAATGGCACGGACAGGTACGTGATTCTGCCTGTACGTGCCATTCTGCCGACGTATATATACAGGGGGCGGTCGGGAAGTGGTTAAATTATGTTACTACATTGTATCATATTTGTCTTGCTTCATAACATCAATACCCGTTACAAAACCAGGTGGGCATGGATGGTGAGCTGATTCTGTGATTCAGTGCGCCACTTGACTGGACTTGCCCCCCCCCCCTCCCCCCAGGCCTAAGGCTGCCAGCCCTCCCCTAAGAGCTCTGATGTACAGTGCCTGGAAAAAGTATTCATACCCCTTGAAATTGTCCACACTTTGTAATGTTACAACCAAAAACGTAAATGTATTTTATTGGGATTTTATGTGATGGACCAACACAAAGTGGCTCATAATTGGTGGAATGAAAATGATGAATGGTTTACAATTTTTTTATTTACAAATAAATATCTGAAAAGTGTGGAGTCTCAATTGTCAGTTAACCACTTCAATATCGCGTCATAGTCATATGACGCCCACAAGGTGGATCTCCCATCCTTGGTGGGCGTCATATGACGTCCTCGCATTCCCGGCCGCCTGGGGGGTGCCGCGTCGCTCGGGACCCCGTGCGAGTGCCCGGCGGCCGCGATGTCCGCCGGGCACCCGCGATTGCCCGTTAAAACAACGGGACCGTGCACGTCCTGTCAGCAGAGAGGAGACCGATCATGTGATCCCAGTACGGAGGAACACATGATCGGTCTCCTCCCCTTGTGAGTCCCCTCCCCCCACAGTTAGAATCACTCCTATAGGGAACACATTAACCCCTGCAGCGGCCCCTAGTGTTAACCCCTTCCCTGCCAGTCACATTTACACAGTAATCATTGTAATTTTATAGCAACGATCGCTGTGTAAATGTGAATGGTTCCAAAAATGTGTCAAAAGTGTCCGAAGTGTCCGCCGCAATGTCGCAGTCACGAAAAAAAATCGCATATCGCCGCCATTACTAGTAAAAAAAAAAAAATTCAATAAATCTATCCCCTATTTTGTAGACGCTATAACTTTTGCGCAAACCGATCAATAAACGCTTATTGCGAGTTATTTTACCAAAAATATGTAGAAGAATACGTATCGGCCTAAACTGAGTAAAAAAAATTGTTTTTTTAAAAAAAAATGGGATATTTATTATAGCAAAAAGTTAAAAATATTGTTGTTTTTTTTTTTCAAAATTGTCGCTCTTCTTTTGTTTATAGCGCAAAAAAAAAAAAACCGCAGGGGCGATCAAATACCACCAAAAGAAAGCTCTATTTGTGGGAAAAAAGGGCGTCATTTTTGTTTGGGTGTAAGGTCGCACGACCGCGCAATTGTTAGTTAAAGCGACGCAGTGCCGAATCGCAAAAAGTGCTCTGGTAAGGAAGGGTGTTTAAAAGCCCTGTATTGAAGTGGTTAAAGTAGCGCAGTGCTGAACAGCCAAAAATGGCCTGGTCATGAAGGGGGGGGGGGATAAAACCTTTACGGAGCTGGAGTGGTTAAACGTTGGCAGAGAGAGCGTCGCTCACATGGATTACGGAAGTGGCAGGAAAACTCAGACGCTGCCGATGGGTTAAATACTGGAACCATTGTGCAAAAGAGAGAACATTAATTGACATAATCTTTAAATACCAGTTTGTCCTCGCTATTCACCCCGCTAATCTGCTTATTCAGGGACAATGGCGCCCATCCAAGGCTTATACCACCGCCGTTTCCAAAAAAAAACTCTCCTGGAATGGGGGTCCTCTGTGGATCTTTTCTTATCCGGCCCGGGGTCCCCCCCTCGTCCCGAAGCCTTCGGAAAGGCCGGTCTGCCTCCCAGTCTGGGGGCCCCCGTGTTTTGCTAATTTGTTCCATTCCCATGTGAAAAGCGTCTGTGTGCGGGGAGAGGCGCGGGCACTCCGGCACGCACTGGGGCCCCGGCTTTATTCACTTGAAGAGGAAATTAACTCATTGATGCTTCCCATTCAATTCCAGGTCAATCGGGGTCAGCGGAGGGCAATTACTGGTGAATGGAGGCATATTAGAGGCTCTTACAGCCCCGGCCAACCTTTTTTTTTCTCTCCATTAGTACTTGACTGTGGGCTGCTACAAATGCTGACAATGCCACCCAGTTGGGCTTTTCTTCTCGCCCAGGAAGCGATATACAAACAAATGGGCACAGTGCGCCTGGTGTTTTGCATGCGGACCGCGTTCTGTTACAGGTGCTCCGCAACGGAGAGACGAACGTCTAGAAATGGAGGGCCGAGCGCGTGTATTAACCACTTGCCGTCCGTGGCAATTTCATGAAATTATTCGCACACATGCTAAAGTCTGCATTTTTTGATAGAAAATTACTCAGCACCCCTCCAAGCATGATATATTTTCTGAAAGCAAAGGCCCTGAAGAATAAAATGGTGGCTAGAACTAGTGTCACCATTGGAAGATTTCCCCTCTATTACTTGGGGACAACCCAAAATTTGGGATTTTCTTTCACTTTCAAAGATAATGGTAAACAGAAAGAGAGAGGGCGAATCTCCCTAACGGGGACACAGACAGCAATAAAAACTGACAGGGCTTCTAATCCCTCTTTACTCCATCCAAAAGGAGAAAAAAAAAGTTCTCGAGAGCGAGCAGAAATCATTCCGGGAACATACTTGTATTCCAAAGCACTTGTATATCAAAGTGAATTTCCCCATAAGAAATAATGGAAATGGATAGGCGGCACTGGTGGGCACTGATAGGCAGTACTTTAAGGGGCGACACTGATGGGCATTGATGAACAGCAGTGATGGGCATTGATGGGCGGAACTGATAGCCATCACTGACTGGCATCGCTAATGGCCACTGAGTGGTGGCACTTGTGGGCAGTGATGGGCACTGATTGCTGCCACTGGTGGGCACTGATTGCTGGCACTGGTGGGCAATGGTGGGCACTGATAGGCAGTACTTTAAGGGGCGACACTGATGGGCATTGATGAACAGCAGTGATGGGCATTGATGGGCGGAACTGATAGCCATCGCTGACTGGCATCGCTAATGGGCACTGAGTGGTGGCACTTGTGGGCAGTGATGGGCACTGATTGCTGCCACTGGTGGGCACTGATTGCTGGCACTGGTGGGCAATGTTGGGGACAGATAGGCAGTACTTTAAGGGGCAACACTGATGGGCATTGATGAACAGCAGTGATGGGCATTGATGGGCAGCACTGATAGCCAGCACTGACTGGCATCGCTAATGGGCACTGAGTGGTGGCACTTGTGGGCAGTGGTGGGCACTGATTGCTGCCACTGGTGGGCACTGATTGCTGGCACTGGTGGGCAATGGTGGGCACTGATAGGCAGTACTTTAAGGGGCGACACTGATGGGCATTGATGAACAGCAGTGATGGGCATTGATGGGAGGCACTGATAGCCAGCACTGACTGGCATTGCTAATGGGCACTGAGTGGTGGCACTTGTGGGCAGTGGTGGGCCTGGTGGGCAATGGTGCTGCCACTGGTAGGCAATGGTGGGCACTGATTGGTGACACTGTTGGCGCTAAATTGTAATCAGGGCACTGATGATCAGTGCCCTGATTACATGTGTACATGTCCCCCTGCGTGGAGATGCCATTGATCGGCTCTCCTCACCACACACTCTGTCAGTGTGAGGCGAGCAGCGCAGATTACCGGCATCTCCGTGTTTACATGTGACCAGCTGTGATTGGACATTGTGCAGTCATGTGAGAACAGGAAGGGGCCGTCCCCAAACTGTCCCCACAAAGTTGGGAGCCTGAAATTGTCCAAAATGTCTTGGTATGATGACGCCGTTCCCTTCACTGGAACTAAGGGGCCAATCCCAACCCCTGAAAAACAACCCCCCCCACCATAATCCCCCCTCCACCAAATGATTGGGACCAGTGCACAAAGAAAGGTCCATAAAGACATGGATGGGCGAGTTTGGGCTGGAGGAACATGACTGGCCTGCACAGAGTCCTGACCTCAACCCGATAGAACACCTTTGGGATGAATTAGAGCGGAGACTGCGATCCAGGCCTTCTCGTCGAACATCAGTGCTTGACCCCACAAATGCTCTTCTGGAAGAATGGTCAAACATTCCCATAGACACCCTCCTAAACCTTGTGGACGGCCTTCCCAGAAGAGTTGAAGTTGTTTTAGCTGCAAAGGGTGGGCCAACTCAATATTGAACCCTACGGACTAAGACTGGGATGTCATTAAAGTTCATGTGGGTGTAAAGGCAGGTGTCCCAATACTTTTGGTAACATAGTGTAATGGTCAGAAAATGATAGTGAATGGTGGCGTGGGGGGCAGGGTCAGGTTGTTTTTCACATGTTACATAAGTGCCACCATCTGGGAAGTTCCCAATTATCGTCTTTCTCTAAAATGCACACGCTGTGATTAAATACCAGATCTCCATTCCCGACTTCCATCCCAGCGGAATACACCGTTGTCTCCGAGTTCCGTGCCGTGTGGACGCACATGTCTTCAATAAGATTGTTATCTTCCTCGATCGTGAGGTCTGGAATCATGCAAGCATCCCCTCAAATCCTGAATCTAAAGCTAGTTAGGCGTGAAGAAACAAAAAGTAGCTTTCTTGTGCTTTTATATATTTTCCTTTTTCCGTTTTCTGTATGTTTTTCCCCGGGGCGGTCTCGTTACATTTTGCGTCTTGTGTAGCGCTCCCAGATGTGGATCGCGTAGGAAGACCAAAGTCAAGGCATTCCCATTCCAGTATGCGGTGGGTATGCTATTCGTCTGGGTAACCTACCAGAACAATCATTTTTCATCTGTATATTCAGCTTTGATATCACGTATCCCCCCCCCCCCCACGTGTCGTCTTATCGTCCTTCTATTGGCTTAGTCCAGATGCCGATTTCCCAAAAGTTTGTTGGGAACAGAAAAATAAACGGAAGGTTTTGCCATCATAGCAGCTGTTTTAAAATGGGTCCATTGTTTTCTGATGGCGTTACTTTGTTTTAAAATATTCTGGTTTTGTTTCTTGTAACTTCTGCCGGGACCCCAGAGTGGTGCGGTGCTCCGATCCATAAACTGCAACCCTCCCGTTCCCTAAGCCTGGCCCATTACAATGATGGAGGGCCTCACTATCCAACTGCAAGGTCTGGGAAGGGATGTTGGCAATTGGTTTGCAGTATAGAGCAGAGTGCTCTATGAAGATATAGGGGGCTGCTAAAGTGGAAGTAAACCCTCCTATCGTTTTCAGCCAAGGAAGCTGCCATCTTGGCCTCTGTTCAATCTTCAACTGCCATGATGCTGCACATGTGATCAGTTATGACACCAGCCATTGGATGGTTTGACAGTTTGGATGAAAGCATAGTCAATGTGACAGGTAGCATTTCCAGCATGCCATTTCTTTTTAACTATTTAAATCAAAGGGTTTACTTCCGCGCCAGTTTGGACCATTGTACCTACGCATATGCCATATGTAGCACCAGTGGCGTAACTAGAACCCTCAGGTCCCCGATGCAAGAAACCATGGCGGGTCCCCCCCCCCCCCCCCCGACCTCCGGACAAAGCTCTTTACTCCGAGCCCGATGTTGGAACAGCAGGGCCCGGTCACAAGTGGGTGGCTGCATATAAAGGAACCAAATTCTTCTTTTCCCCCCGCTTCTCCTCCTCTCCCACCCACAGATATTCAGCAGCTGCAGAAGGAAAATGGAGAGATCGGTTCCTCTATGTCGGTGTTTCACAATCTTTTTCCAGTTAGGGCACCCTGGAAGTAAAGGTGAATGGGGCTGCACTGCAACCACTTGGAGGAACAGCATTTTACATAAAATGTGCATACATACATGTAAACAAACACACACATATATAAAAAAAACACACACACACTATATTATATATATATATAAATGCACATATAAACCAGTGGCAGCTGGTGTTCAACATTTTTAGGGGGGCGCAAGCAGACTGAAAAATTCAGAAATAAAAACATGAATTGCAGCCACTGTACCATCAAACGCCACCACTGTGCCATCAAATGTCGCCACTGTGCCCATCAAATGCTGCCACTGTGCCCATCAATTGCAGCCACTGTACCCATCAATTGCAGCCACTGTACCATCAAACGCCACCACTGTACCATCAAATGTCGACACTGTGCCCATCAATTGCAGCCACCGTACCATCAAACGCCACCACTGTGCCATTAAATGTCGCCACTGTGCCCATCAATGCTGCCACTGTGCCCATCAAACTCTGCCGCTGTGCCATCAAATGCCACCAGTGTGCCCATCAAATGCCGCCAGTGTACCCATCAAATGCCACCACCGTGCTATCAAATGCCACCACTGTGTCCATCAAATGCCACCACTGTGCCCATCAAATGCTGCCGGTGTGCCCATTAAATGCTGCCGTTGTGCCAAATGCTGTCACTGTGAATCCCCACCGCCTGCTCACAGACCCACACACATATGCATGCACACCCCCACATACACATGCATGCACACCCCCCCACACACATGCATGCACACCCCCCCCACACACATGCATGCACACCCCCACACACACATGCATGCACACCCCACACACATGCATGCACACCCCACACACATGCATGCACACCCCCCATACACACATGCATGCACACCCACACACACACACACGCATGCACACCAGCCCCCACACACACACACGCATGCACACCCACACACCCACATACATGCACGCCCCCCCCCCCACACACACACACACATGCATGCACACCAGCCCCCACACACACACACGCATGCACACCCACACACCCACATACATGCACGCCCCCCCACACACACACACACATGAATGCACACCCACACACATGCATGCACCCCCCACACACACATGCATGCACACCCACACACACATGTATGCATGCACATACACACACATGCACACACCCCCCCCCCCCACACACATGCATGCACACACATATAGACACACATACAGTAGATGGATAGTCTTATAAAAAAAAATGGCAGACATTTACCTTGGCTCTTCCTGCCTGGTACTGCACTGTAGAGGGAGACAAAGAGCACAGCACACACTGCTTTCACTAGATTAATGTGAGGAGCTCCCTGCACAGTGCCGATTTCAGTTCGGAATCGGCTGACGATCGGGAAGCTCCTCTCAGCCTCCCCTCCTATCGAAGAGTACAGGGGGTCCTCAAGGGCCCCCTGCAGCAAGGGGCCCGGTCGCCATGACGATCTCGGCGACCCCTATAATTCCGCCACTGTGTAGCACTGACCCCAGAAGGATATGCTAGTTTAGATTGGGCCTGCACTCTTCTGAGAAACCCCACTTACTTAGATCGATCCCCTTGGCACAGCTGTGTGCAATGTAATACAGTACAATATAAACAATGTAAAGTACCTGTATAATACCCTCAGGATCCTCTGGCTCCACCTAATGAGGAAAACAGCACGCTACACAACTGAATACTTAACCAGAAATACTTTTACTGTAAGTATATTAAAACAGGTGGTTACAGAGATTGCACTGTCATCCCAACGTAGGATGTCCATCTAGAACAGGGGTCTCCAATAATTCCAAAAACTGTCCTTCAGACTTTAGGGGGGCCAGACTGTGGCCATTGGGAGTAGAAAAGGTCCAGACGCAAGTGAGGAAAAAAACAATGCCCCATCTGTGATGTCAGTGAGAAGAATTGTGCCCCATCGTTGGTGGCTGGCAAGAGAGTAGTCTGATTCAGGCAGGGGTCGTGGCAGGCAGGAGGCAGGTAAAAAGTCTGATCTGGGCAAGCATCGTGTCAGGTGGCTGGCAAGAGAGTAATGAGATCCAGGCAGAGGTTGTGGCAGGCAGCAGGTAAGAGAGTAGCTGTCACGAGGGCCACGTACCTGATGTGAGACCGTGTGTAGGCTCCATCAGACTTTTGCTGGCGGAATTTCCTGCCAGCAAAAGATTGAGAGCATGTTCTCTATTTTTCCGACGGAAAAAGTTCCGATCGGAAATTCCGATCGTCTGTAGCAATTCTGATGCACAAAATTCCTACGCATGCTCGGAAACAATTTGACGCATGCTCGGAAGCATTGAACTTCATTTTCGCGGCTCGTCGTAGGTGTTGTACGTCACTGCATTCTTGACGGTCGAAAGTTCGGAGAACTTTTGTGTGACCGTGTATACGCAAGCCAAGCTTGAGCGGAATTCCGTTGGAAAAACCATCCAAAAAATTCTGCTCGTGTGTACGGGGCATAACGTAGCGCCGTATCGCAAAAAAGGTCATGAAGGAGGAGTAAAACTTCCAGAGGTCAACTGGTTAAGGCAGCCTTTCTCAACCTTTTAACCCTGGAGGAACCCCAAAAATATTTTTCAGGTCTCAAGGAACCCTTACTAATACCAATTTATCAGGGGTCATTAGGAACAATGCCCCTTATACTGGTGGCCAATAGGAAGAATGTCTCCCTTAAAGTGGTGCTCAGAATGCCACCCATAACCACTTAAGCCCCGAACCAATTTGCAGCCAAAGGACCAGGCCCCTTTTTGCGATTCGGCACTTGCGTCGCTTTAACTGACAATTGCGCGGTCGTGCGACGTGGCTCCCAAACAAAATTGGCGTCCTTTTTTACCCACAAATAGAGATTTCATTTGGTGGTATTTGATCACCTCTGCGGTTTTTATTTTTTGCGCTATAAACAAAAATAGAGCAACAATTTTGAAAAAAAAGCAGTATTTTTTACTTTTTGCTATAATAATAACACAATGTGTGTGTTTTCTAACTTCCTGGGGGCGTGGCTTGGCGTGTGATGTCACTGATCGTCTTTCCCTATGACAGAGGACAGACGATCAGTGACAGCCTCACTAGGAAGCACAGGGAGAGGTTTGTTTACATATACCTCTCTTCGTTCTTCAGCTCTGTGACCCGATCGTGGGACACCAGTGGCGATCGGGTCCGCTGGTCCCGCGGTCACGGAGCTCAGGACCGGGTCGCGAGAGCACCGGCGGCGGCGCGTGCGCGACCCGCGGCTGGGTGCTTAAAGGTCAACATACCTGTACGTTGGTGTGCCCAGCCGTGCCATTCTGCCAACGTATATGTGCAGGAGGCGGTCCTTAAGAGGTTAAAGGCAGCTAAAAAGATATTTGGTGTCATGCTGCTGGCTTTGCTAAGGCTGGTTTCACACTGGGGCGGTGCGGGGCGGCGACGGTAAAGCAGCGCTATATTTAGCGCTGCTTTACCATCGTTTTACCCGCGGTATGCGGCCGCTAGCGGGGTGGTTTTAACCCCGCTAGCGGCCGCAAAAGGGTTAAAAACCTCCGCAAAGCGCCGCTGCAGCGGCGGTTTGCGGGCGGTATCCCCACGGTTTCCCATTGATTTCAATGGGAAGGAGCGGTATAGGAGCGGTAAATACACCGCTCCTTCACCGCTCCAAAGATGCAGCTAGCAGGACTTTTGTTGCGGTCCTGCTAGCGCACCGCTCCAGTGTGAAAGCCCGCCGGCTTTCACACTGGAGTGAATGGGGCCGGTTTTTTCAGGCGGTGTACAGGCGCTATTTTAGCGCTGTACCGCCTGAAAACCGCCCCAGTGTGAAAGGGGCCTAAGTGATGCTGAACCTCGAACCCTGTAGGCACCATCAAAAAGGTGGTGCATCAGCCACAGCTCAAGGAACCCCTAGCAACCTCTGGAGGAACCCCAGGGTTCCACGGAAACCCTGGCTGAGAATGGCTTGGTTAAGGTGTCCATAGACTTGACACTTTAAGGCTGCAGGCTATGAGAGGTTTTTAGGTGGCACAGTTGGCCTTCAGCTACCAGGTGATAAATCACAAGACCCCATCAGAACAAAAAGTTCATGTTTAGGGATCTGCCAACGGATGTAGGTGCCTTCTGGCTTCTATGGCCATTCTTCGAAAAAGGACCTACTGGGTAAATTGGTGACAGCCTACGATTTACCATTATTTTTTACAGGTTTATGTAAATACCTTAAACTATCTAAGTAACCTTGATAGATAGTAAAAACGCTAAAAATACTCTCGTAAAGCCATTCCGGCGGGCGCACTAATTGTGTAATTTATGTGGAATATAAACACACAAATTTGTGGGTCTGGCTTCCTCTATTAACCACAAAGAGTCATCCACTATAAACAAGAAGAAATCCTCTCGTGCTAAGCCCCGCAGACCTCAATACCACAACGGGGCCGCCACTCCGCCGCTCCATCCCAGTGTGTGTGTGTGTGTGTGTGTGTGTCTGTGCCAATTTTCTGGCTGCTGTAAGTTATCTGGGAAACAGAGCGAGGAAAGAGGATTGTATAATTTGTCATTCCGCTGTTATGTAAGTAAGTCACCAGAAACCGCAGCTTACGGTGTTATTATTTTGCGTTACCAGGAAAGTTTCAGCGAGAGCTAAACAAAAAATGGCAGCCGCTACCCATCAATGAATAACTAGCTTTTAGAGTATAGCGCGCGCGGGGCCGGCGCCAGCATAAGTTTGCTTAGGCAGCCAACATGAGGTGCCAGGATTGGGGGGGGTGGGGTGCAAAAATCCAAATCCCAGCCACTTGCTTTGGATTTTTTTAAATACTTGTCTTCCATTCCCTGGGGCTGCGCCCTCTCTCCTACTGGGCACAGCATGCAGGTTTTGGCTTGCCTTGCCTGCCAGCTGCCCATGGAGGGTGGGGGTGGGGCAGGGAGTGCATGGCCCCATCCCCTCATTGCATACTGCTGTTTGATGGCACGGCTCAGGTTTTCTGTGCTGTGTGGCACCCTTTGTGCTGCACCCCATCACATTGTGGGTGCAGCATGGAGGGGAGGGGGGTGCTGGCACAACTGTGGATGGTAGAGGGATGTGGGTGGACCCCCTTATTGCATGCTCTGTTCTGGGGCAGTTTGATTGGGATTTGTGAGGCAGCATTGTATCCTTTACCACACTGGTGGTGTGCCATGTGGGGGTGGGAAGTTACATTGTTGGGGGGGGGGGGGGTGGCAGGGATCCTTGCACTGGCCCTGGATGCATAGGAAGGGCTTTGCACACATTTAGAAATGTATGTGGAAGCCACTCTGCCTCATCAATATCCCTCTGTATAGTGCCGTCCCTAACTCTAATCTATGAGAGCCTCCATGCAGGAGCATAAAAACAAAATTGATGCCACTTGCTGGAATTGATGTGGTGACACATTGGAGGCCTTCAGCTGCCCTTGTGCTGCACAAGGCTTCTGGTGTTTTCCTACACCTCTGAGGAATGGGCTACCTCCAGGCATACCTGCCCTCAGTTTATCCATTGTTATATACAGTATACAGTGATGGCGAACCTTGGCACACCAGATGTTTTGGAACTACATTTCCCATGATGCTCAACTACACTGCAGAGTGCATGAGCATCATGGGATATGTAGTTCCAAAACATCAGGGGTGCCAAGGTTCGCCATCACTGGACTAGAGTTAGGGACCACACTATGGACACTGCCTCGCCAAGGCCCCTCTCTATAGGTGTGCTGCTAACTCTAGCCCAGTGTTTCTCAACCTTTTTTTAGTCTAGGTACCCTTTAAAATTATGGACAGTCTCGAGGCACCTCTTTCTAAATTGTGAAGAATAATTCCAAGGACATTATATGCAGTAATGGATAATATCAAGGGTTGTAAGGACACGGGTCTGAACCTTCAACCTCTGCTATGTCTGACATTCCCTCTTCTTATTGAGCCACCTGGGATGCTAGACAGCTCCCTGGACAATTCCTTGAATGACCTTGAGTTGAACCTTGTTTCCCTTGAACCTTGCACCCTCCCACGAACTTCCTGTTTGCAAGATTATTGTGCTCTCTCCAGCCAATATCTTGCTCTGGTCACTCCTGCTGACGTCTGTAACTCCACTACCGCTCATTACCAGCCTTTGGCTTGTTCCCCGAATATTCAGTGCAGCTATTACTCCGATGGCTCCCCTTCTTCCAGTAGAATGTGGAGTTCCCTCTTCCCATTTATAGAAGTGAACTCCCGGATGAGGGTGCAGAGTCTCTGGAAGTGAGTTTCTCTCACTGATGAGTTCTTGGAGCCCTGTAGCTGAAGGTGGTCCTCATCATCTAGGGCCCCCTGATCACATCGCTGACAAAGTCAACTCTCTTCGGCCTTGTAGGTCTGCCTGTGCCACCCTAAATCCAATTCCAGGCTGTGGGTACTCAGGCTGTACAGGCTCAGGGCCTGTCTGTCTTTGAGGTCTTGTAGCATCTCCAGGTATGGTGCCATTTTTTAGTCTCTATGTAGTAACTAATAAGTACCGTATTTATCGGCGTATAACACGCACCGGCGTATAACACGCACCCCAAGTTAGGAGGGCATTTTAAGGAAAAAAAGTTTTAGGAGGGAAGTTTAGGGAAAAAAAAAAACTTACATTTAAGCGTCATTTGCAGCTTGCCCAGCGTCGTTTGCAGCCTTGCCCAGCATCATTGCAGCCTTGCCCAGCATCATTGCAGCCTTGCCCAGCGTCATTGCAGCCTTGCCCAGCGTCATTGCAGCCTTGCCCTGCGTCATTGCAGCCATGCCCAGCGTCATTGCAGCCTTGCCCAGCATCATTGCAGCCATGCCCAGCGTCATTGCAGCCATGCCCAGCGTCATTGTACCTTGCCAGCGTCATTTGAAGTCCGGTCCGGGTTTAAATTTCCAGCCATTGAGACTCTCTGTCGTGCGCGCCGCCGAAAAAGACCGAGGCGCGCCGCCGAAAAAGACCGAAGCGGCCCCGGAAAAGGCCGAGCCGACTGTTCAGCTCCGCTCGCGGTCCCGCCTCCCTGCTGTTTCCGGAGCGAGCGCAGGGAGGCGGAACTACGAGCAGAGCCGAACAGTGTGCTCGGTCTATTCCGGGGCGGCTTCGGGTTTTTTCGGCCGCAATTCGGTCTTTTTCGGCAGCGCTCTCTATTTTTCGGCGGCGCTTGCCATTTTTGACATTTTTGACATTTTTTTTTGGGGTATCGGCGTATAACACGCACCCACGACTTTCCCCCGATTTTTAGGGGGAAAAAGTGCGTGTTATACGCCGATAAATACGGTAGTTAGTTTCTCTGAGATTGTTATTTCATTTTTCCATTCCACAACATATCTTTCTTTGGAATGGTTCATTATGTCTTTTATTTGAGATTATGTCAGGCCACATTGTTGGAAAGGACAAAGTACTGGTGAGTTGTTGCAGGCCACACAGTTTAGACTGGTCCCCATTGGTCAGTAAGGCTTTATGGTGGTACGAGTTTGGGTCTGCTGTTTTGTAGGTGGTCCTAGTATGATAGTATCCTCTTCTATACCATAGACAGTAAGGGTAATCTACCCAGGTCAGACCTACATGCACTGTTGGAGTTGCTCCGATGGACTTGGAAGAGGTGCTTGCAGAATTCCTGATTGATATATTTCAGTAGGGCTGGAGTCTAATTTAAGTTTTAACAGGCCCCATACTTCACTGCCATAAAGAAAGTTTGGGGTGATGACACTGTCTAAGAAATGACTTGACTTTGGGAGTGCTGGTGTCAGATAAGCAGAAGTTCAGAGATCGGGGCACCCCCCCCCCCCCCCCCCCCCCCCCCCCCCCCTCCCCTGTGTACGCAGCAGAGAGCAGGAGCCGGAGAGCAGAGCCGGGTCACAAGCCGAGTTCGATAACAGTCGGGCAGGAAGGCACCAAATCATGAGCAGAATCAAGGTCAGAGACAGGTAGAGCTGGGCAACCTGCAGGCAAGGAGGTACAGAATCAGTAGGTAGAATCTTGGTCATGAGTCCAAGCTTTGTTCGGTAATACAGGTAGGCAGCAGACATTAAAAGGCAGAGGTAGTCTAGAGACTGGTCAGACAGAAGCCAGGAAGCAGAGACCACAGACTTAAACTTGAGAGCACTTGTAGGTGTGGTGTGGCAGCAATAATACACTCAGTCCCAGTGCAATGAAAGAACCTGTATTGAAATAATGCAGAGACAGTTCACAAATATCCCGATGGGAAGGCAGCTCAGCCAGAAACACTTATGCCACATACACACGATCGCACATTCCGACAACAAAATCCATGTTTTTTTTCCTGACGGATGTTGGCTCAAACTTGTCTTGCATACACACGGTCACACAAATCTTGTCGGAAATTCCGATCGTCAAGAACATGGTGACATACAACACGTACAACGAGCCGAGAAAAATTAAGTTCAATAGCCAGTGCGGCTCTTCTGCTTGATTCCGAGCATGCGTGGAATTTTGTGTGTCGGAATTGTGTACACACGGTACGTCACTGGTACGTCACTGTTCACACAAATACGTTTTAAATTCAAACTGTAGCACTGACATAAGTAATTTTTTTTTTCAAAGTAGCGTTGGTGGCGTTGATGTCTGTGACGTCACTGGATCTCCGACGGAACTCCCTGAAGACCCGGAAGCCAGCGGATAGGTGAGTACCGATCGAAAGAATTTTGATCGATCAAGAAAATGAATCGAGGAATTAATCTTTAAATTTCCACAGCCCTGGTTTTATGTATTTATTTTTCTAATTTTATTTCACCAACTTATGCCGCGTACACACGATCGGAATTCTCGTCAGAAAAAACTCTGACGGTTTTTCCAACGGAATTCTGCTCAAGCTGTGTTGCCTACACACGATCACACCAAATTCCGACGGTCAATAACACAGCAGCATAAAACACGTTCGACAGCACTATAAAAGGGAAGTTTAATGCTTCTGAGCATGCGTCGAATTGTTTCCGAGCATGCGTCGGAATTTTGCATGTCGGAATTGCATACACACGATCGGAAAATCCGATAGAAAGGTTTTCCGTCGGAAATTCCGACAGAAAAAGACCGCTGGGCATACACACGGTCGGAAAATCCGATGAAAAGCTCCCATCGGACTGTTTCCATCGGAAATTCCGACCGTGTGTACGCCGCATTAGACTATTGTGTTCTGATCCATCACATATAATTCAGATAAAAAAAGAAAAAAACATTGAACTTAAGGCTGTAATGTAACAAAATAGATAAAAAGCCAAGGGGGGGGGGGGGGTGAATACTTTTGCAAGGCACTGTACAGTACATGTAAGCATTGCCAAAGCAATCTCTCTTTCGCCCTTTTTCCTCTTGTGAGTTTCCTCTTGTGAGTCAATCCAATTTCCAGTAATGTCCATTGCTCTGTAGTCATAGCGGAGTCAACTCTCCACAACCTAAGTACCATATGACACCAGAAAATGGGATAAATACCGTGCTGTCAGTATGGTATGGATTTACCTCGAAGGTGTTATAGCTCATTGTTCAGCGAAAGCTGCTCAGCAGTTCACACCGCCATAAATAAAAGGACTAGGATGTTGTTTCATGACATTTGTTACACAACATTAACAATGAGATATGTTTGGAGGAGCGAGATAAAGTGCAAGAGCGTTGCAGAGCAGGCATCAATCAGCGCACTGACAGGCTTGACAGAGAATTAAAGTCTAAGGAAAACAGCCCAAATATTAAAATACGCCTCGGGTGCAAGAGGTTTATTTTGACACAGTCAGGAGCTGTGACCAATCCGAGGCAGAGATCATTCACAGCTTTGGTTTAGGTAAAAAACGCTCTTGCTGGACCATGTACTGGCTGCTTAGCAATTTCCAGTATAAATATACCATGACAAATTAAAGCGACAGGCTTGCCCATCCGGAACAGCTGTTAGTGAGATGCCAGAAGAAGCCGAGGAACCCCCTTGGAGGAGCGTCCATGCTAAGCCTTTCCCGATCAGGAATGGCGGGAGGCAGAGTTCTGATTTCTGCAACATTTCCATATACCGTATATACTCGAGTATAAGCCGAGTTTTTCAGCACATTTTTTTGGCCTGAAAGTGCCCCCCCCTCGGATTATACTCAAGTCAAGCATTTTTCTGCAGAAAAAAAAAAAAATCCGACTTGGGGGCAGGGCCGGGACAAGGGGTGGGCAGGAGGGGCGGCTGCCCCTGGCGCAATGGTTTATTGCAGGGGTGGGTGGCACCCTGACCCTAACGCTAAGGGAAAGGGGGGCGCAGTTTGGCATCTTTGCCCTGGGCGCTGGATGACCTTGTCCCGGTACTGCTTGGGGGCCCTGTATCTCGGGGCCACTTGGTGCTAGGAACTCCAAATTTGGATACGTTGGTTCCTTTGGGTCCAGAGACCCCCAAATTTTGGCTGCAGTTAGGGGGGCATCTAGGGACCCTTAACTACCAAGTTTGAAGTTCAGGGGACCTATGGCTGCAAATGGGCACAGTGAGGCTGCAAATGGGCATTGTTGACCCTCTTTTCCACTTACAGTAGCTGCACATTTCTCACCCTAGGCTTATACTCGAGTCAATACGTTTTCCCAGTTTTTTGTGGTAAAATTAGGTGCCTCGGCTTATATTCGGGTCGGCTTATACTCGAGTATATACGGTACACACGATCGGACTTTCCGGCGGGATTGTCCGCTGGACTATAGTCCGCCGGACATTCCGACCGTGTGTGTGGGGCTCCGGCGGACTTTTTCCTCCCAAAAGTCCGGCGGACCTAGTTTTAAGTTTTGGCTCGGCAGTCCGGCGGACAATCCCGCCGGAAAGTCAGATCGTGTGTACGCCGCATTAGCCATGGAGTTCTGAGTCAGGGGACCTGAAGGCGGCACATTAGGTCATGTGTCTGGGTCAAAACCTCAGTGCTCTAGTGCAGTGGTCTCCAAACTGTGTCCGGATGTGGCCCTTGGCCTGCCTTTATCTGGCCCCTGGGGCACTATTCCACCCACTAACACCAATGATGGGGCACTATTCCACCCACTAACACCAATGATGGGGCACTATTCCACCCACTAACACCAATGATGGGGCACTATTCCACCCACTAACACCAATGATGGGGCACTATTCCACCCACTAACACCAATGATGGGGCACTATTCCACCCACTAACACCAATGATGGGGCACTATTCCTCCCACTAACACTAATGATGGGGCACTATTCCTCCCACTAACACCAATGATGGGGCACTATTCCACCCACTAACACCAATGATGGGGCACTATTCCTCCCACTAACACCAATGATGGGGCACTATTCCTCCCACTAACACCAATGATGGGGCACTATTGATCTTTTATTGAAAAGAATCAAGCAACCAATTTTATACAAAAGTAAAAAACAAAACCATAGTACAAAACTTCAACAGAAATCATAGGAATACACATCCATGTTCAGAATATATACAATATATACATAGTCCACTACCAAAACTATTTACATAAAGCAGCAGAGAGGGCCTAAGAGGCACAACCCATCACCTATGTACGCAGCCATTTATCAAAAATGTATAAAAATAATAATCTAGGGTGATAAGAGACAGACAGCCACACCCGGGAAAGAGACTCCTGGCAGTCAGGGAGGCTTGAAACCCCTCCACGCCTTCAACCAAGCCCCCTGACTCCGCTTGTCTCTCTCAAGCACCCGAATCTTCTCCACCTCATGCAGAATGTCATACACCACCACCTCAACAGGAAGGATTTTATGCCGAATGCAGACCTGACACCGTGCGTTCCAGGTGAAATAACGGACTACTAAGCTAACTAGAAAAAGTGTATCCAAACAAAAAAACCCACCAGTACTGAATGCTCCGTACACCCACTCAGCATAACCAAGCCTGGAGAGGAAAGGAACACCGAGGGCCCGCCCCACCTGTTTGTACACCTCTATGTTAAAAGGGCAACGAAGCAGAAAATGGTCCATAGTCTCCTCCTCACCTGCACACTCCTCCCGAGGACAGCTACGATCCATCCCACTGCGGAATTTCAAATTGCCCCGAACATAGAGCCTCCCATGGAAGCACAACCAGGCCAGATCCCTAAATTTAGGGGGTACTCTGTCCAAATTAATCAGTCTTAACCCTGCCCTCAAAACTGGGCCTGGGCAATCCCTTAAGGCCAGTGGGTCATGAAAGACTTCGCTCAAGACTCGACTCATAAGGACTTTCCTCGGAACCGATCTGAGATCTTCAGCCGACAATCGCCACTGCCGCAGTAACTTCAGGCACGGAGCGACATAGGCTGGTAGCTGACCACGATGACCCCTGCGATTCTTCACTTGGCCACCTTCTTCCCAAAGTCGTAGAAAAGGCCTAAACCAAGATCTAAATATGCCTACCCATCCAGGAGGTTCCACTGCAAGCATATTACCAATGTTAAACTTGAGAAATAGCAGTGAAAAGAAAAGAACTGGGTTGACCATACCTAAGCCACCCTCCCTCCTGGATAGATAGGTGACATTCCTCTTGATGGGGTTCAGTCTGTTCCCCCACAGCATCTGGAAGAACACACTACTGACCCTAGCATAGAGAGACACTGGCAAGATGCAGACAAAGCTAACATACAAGAAGATCGGAATCAGGTAAGTCTTAATCAGATCAACCCTTTCCCTCATAGATAACTTCCATCTCTTCCAGCTGACCACCTTAGTATTGGCAATTTCCAGTCTGCCTTCCCAGTTTTTGAGGCCATAATCGCCGGGTCCAAATTCAATGCCTAGAATCCTAATTCTTTCCTGGGGCACTGGAAAGGTGTCCGGGAGATCAAACCCCTCACCTTCCTTTCCCATCCAGAAAACTTCACTCTTTTCCTGATTGATCTTGGAGCCTGATGCTTCAGAATACCGTGATGTCAGAGAGACCACCTCCTCTGCTTCATCTGCCCCAGTGACAATCACCGACACATCGTCCGCATAGGCAACAACCCTCAAAGGCGGTTCACCCGGGAGCCCCACTGGCACCCCACACAACATGCCGCTCTCTAGCCTCCTGATGAAGGGGTCGATTGCAAACACATAGAGCAGGGGACTCAGGGGACAACCCTGGCGCACCCCGGAACCAACCTCAAAGGACTGCCCAACCCAACCATTAACAAGAGGAAAGCTTTCTGCCCCCTTATACAAGACTTTTAACCAATCGACAAAACCACCCGGCAGACTGTACTTACTAAGGAGCAACCAGAGGTACTCATGGTTAACACGATCAAAAGCCTTTGCCTGATCCAATGTCAGCAAATACTTTCCCCAGCCTGCAGCCCTGCACCGCTCCAAGGCCTCCCGGACAGCTAAAACCGCTGTGAAGGTGCACCTACCCTGGACCGAACAGTGCTGATGGCGAGAAAGCAAGGACTCTGCTACTGACGACAGGCGCCAGAAAATAATCTTTGCCAGTATCTTTCTATCGACATTAAGAAGGCTGATGGGGCGCCAATTCTCAATCATCGAAGGATCTTTACCCTTTGAAAGAAGAATCACAGCCGAGTGCCTCATGGAAGGGGGAAGCACCCCCTCAGCAAGGCAACTGTTAAAAACATCTACCAAATGTGGAGCCAGAATAGACTTAAAGGCTTTGTAAAACTCAGCCGTCAAGCCATCCGGTCCAGGTGACTTTTTGATGGCAAGCTGTTCAATTGCCCTCATCACCTCATCAACTGTGATCTCCTCTGTCAAGTTCATCAATGGAACATCTCCACCATTTAGACCTGGAGTAGAGTCCAAAAAGCTGTCCATCTTGTCACGGTCAAGCTCTTTCCTCCCAAGAAGGTCAGCATAAAAGGACCTCACGACCTCCAGGATCCCTGACCTGGACTTTGTCAGGGAACCTGTACTGTCCTTAAGGCCAACAACAGTTTTAACAGCTACACCTTGTTTGCAGTTCTGGTAAGGGTCAGGCGAATGGTACTTCCCATAGTCCCTCTCTAGAACCAAAGAGGCATGCCGGTCATATTGACACTTCCTGAGAAGGAGTTTCACTTCGGAGATTGCCCCAGGATCTCCTCCTCTCGAGACAAGAATATCCAGCTTCCTCCGTAAACGTTGGTAGGTCATGTATTTATTAAACTGTTTTCTATTGGCTAGGCCCCTGAAGAATCCAGCGATCCTCTTTTTGGTCAGCTCCCACCACTCAGCCTTGCTGCTACAAAAGTCCAGGATGGTCACCTGAGCCTGAAAGAATTCCTCAAAGGATTGTCTAACATGTTCTTCCTTGAGTAGAGTCGAATTCAATCTCCAGATGCCCTTGCCCCTCTGAGGGGCGTCTGAAGCATTCAGGACCACAGATAGCATACAGTGATCAGAGAACTCTACTGCCTGCACCACTGGGGGCGAGAAAGCAGAGGTCTCCTTCAAAAAAAACCTATCTATCCTACTCTGACTATTACCTCGATGAAAGGTGAACCCCGTGTCATCCGGGATGTGCTTAATGTGCACATCCACAAGACCAGCATCCCTAACCATACTATTTAAAAAAACGCTATCATATCCCAGCCTGTCCTTGAAGTCCTTCCTGTCCTTGGGCCTAGTTATTGTATTAAAATCACCTCCAAAGACCACTTGCTGGGATGTAAAAAGAAATGGCTTGATCCTTGTAAAAAGGCATTTCCTGTCCCACTTTGTATGCGGCCCATAAACATTAATTAGGCGCAGGTCCTGCCCCCCCACAAGGACGTCTAAGACCATACATCTCCCAATTTCCACCTCAATAACCCGCCGGACAGTTACCATGCCGGTTTTAAACAACACCGCCACACCGCCGTAAGGCTCGGCCGCAAGAGACCAGTAAGATGGACCATACCTCCACTCTCTCTTGGCCAAATGAATATCAGCCAAGGAGGTGAGCCTAGTCTCCTGCAGAAATAAAATTTCGGCATCCAATTGGCTGAAAAAATAGAAGGCCATAGAACGAGCTCTTACTGATTTAATGCTGGCGACATTTATTGTCACCACTTTTAACGGAGGGGGAACTGCCATTTGGGTTATTGGGTGGATTGCTTCTTAGCTCCCCTCTGCTGCTCATCACCAGAAGCCTCTCTCTTTCTAGAGGCCGCCTCAAACTCCATATCCGAATCGGAACTCCGCTCAGAAGAAGCTCCAGATGAGGAAATATCCCAGGACTTATGACGGCGGGAGACAGGCACTGGTGCCCGTTCCGTCCTCACCACCTGCTTCTTCCGCTTCCCAACCTTCCTTCTCTCCTCCAGATACTGCAGGTCAGCTTCTGAGATGCCAACATCTCTTTTTTTTTCCTTTACAGAGGATGAAGCGACCTTTTTGGTACACGCTACCACTCCTAGTGGGGGGGGTGTTCCTTCTAAGACAGACTTAGGTGGGGTAGACACCTGGGGGGCAACTGACCCGGGGGGCACAGACTTGGAAGGTTCTGACACAAGAGGAGAGGGTACAGTAGGCTGGGGGGACACAGAGACAGATACAGAAGGAATACTTACAGACACAGGAGGGGTGGTCACAGGATCTGGAGAGGGATCCTGAGCAGGACCAGGGGAGTCGGTCACCGCAGAGGAGGATGGTACACCAGGGGCCTCACCCTCCATCCTGTCCAGCCTTGACAAGTCATCAATTACCTCCTTCTCCATATTGTGCCAGGCTTCAGGACATCTGCTGTAGGGGTGGCCAAGGCGCAGGCACAGGTTGCACCTGATCATCTGGGTGCAGTCCTTGGCCATATGACCCTGACCCCGACACACTGAACATATCAAGGCTGAACAGGAGGAGCTCAAATGCCCCTTTTCTCCACATCGGTGACACAGCTTCGGCTGACCAGGGTAGAAAATAGTCATCCTATCCCTCCCTATAAAAGCTGAGGAGGGCAGGTGACGGACAACATTCCCATCCCTGGCCAACCTGACTGTTACTGACCATCCCCCAGTCCAGATGTTACGCTCATCAAAGATTTTGCTGGGCTTAATCAAAACCTCCCCATAGTTCCGCAACCAAACCTCTAGATCCCGAGCGGGGACGCTCTCATTAGTCAAAATGATTGTTATTTTTTTTACTGTTGACCTCTGAGAGATCGCAACTGGGGCCAGACCTTCCCATTCGGGTCTTGACCTGCACCGAGCCTCATATCGCTCCCAGAACAGGTCAAGACCCTCTGGCCTGGTGAAGCTGACCGTATAATCCCTTGTCCCAGCTACATGTATAAAGGCATACAGGTCATTTGCCCCAAAACCCATCTCCAAAATCATATCCACCACCACACGCCTTGCTGGAGGGACTGCACCACCTTCCCATTTCAGAATAACAACATTACGTCTGGGACCCCCAGCAGAAGGCAGAGACCCAAGACCCAATCCCGGGGTGCCCAAAGTGGTAGCCCGTAGGGGAAAACCCTGCTTGGGAGCAGAGCCACCAGGAGCAGAGCCACCAGGAGCAGAGCGCACCACCTGAGCAAAGGTGGGTTTATCAGGACCAAGGCTCCACACTGAAGTCACATTAGTCTTTATGTTGTTGTTATTATTATTATTATTGGCATCAACAGTCTGAACTGGACTGGCAGAATCTGTAGCAGGACGATTGTCCATCACACTGGTGCTGGGGGGATTGTCATCAGTCACAGGAGTGGTCATAGTTACTGCTGCAGTACCAGCTGTCTCCTGATGCTGCGCTGTAGAGTCTTCAGCAGCAGTGGGGCAAACAGCGTTGGAAGGGTTAATGGGCTCTGCTGACACCTGTGGTTCCTCCACAGAAATGACATTTTTTAAAAGTAACTCTTCCTGCATTGCAGCATCAGCAGGCACAACATTGCCACCCACAGGAGTGGCAGCATCAGTGAAGGGGACAAAAACAGTCTTATCCACAACATGGGACTTGGCAGGCTTTACCTTATCAGGTACATCATCCGCAATGTCCTCCTCATTAAATACCAACTGATCCCCCCGCATAGGAGACTCCATTACCTGGATGGTCCTCATCATGCCTCCTGAGTCCTGGGAAGGCATGGGGCTGCTTACCTCTCCCTGGGGGGGCAGGGGTTCAGAACTGGGGGTCTCCTCCTCCACCTCCATCTTTGTCATCCTTCCAAACCTCCTGTCATTCCCAAACTTCTCCTTGAAGGGCCCATCTTTGCCTTCCATCATGGCCACGATGGTCTCCTGATGGTCCACACGGACTTTGGCCAATTGGATCTCCGGATCCATGGATCCACGTTTCTGGCTGTATAAGCCCTCACGCTGCCTTCGCAGACGCTTCAGCTCCGCTCGTAACTTGTAGAGCTTATCCCTCTCCCTATTTAGGACCTTTATCCCGGTCACCACACGCTCCCGAATGGCTTCCGCTCCTTCGTCCTCACCAGGGGTAGAGAGATCAGCTTGTACTGAGGAAGGCATGTCACCCGACGGCCCAGGAGATGGCTGAGAGCCTCCAGCAGGAGAGGCCCCGCTGGTCTCCATGGCTTCCCCAGAAAGGGGCCAGGAGAGCTGGGATAGATTTCACCACCACTCCCCTCTCACACAGATCAGCTGGAGGAGCTTCCAGAGAAACCTTCCTCCTGACACACCTGTGCTCCAATGATGGGTGGGGCACTATTCCTCCCACTGACACCAATGATGGGGCACTATTTCTTCCACTGACACCAACAATGGGGCAATATTCTTCTCACTGATACCAACAATGGGGCACTATTCCTCTCACTGATACCAACAATGGGGCATAATTCCTTCTATTGACACCAACAATGGGGCACTATTCTTCTCACTGACACCAACAATGGGGCACTATTCCTTCAACTGACACCAATGATGGGGCAATATTCCACCTACTGATACCAACAAAGGGGCACTATTTCTTCCATTGACACCAATGATGGGGCACTATTCTTCTCACTGACACCAACAATGGGGCACTATTCCTTCAACTGACACCAATGATGGGGCAATATCCCACCTACTGATACCAACAAAGGAGCACTATTTCTTCCATTGACGCCAACAATATGGCACTGTTCCTCCCACTGACACCAACAATGGGGCACTATTCCTTCCACTGACACCAACAATGGGGCACTATTCCTTCCACTGAAACCAACAATACAGCGCTATTCCTTCCACTGACAACAACGGGGCACTATTTCTCCCACTAATACCAATGATGGGGCACTATTCCTCCCACTGATACCAACAATTCTCCACTGACCAATGAGTTTCCTGACCTAGCCAACCCCTTCAGATATTTGTCTTATGTGAATGGTTTGCCATGTAAGCTAACCCATGTAGATTATTACTTTGTATTAAGATGAATTTACCTTTTATATACTCCCTTTCTCTTTGTAAGCTCTAACAGGCAGGGCCATCTGATCCCTCTGGCATTGAATTGTATTGTAACTGTATTGTCTCTCTCCATTTTGTAAAGCCCTGTGCATGCTGCTGGCACTATATAAAGCCTGAATAATAACAATAACAACTGTACAGTGGAACCTCGGATTACGAGCGCACAATCCGTTCCAGGAGAATGCTTGTAATCCAATGTACTCACATATCAAAGCGAGTTTCCCCATAGAAGTCAATGAAAACGAAAATAATGAATTCCGCATTGACTTCTAATGCATGCAATACCGCATGTGGCCAGAGGTGGGGGGGCAACGCAGAGCCTCGGAAACACTCGGGAACAGAGTATTTCCAAGTAATTAGGAGAAGCTCCGTGCTTAGGGTCGAGCAAGGTGTGCAGCCTCCTCTAATAGGCTAAACTATAGTAAATGAAGTATTTCCAAGTGTTAGTATTTCTGAGTGATTCCAAGTGTGACAGACTGGCCGGGACAGGGGCTGTTGGAGGGGACTGAATGCGAGCCTATTGCCTTGTGATTATGGGCCCTGGCATTTGGGGGAACAGTGCTCTTTGGGCTGCATGCCTGGGGACCCCTGGGCTGGTGTTGCTTGGATTCGGGTCCATGCTGGCCCCCCAATACACATAGAATCTGTATGTGTATTTGGCATTTTAGCAAGAGATGCTAATGTCATGAACTCCAGCCAGCCTGTCTGTTGTGTAAATGAGTATAGTCTGGCTTGTAGGAGTGTTTCACCTATTGTTGTGTGTGTTAATTAACCCTGCAATTGAATGAAGGAGTCCAGTGTTGATTAAGATAATTAGCTCATGCTAATTAGGTTAGGTGTGAGTCATCTGGCTGTATATATGTGTGAGACATGTCAAATAAAGAGAATTCCTGATGTACCCTACACTGGTGTTGTCTGGTGACTGGGTGAGCTAAGGGGTCTTGGATTGTGTGGTACCGGACAGAGGAAGCATTTACAGCGGACATCTTGAGTACGGGGTCCGTCACACCGAGTACATCCGAACGGCTATGAACTGTTCCGATTGTCACCGGCGCCCCCCCGCACCTCTGGCCAAATGCGGTACTGCACACCCCATTAGCTTGAATTCTGCTCGTTTTGCGAAACACTCGCAAACCGAGTCAGATTTTTTTTTTTTTCAAAGTTGCGCGTCTTTTAAAACTTTTTGTTAACCGCGTTACTCGTAAGCCAAGGTTCCACTGTAATTTATAATAAGAGTAATAATAATATTTGTGGGTTGTAATATTGAGATTCCGAGTTTTTTTTTTTTTCCTTTCCACCATAGGACATGGAATTGGGACCTCTTAGGTGGCAACGTTTTGGGGCCAAGCCTGTTCGTCCAACTATTTGGGAAAGCAGCATGTGTTATGAAACCCATTAATCTTCCTCCATGTATCTGTAACAGTATGCTCTGTGAAAAATCTGGCGTTGCTATTAGCCTGAACTGATGGATTACTCCAACATTAAACATACTGACAGCTACAGGGACGTTTTTGGGCCATTGTGTGTTTTTCGCTGAGCTCCAGCATCCAGCTGTTTGTTCCAGCACACCCAATTTGGACGACGCCTCGGTCACTGAACTTCCATTTTTTTTTTTTTCCCTCCAGCCCTCTTCCTTTCGCACACAGATAATGCGCAATAACGGACTGTGACGCGCTCAGCTGCAAATTAAAATATCTCTGCTGTTTGGCATTTGTGCGCTGTCACCATGATGAATAACTCCCATATTTTAACTTTAAGAATTCGGCACAGCTGAACCGGTCAGTCCTCGTCTCCAGAATTCGGTGGGCTTCCAGCTCGACGCTCCGTCCGGGCAAAGAATTTGGAGTTTTTTTCCGAAGCCTGCGCCTGATTGACTTGGAATTTTATTCTTTTATTTATTTTTTTTTCCACGGAAGAATTCCGAGTTTTTGACGTTTCTTCTCGGCTCGGATCCGCCATGTGTAATTATATATCGATTTACTTGCTCCTGGTGAGATTCACTGCTATAATTGTTTTCGTAATTATACTATTAGGCAGACCTGATGGAACGGGCCAAGATGATATTCCAGAGGTGTCAACACACATGCACTGCTGTGCAGAGCCTTTAAACCCACCAACGTGGATACAAGAATCATAATCTTCTCCTGGATACCATGTAACAATATGTTTGTTTGTTTTTTTTTAAACAATAAGGCCATAAAGGTAAGCTGGTTACAGTCCAGGGTTACAAGAGTGTATGGAAATATTAACCTTCTGGGATTCTCTTCCATATATTAGTATCCAGTAGTCGCTTGCCAATTGTCTTGGATGCTTTCTCTGCAGGCGTACTGGAATGCGGCCTACCAGGCAACGCTAGCCAGCCCCATCTGTTAGATATAAACGATACACATAATTGTATCACACACACTTTTCACTCAGTTCATCAAAAACATAAAAAACACGCTTGCGAGGCCCAACGCAGCCCCGGCACCCGGGCCGTGTGGGCTTTCCAAGGTCTACAAGCTGATAATAGGGAGTTTGGCCACAGTGTGAAATAACTTTATCTTGGGTTTAATTGAAGGCCTCAGCTGTTTGGAAGAGTTCTGGATGCTGAAAAACAATATCTGAATCTAAACCGTGAATTCCTCTCTTTAGCAAACAGATAAAATGTGAAAAAAAAAAAGATGAGCTTGGTGCACTTGTTTGGATTGGTGTGACACAGAAAAGGGTTCACCCTAGGAGACCTTCATCCTAGAAGACCTTCGCCCTAGGAGACCTTCACCCTAGGAGACCTTCACCCTAGGAGACCTTCATCCTAGAAGACCTTCATCCTAGGAGACCTTCACCCTAGGAGACCTTCATCCTAGGAGACCTTCATCCTAGAATACCTTCACCATAGGAGACCTTCATCCTAGAATACCTTCACCCTAGGAGACCTTCATCCTAAGAGATCTTCCCCCTAGGAGACCTCCACCCTAGGAGACCTTCACCCTAGGAGACCTTCACCCTAGCAGACCTCCACCTTAGGAGACCTTCATCCTAGGAGACCTTCACCCTAGGAGCCCTTCATCCTAGAAGACCTTCACCCTAGGAAACCTTCATCCTAGGAGACCTTCATCCTAGAGGACCTTCACCCTAGGAAACCTTCATCCTAGGAGACCTTCATCCTAGGTGACCCTCACCCTAGGAGGCCTTCACCCTAGAAGACCTTCACCCTAGTAGACCTTCACCCTAGTAGACCTTCACCCTAGGAGAACTTCATCCCATTCAGGGATAAAGTAACAGCATATGTGTAAAGGAGGAAATACACTCACTGGCCACTTTATTAGGTACACCTTGTAGTACTGGGTTACTTTCTCCATCAGCTCATCCCCACAGCTATTACCTCTTGCACCACTTGCCCCTACCTAGTAACTTTATCTTGGGTTTAATTGAAGGACTCAGCTGTTTGGAAGAGTTCTGGATGCTCAAAACCAATTTCTGAATCTAACCCATGAATACCTCTCTTTATCAAACAGATAAAAGAAAAAAAAAAGAAAAAGATGAGCTTGGTGCACTTCTTTGGATTGGTGTGGCACAGAAAAGGATTCACCCTAGGAGACCTTCATCCTAGGAGACCTTCACCCTAGAAGACCTTCACCCTAGGAGACCTCCACCCTAGGAGACCTCCACCCTAGGAGACCTTTATTCTAGGAGACCTCCACCCTAGGAGACCTCCACCCTAGGAGACCTTCACCCTAGGAGACCTTCACCCTAGGAGACCTTCACCTTAGGAGACCTTCACCCTAGGAGACCTTCACCCTAGGAGACCTTCACCTTAGGAGACCTTCACCCTAGGAGACCTTCATCCTAGGAGACCTTCATCCTAGGAGACCTTCACCCTAGGAGATCTTCACCTGAGGAGACCTTCATCCTAGGAGACCTTCACCCTAGAAGACCTTCACCCTAGTAGACCTTCATCCTAGAAGAACTTCATCCCATTCAGGGATAAAGTAACAGCATCTGTGTAAAGGAGGAAATACACTCACTGGCCACTTTATTGGGTACACCTTGCTAGTACTGGGTTGCGTTCTCCATCAGCTCATCCCCCACAGCTATTACCTCTTGCACCACTTGCCCCTACCTATTAGATTGGAAGCTCTTATGAGCAGGGCCCTCTTAACCCTCTTGTATTGAATTGTATTGTAACTGTACTGTCCCCCCTTTATATTGAAAAGCGCTTCACAAACTGTTGGTGCTATATAAATCCTGTATAATAATAATAATAATAATAGAGACGCACCAAAATTTCGGTAGCCAAAAATGGTGCTTTTGGCATTTTGCTGATTAAGAAAAAGAAGAAGATAATGGCATCGAAAAAACGCACACGATTTTGCTGCGATTTTACCATGCTTATAGTGTGTTTTTCATAGGCCATGTGAATTAGAAACCGCATGAAAAACGTAAAACGGGTGTGGTATTGATGTGTTCTTGCTGCGTTTTCAATGCATTTCAATGGGGAGGTGCGTTTTTGGGCACCAGTGTGAAGACATTCATAGAATTCATAGAATTTAAAGAGATGCATTTTTCTTGAGCTTTTCTTGCACTAAAGGTGCCGAAAATGGCCGACAATAAAATCATATTCATTTAAATTCATGATACGAATTAAAAAGTAAAATATAATACAATTTCCATATTTATCGGCGTATAACACACACTTTTATACGCCGATATAGGGCTGCCTCATAGGGGAAGGAAGGGAACGAGGGCCGCCGTAATTGACGGACCTGGATTTCCTGTATACTCGGCTCGGCTAGCAGTCACGCCCAGTCCCACCTCCCTGAAGGTCCTAGCATTGACGTCCCGGCATTGGACCAGTGTTATGTCCATTATAGGAGCCAGGCCAAGGGGCTGGACTGGGCGTGACTGCAAGCCGAGTACACAGGAGATCTGGCTCTGTCTATTCCGGCAATGGCAAGGCTGCAGATGGGCACTGATCAGGCTGCAATGATGGGCAAGGCTGCAAATGGGCACTGATTAGGCTGCAATGATGGGCAAGGCTGCAGGTGGGCAGTAAATGGGCTGCAATGATGGGCAAGGCTGCAGCTGGGCACTAAGTAGGCTGCAATGATGGGCAAGGCTGCAGATGGGCAGTGATCAGGCTGCAATGATGGGCAAGGCTGCAGATGGGCAGTGATCAGGCTACAATGATGGGCAAGGCTGCAGATGGGCAGTGATCAGGCTGCAATGATGGGCAAGGCTGCAGATGGGCACTGATTAGGCTGCAATGATGGGCAAGGCTGCAGGTGGACAGTAAATGGGCTGCAATAATGGGCAAGGCTGCAGCTAAGCACTAAGTAGGCTGTAATGATGGGCAAGGCTGCAGCTGGGCACTAAGTAGGCTGCAATGATGGGCAAGGCTGCAGATGGGCAGGGATCAGGCTACAATGATGGGCAAGGCTGCAGATGGGCAGTGATCAGGCTGCAATGATGGGCAAGGCTGCAGATGGGCAGTGATCAGGCTGCAATGATGGGCAAGGCTGCAGATGGGCAGGGATCAGGCTACAATGATGGGCAAGGCTGCAGATGGGCAGTGATCAGGCTGCAATGATGGGCAAGGCTGCAGATGGGCACTGATTAAGCTGCAATGATGGGCAAGGCTGCAGATGGGCATTGTTTAGGCTGCAATGATGTGATGGGCAAGGCTGCAGATGGGCAGTAAATAGGCCGCAATGATGGGCAAGGCTGCAGATGGTCACTGATTAGGCTGCAATGATGGGCAAGGCTGCAGATGGGCAAGGCTGCAGATGGGCAAGGCTGCAGATGGGCACTGATTAGGCTGCTATGATGGTCAAGGCTGCAGATGGGCAGTAAATAGGCTGCAATGATGGGCAAGGCTGCAGAAGGGCACTGTTTAGGCTGCAATGATGGGCAAGGCAGCAGGTGGGCACTGATTAGGCTGAAATGATGGGCAAGGTTGCAAATAGGCAGTGATCACGCTGCACTGATGGGCAATGACGAGGCTGCAGATGGGCACTGATAAGGCTGCATTGATGGGCATTGACCTTTTATTTTGCTTCAAAATTATTCTTTTTTTAAATTGCATTTTTTTCCTGAAACTCCTTGCTGTTATACACCGATACATTTAAATAATAAAAATAAAGCTGTAATTTTTGGTTTCAGCCAAGATCATCCTGAATTTTCGATTTTGGCACCAAAACTTTTCCTATCGGTGCACCTCTAATAATAATACAAGGGTTATACTTAGCAGGGGGATGGGGAATCGGTTAGAATTAATTTATGGAATGCTATAATATATACTCAATAAGATACATTTTGAATCCTTATGTTAAAAAAAAAAAAGATACATTGTGAAGTGCTAATTTGTTACGAATGCAAAATAAATGACCAAAAAGCAAAACACTGTAAGAAACATTTAATAATGTTTATCCAGATATGTTACATTGTCTCTGAATGTAAACAAACAACTCCGGGGCTGATTATGAGGCTTTCTCGGCTCTGATATAAAAGTGCGATAAGATCCTTCTGCCTCAATAAATGTCACTTCCATTAGCCAGGCGCTTCCAATGTTTATTCCGGCATTTCATTTGTCGCTGAGCTTTGGCTGCTCGATTCGGTTTTTAATGCAATCTCACTTATTTTTCATTTTCCCTTTCCTGACGTTTTGTAGACGGATGTACATTATCGTTGTCCGAGCGCCAGGCAAGTTTGCGTCTTGAAAATGTTTAAAGAAGTAACATTGTCGCAAGTTTTCTCTTCCAGCATCCGTCAATTTGTCTTTTTCTGCATCTACCCGAATATTGGCAACGTGTTTTCTTTGCCAATTTAATTCTTAACCACTTTCCGGCCGCCCCCGGATTCGCTGCTACAGGGCGCCCGCGCTGCGCAGAATCCCTTATACATATATATATATATATATATATATATATATATACACACATGATTATGTACGCACCGCCGATGGCTCGCTCAGGCTGTGATTTTACCAGATGCCCGCCGACAACCGCTGATCATTAACCACTTCAATACCGGGCACTTAAACACCTTCCTGCCCAGACCAATTTTGAGCTTTCAGAGCTGTCGCACTTTGAATGACAATTGCGCGGTCATGCTACACTTTCCCCACAAATAGAGCTTTCTTTTGATGGTATTTGATCACCTCTGCGGTTTTTATTTTTTGCTAAACAAATAAAAAAAGACCGAAAATTTTGAAAAAAAAATATGTTTTTTTTTTTGTTTCAGTTTCAAAACTTTGTAAATAAGTAAGTTTTCTCCTTCACTGATGGGCGCCGATGAGGTGGCACCAATGAAGTGGCACTGAGGGGGCATTGATGGGCACTGACATGTGGCACTGATAGGCGGCACTGATAGGCGGCACTGATGGGCGGCACGGATGGGCACTGATAGGTGGCACAAATTGGCACTGATAGCTGGCACGGATTGGCATGGATAGGCGGCGTGGATGGGCATGGATTGGCGGCACAGATGGGCATGGATAGGAGGCACAGATGGGCATGGATGGGCACTGATAGGTGGCACGGATGGGCACTGATAGGTGGCACGGATAGGCACTGATAGGCAGCATTGTTTTGTACTGATGGATGCCAATCAGTGCCAAACAATAATGCATGCCAATCAGTGATGCCCATTGTGGGCACTGATTGGCATCCATTGTGGGCACTGATTGGCATCCATTGCGGGCACATACCTTGTGCTGGGCATCCCTGGTGGTCTGGTGGCGTCCCTGGTGGTCCAGTGTGGGCATCCTCGGGGGGGCTGCGCTGATAATCGATCAGCACAGACCCCCCCTGTCAGAGGAGCAGCCGATCGGCTCTCCTCTACTCGTGTCTGACAGAGGCGAGGTGAGGAAAAGCCGATCACTGGCTCTTCCTATTTACACTGTGATCAGCCGTGATTGGACACGGCTGATCACGTGGTAAAGAGTCTGCCAATTTGTGCAACCTATCCGTGCCCCCGGGTCAAAATCCTGAGGACGTCCTATGACGCCCGGTCAGGATTTGACAACCACTTTGCCGACGTCCTTTTACAATAGGGCGGGCGGCAAGTGGTTAAGTACAAGATAGAATAGAAAATAAACAAACAGAATAGACTAGAATATAGAATATAGAATATAATAGAAACAAACATAAAGAATATAACCATCTTCTGAAATTCGAATTTCAAATAGAATAAACTTGAATTTGAATACATAAGAAAAGAATAGAATAGAAAAAAAGAATAGCATAGACAAAAAAATAGAATAGACTATAATAGAATAGAAAAGAATAGAATTAAAAACAGAATAGAATAGAATGGAAAAAATATAACTATTTCCCAAAATTCTAATAGAATCAATTAGAATTTGAATAGAATAGAAAAGAATAGATTAGAATAGAATAGAAAATAACAGAATAGTATTAAAAAAAAATGAAAAGAATAGAATAAATATAACCATCTTCCGAAATTCGAATTTCAAATAGTATAAATTTGAATTCATAAGAAAAGAATAGAATAGAAATAAAAGAATAGAATAGAAAAAAAATTGAATAGAATAGACTATAATAGAATAAAAAAGAATAGAATTAAAAATAGAATAGAATGGAAAAAATATAACTATTTCCCAAAATTCTAATAGAATCAATTTGAATTTGAATAGAAAAAAATAGATTATAATAGAATAGAAAATAACAGAATAGTATTAAAAAAAATGAAAAGAATAGAACAAATATAACCATCTTTCGAAATTCGAATTTCAAATAGAATAAATTAGAATTCGAATACATAAGAAAAGAATAGAATACAATAGGCTATAATAGAATAGAAAATAATATAATTAAAAATAGAATAGAATAGAACGAAAGAATATAACTATTTCCCAAAATTCAAATAGAATTAATTTGAATAGAAAAGAATAGAATAGAAAATAACAGAATAGTATAGAAAAAAAACAACAGAAAAGAATAGAATAGAACAAATATAACCATCTTCTGAAATTCGAATTTCAAATAGAATAAATTTGAATTCGATACATAAGAAAATAATAGAATAGAAAAAAAAGAATAGGCTAGCATAGACTATAATAAAAATAATTAAAAATAGAATAGAATATAATGGAAAGAATATAACTATTTCCCAAAATTCAAATAGAATCAATTCTAATTTGAATAGAATAGAATAGATTAGAATAGAATAGAAAAAAAAACAACAGAAATTTCAAATAGAATAAATTTAAATACATAAGAAAAGAATAGGATAGAAAAAAAGACTAGAATAGACCATAATAGAATAGAAAATAATATAATTAAAAATAGAATAGAATAGAATGTAAAGAGTATAACTATTTCCCAAAATTCAAATAGAATCAATTTGAATTTGAATAGAATAGAATAGAATAGAATAGAAAATAACAGAATAGTATAGAAAAAAAAAACAACAGAAAAGAATAGAACAAATATAACCATCTTCTGAAATTTGAATTTTAAAAATAGAATACATTTGAATTTGAATACATAAGAATAGACTAGAATAGAAAAAAAGAATAGAATAGACTCAAATAGAATAGAAAATAATAGAATTAAAAATAGAATAGAATGGAAAGAATATAACTATTTCTCAAAATTCAAATAGAATCAATTTGAATTTGCATAGAATAGAAAAGAATAGAATAGAAAATAACAGAATAGTATAGAAAAAACAGAAAAGAATAGAATAGAACAAATATAACCATCTTCTGAAATTCGAATTTCAAAAAAAAATTTGAATACATAAGAAAAGAATAGAATAGAAAAAAATAGAATAGAATATAATGGAAGAATATAACTATTTCCCAAAATTCAAATAGAATCAATTCTAATTTGAATAGAATAGAAAAGAATAGATTAGAATAGAATATTAGATTAGATTAGAATATTATATTCTAATCGAATACATACGAAAACAATAGGATAGAAAAAAAAGACTAGAATAGACCATAATAGAATAGAAAATAATATAATTAAAAAAAATAGAATAGAATAGAATGTAAAGAGTATAACTATTTCCCAAAATTCAAATAGAATCAATTTGAATTTGAATAGAATAGAAAATAACAGAATAGTATAGAAAAAAACAACAGAAAAGAATAGAACAAATATAACCATCTTCTGAAATTTGAATTTTAAAAATTGAATACATTTGAATTTGAATACATAAGAATAGACTAGAATAGAAAAAAAAGAATAGAATAGACTAGAATAGAATAGAAAATAATAGAATTAAAAATAGAATAGAATGGAAAGAATATAACTATTTCTCAAAATTCAAATAGAATCAATTTTGAATTTGCATAGAATAGAAAAGAATAGAAAATAACAGAATAGTATAGAAAAAAAAACAGGAAAGAATAGAATAGAACAAATATAACCATCTTCCGAAATTCGAATTTCAAATGGAATAAATTAGAATTTCGAAAACATAAGAAAAGAATAGAATAGAATAGAAAAAAAGAATAGAATAGAATAGGACTGAAATTCGAATAAAAACAAAACAAAAAAACAAATAAATTAATAAATATATAATATATATAATATATATAATATATATATATATATATATACACACACACACACGTATATTATATACATGTGTATGCCCGCCCAAGAGTATGACTTTACTTACTTCGCTGCTATGGGCTCTTGCCCCAGATCTTTTGTAGACCCAGCAACGCCCCTGCCTATTGGCCTAAATTGATGAAGAAATTAGATTTTTTTTTTTTTACATTTTTTTATTGGATATATCTCTATAGCGGAAAGTAAAAAATATTGTTTTTTTGTTTGTTTATAGCGCAAAAAATAAAAACCGCAGAGGTGATCAAATACCACCAAAAGAAAGCTCTATTTGTGGGAAAAAAAAAGGACATAAATTTTATTTGGGTACAGCGTCGCACGACCGCGCAATCGTCGCAGATGTTCCGCGGCGAGGTGGCTCGGCTGCGCAAATCGCTGCGTGTGTTCTCCCAGTCATACAGTCGCACAGTCCCCCAGTTAGTAATCTGCAGCGTGCGCGCATTGATGTCACCTTTGCAGCGGTAGCAAGCACACATAGATGCCCAGGCCCGGACTGGCCATAGGGCACACCGGGGCACTTGACCGGTGGGCCCGGGCCACATATGCTGGTTTGGCCAAAGCAGCTTGGCTGCTCCTTGAGCCCTTGCCGCTCACCTGGCCTTTCCGTGGCCAGCTGGCCAGTTCCGTTACGCCGTCAGGCTGGGGGGGGGGGTGGAAACTACAGGTCATCTGTGACCATGATGCGGGAGGGGATCTGGAGGAGACACCGGACCAGAAAGAAGGTAAACTCCCTGTGCGCCTGGATAGGAGGAGCGGCGGGGCGGCTGCATAGAAGAATCAATCTCTCTATTCTACTTCTGCAGCCTCTTAAAGCTGCTTCTCCTCCTCTCTCTCAGAGGCATTTAGAGGCTGCAGGAGGAAGATGGAGAGATTGATTCTTCTATATCCTTCCATCCAGCTACTTTCTGCAGCCTCTCCTTTTCTCTCCACCCCCCCCCCCCCCCCAGTGCTCCCTGACCCCCCCTGGGCCCTCAGGTCCCCCCCATTCTAATTCTGCAGCCTCTTAAAGCCGGCTTCTCCTCTCTCTCAGAGGCATTCAGAGGCTGCAGGAGGAAGATGGAGAGATTGATTCTTCTATATCCTCCCATCCAGCTACTTGTTGCTGCCTCTCCTTTTCTCTCCACCCCCCCCCCCCCCCCCCAGTGCTCTCTGACCCTCCCTGGGCTCTCAGGTCCCCCCCATTCTAATTCTGCAGCCTCTTAAAGCCGGCTTCTCCTCCTCTCTCTCCCGCATGCATTCAGAGGCTGCAGGAGGAAAATGGAGAGATTGATTCTTCTATATCCTCCCATCCAGCTACTTTCTGCTGCCCCTCCTTTTCTCTCCACCCCCCCAGTGCTCTCTGACCCCCCCCCCCCCTGGGCTCTTAGGTCCCCCCCCCATGTGCTCTCGACCCCCCAAGTGCTCCCTCCTGCTCTCAGCTCCCACCAGTGCTCAAAGGCCCCCCACAATGTGCTCTCAGTCCCCCCCCCATGCTCTCAGCTCCTCCCCATGCTCTCAGGCTCCGCCCAGTGCTCTCAACCCCCCCAGTGCTCTCTGATTTCCCCCAGTGCTCTCCCCCCTGTGCTCTCCAGCCCCCTATGCTCTCAGGCCCCCCGCTCTGTGCTCTCATCTCCCCCCACCCATGTGCTCTCTACCCCCCGCAATGCTCTCTGACTTCCCCCCTGTGCTCTTAGGCTCCCCCCTGTGCTCTCCAGCCCCCTGTGCTCTCAGGCTCCCCCCTGTGCTCTCAGGCTCGCCCCCTGTGCTCTCCAGCCCCCCCTGTGCTCTCAGGCTCCCCCCTGTGCTCTCAGGCTCGCCCCCTGTGCTCTCCAGCCCCCCTGTGCTCTCAGGCTCCCCCCTGTGCTCTCAGGCTCGCCCCCTGTTCTCTCCAGCCCCCCTGTGCTCTCAGGCTCCCCCCTGTGCTCTCAGGCTCCCCCCTGTGCTCTCCAGCCCCCCTGTGCTCTCAGGCTCCCCCCTGTGCTCTCCAGCCCCCCTGTGCTCTCAGGCTCGCCCCCTGTGCTCTCCAGCCCCCCTGTGCTCTCAGGCTCGCCCCCTGTGCTCTCCAGCCCCCCTGTGCTCTCCAGCCCCCCTGTGCTCTCAGGCTCGCCCCCTGTGCTCTCCAGCCCCCTGTGCTCTCAGGCTCGCCCCCTGTGCTCTCCACCCCCCTGTGCTCTCAGGCTCCCCCCCTGTGCTCTCCAGCCCCCCGGTGCTCTCAGCTCCCCCTATGCTTTTCAGCCCCCTAGTCCTGTGCTATCAGACTCCCCCCCAGTGCTCTCCATCCCCATTCATCCAAGCACCCCCCTAGTGCTCTACAGCCCCCCCCCGTTTCCTCCAGCCCCCCCATGTTTACCAGCCCCCCACAATACCCTTCACTCCCCCACGTTCTCCAGACCCCCCTATGCTCTCTGCCATCCCCTCGTGCTCTCCATCCCCCCATGCTCTACGACCCCCCTGTGCTCTTTCCCGGTCCCCCTCGCCTCCATTAGGATGGAGATTGGGGAAGGTAAATATGCCATGAGCTGCTCAGTCTAAAATGCCCGGGCCTATTTTTTCTCCCAGTCTGGGCCTGTAGACGTCTCTTTTGCAGCGGCAGCGTGCACACATAGATGTCTCCTTTACAGCCTTAGCATGCACACATAGATGTCTCCTTTACAGCGGTAGCGTGCACACATAGAAGTCTCCTTTACAGCAGCAGCATGCACACATAGATGTCTCCTTTACAGCGGCAGCGTGCACACATAGAAGTCTCCTTTACAGCAGCAGCATGCACACATAGAAGTCTCCTTTACAGTGGCAGCGTGCACACATAGATGTCTCCTTTACAGCCTTAGCATGCACACATAGATATCTCCTTTGCAGCGGGAGCGTGCACACATAGAAGTCTCCTTTACAGCGGTAGCGTGCACACATAGATATCTCCTTTGCAGCGGCAGCGTGCACACATAGATGTATCCTTTACAGCGGCAGCATGCACACATAGATGTCTCCTTTACAGCGGCAGCGTGCACACATAGATGTATCCTTTACAGCGGCAGCGTGCACACATAGATGTATCCTTTACAGCAGCAGCGTGCACACATAGATGTCTCCTTTGCAGCGGCAGCGTGCACACATAGATGTCTCCTTTGCAGCGGCAGCATGCACACATAGATGTCTCCTTTACAGCGGCAGCATGCACACATAGATGTCTCCTTTACAGCGGCAGCATGCACACATAGATGTCTCCTTTACAGCGGCAGCGTGCACACATAGATGTATCCTTTACAGCGGCAGCGTGCACACATAGATGTATCCTTTACAGCAGCAGCGTGCACACATAGATGTCTCCTTTGCAGCGGCAGCGTGCACACATAGATGTCTCCTTTGCAGCGGCAGCATGCACACATAGATGTCTCCTTTACAGCGGGAGCATGCACACATAGATGTCTCCTTTGCAGCGGGAGCATGCACACACAGATGTCTCCTTTACAGCGGCAGCATGCACACATAGATGTCTCCTTTACAGCGGCAACGTGCACACATAGATGTCTCCTTTACAGCGGCAGCGTGCACACATAGATGTATCCTTTACAGCAGCAGCGTGCACACATAGATGTCTCCTTTGCAGCGGCAGCGTGCACACATAGATGTCTCCTTTGCAGCGAGAGCATGCACACATAGATGTCTCCTTTACAGCGGCAGCATGCACACATAGATGTCTCCTTTACAGCGGCAGCGTGCACACATAGATGTCTCCTTTACAGCGGGAGCATGCACACATAGATGTCTCCTTTGCAGCGGCAGCGTGCACACATAGATGTCTCATTTACAGCGTGCACACATAGATGTCTCCTTTACAGCGGCAGCGTGCACACATAGATGTCTCCTTTGCAGCGGCAGCGTGCACACATAGATGTATCCTTTACAGCAGCAGCGTGCACACATAGATGTCTCCTTTGCAGCGGCAGCGTGCACACATAGATGTCTCCTTTGCAGCGGCAGCGTGCACACATAGATGTCTCCTTTACAGCGGGAGCATGCACACATAGATGTCTCCTTTACAGCGGCAGCGTGCACACATAGATGTCTCCTTTACAGCGGGAGCATGCACACACAGATGTCTCCTTTACAGCGGGAGTGTGCACACATAGATGTCTCCTTTACAGCAGCAGCGTGCACACATAGATGTCTCCTTTACAGCGGCAGCATGCACACATAGATGTCTCCTTTACAGCGGGAGCGTGCACACATAGAAGTCTCCTTTACAGCGGCAGCGTGCACACATAGAAGTCTCTTTTACAGCGGCAGCGTGCACACATAGAAGTCTCCTTTACAGCGGTAGTGTGCACACATAGATGTCTCCTTTACAGCGGCAGCATGCACACATAGATGTCTCCTTTACAGCGGTAGCGTGCACACATAGATGTCTCCTTTACAGCGGCAGCGTGCACACATAGATGTCTCCTTTACAGCGGCAGCGTGCACACATAGAAGTCTCCTTTACAGCGGCAGCGTGCACACATAGATGTCTCCTTTACAGCGGCAGCGTGCACACATAGATGTCTCCTTTACAGCGGTAGCGTGCACACATAGAAGTCTCCTTTACAGAGGCAGCGTGCACACATAGATGTCTCTTTTACAGCGGCAGCGTGCACACATAGATGTCTCTTTTACAGCGGCAGCGTGCACACATAGATGTCTCCTTTACAGCGGCAGCGTGCACACATAGATGTCTCCTTTACAGCGGTAGCGTGCACACATAGATGTCTCCTTTACAGCGGCAGCGTGCACACATAGATGTCTCCTTTGCAGCGGCAGCGTGCACACATAGATGTATCCTTTACAGCAGCAGCGTGCACACATAGATGTCTCCTTTGCAGCGGCAGCGTGCACACATAGATGTCTCCTTTGCAGCGAGAGCATGCACACATAGATGTCTCCTTTACAGCGGCAGCGTGCACACATAGATGTCTCCTTTACAGAGAGAGCGTGCACACATAGAAGTCTCCTTTACAGCGGTAGCGTGCACACATAGATGTCTCCTTTGCAGCGGCAGCGTGCACACATAGATGTCTCCTTTGCAGCGAGAGCATGCACACATAGATGTCTCCTTTACAGCGGCAGCGTGCACACATAGATGTCTCCTTTGCAGCGGCAGCGCGCACACATAGATGTCTCTTTTACAGCGACAGCGTGCACACATAGATGTCTCCTTTACAGCAGCAGCGTGCACACATAGATGTCTCCTTTGCAGCGGCAGCGTGCACACATAGATGTATCCTTTACAGCAGCAGCGTGCACACATAGATGTCTCCTTTGCAGCGGCAGCATGCACACATAGATGTCTCCTTTACAGCGGGAGCATGCACACATAGATGTCTCCTTTGCAGCGGGAGCATGCACACACAGATGTCTCCTTTACAGCGGCAGCATGCACACATAGATGTCTCCTTTACAGCGGCAACGTGCACACATAGATGTCTCCTTTACAGCGGCAGCGTGCACACATAGATGTATCCTTTACAGCAGCAGCGTGCACACATAGATGTCTCCTTTGCAGCGGCAGCGTGCACACATAGATGTCTCCTTTGCAGCGAGAGCATGCACACATAGATGTCTCCTTTACAGCGGCAGCATGCACACATAGATGTCTCCTTTACAGCGGCAGCGTGCACACATAGATGTCTCCTTTACAGCGGGAGCATGCACACATAGATGTCTCCTTTGCAGCGGCAGCGTGCACACATAGATGTCTCTTTTACAGCGTGCACACATAGATGTCTCCTTTACAGCGGCAGCGTGCACACATAGATGTCTCCTTTGCAGCGGCAGCGTGCACACATAGATGTATCCTTTACAGCAGCAGCGTGCACACATAGATGTCTCCTTTGCAGCGGCAGCGTGCACACATAGATGTCTCCTTTGCAGCGGCAGCGTGCACACATAGATGTCTCCTTTACAGCGGGAGCATGCACACATAGATGTCTCCTTTACAGCGGCAGCGTGCACACATAGATGTCTCCTTTACAGCGGGAGCATGCACACACAGATGTCTCCTTTACAGCGGGAGTGTGCACACATAGATGTCTCCTTTACAGCGGCAGCGTGCACACATAGATGTCTCCTTTACAGCGGCAGCATGCACACATAGATGTCTCCTTTACAGCGGGAGCGTGCACACATAGAAGTCTCCTTTACAGCGGCAGCGTGCACACATAGAAGTCTCTTTTACAGCGGCAGCGTGCACACATAGAAGTCTCCTTTACAGCGGTAGTGTGCACACATAGATGTCTCCTTTACAGCGGCAGCATGCACACATAGATGTCTCCTTTACAGCGGTAGCGTGCACACATAGATGTCTCCTTTACAGCGGCAGCGTGCACACATAGATGTCTCCTTTACAGCGGCAGCGTGCACACATAGAAGTCTCCTTTACAGCGGCAGCGTGCACACATAGATGTCTCCTTTACAGCGGCAGCGTGCACACATAGATGTCTCCTTTGCAGCGGTAGCATGCACACATAGATGTCTCCTTTACAGCGGTAGCGTGCACACATAGAAGTCTCCTTTACAGCGGCAGCGTGCACACATAGATGTCTCCTTTGCAGCGGCAGCGTGCACACATAGATGTATCCTTTACAGCAGCAGCGTGCACACATAGATGTCTCCTTTGCAGCGGCAGCGTGCACACATAGATGTCTCCTTTGCAGCGAGAGCATGCACACATAGATGTCTCCTTTACAGCGGCAGCATGCACACATAGATGTCTCCTTTACAGCGTGAGCGTGCACACATAGATGTCTCCTTTGCAGCGGCAGCGTGCACACATAGATGTCTCTTTTACAGCGACAGCGTGCACACATAGATGTCTCCTTTACAGCAGCAGCGTGCACACATAGATGTCTCCTTTGCAGCGGCAGCGTGCACACATAGATGTATCCTTTACAGCAGCAGCGTGCACACATAGATGTCTCCTTTACAGCGGCAGCATGCACACATAGATGTCTCCTTTGCAGCGGCAGCGTGCACACATAGATGTCTCCTTTACAGCGGGAGCATGCACACATAGATGTCTCCTTTACAGCGGCAGCGTGCACACATAGATGTCTCCTTTACAGCGGCAGCATGCACACATAGATGTCTCCTTTACAGCGGGAGCGTGCACACATAGAAGTCTCCTTTACAGCGGCAGCGTGCACACATAGAAGTCTCTTTTACAGCGGCAGCGTGCACACATAGAAGTCTCCTTTACAGCGGCAGCGTGCACACATAGATGTCTCCTTTACAGCGGCCATGTGCACACATAGATGTCTCCTTTACAGCAGCAGCGTGCACACATAGAAGTCTCCTTTACAGCGGCAGCATGCACACATAGATGTCTCCTTTACAGCGGCAGCGTGCACACATAGATGTCTCCTTTACAGCGGCAGCGTGCACACATAGATGTCTCCTTTACAGCGGCAGCGTGCACACATAGATGTCTCCTTTACAGCAGGAGTGTGCACACATAGATGTCTCCTTTACAGCGGCAGCATGCACACATAGATGTCTCCTTTACAGCGGTAGCGTGCACACATAGATGTCTCCTTTACAGCGGTAGCGTGCACACATAGATGTCTCCTTTACAGCGGCAGTGTGCACACATAGATGTCTCCTTTACAGCGGCAGCGTGCACACATAGAAGTCTCCTTTACAGCGGCAGCGTGCACACATAGATGTCTCCTTTACAGCGGCAGCGTGCACACATAGATGTCTCCTTTGCAGCGGTAGCATGCACACATAGAAGTCTCCTTTACAGAGGCAGCGTGCACACATAGATGTCTCCTTTACAGCGGCAGCGTGCACACCTAGATGTCTCCTTTACAGCGGCAGCGTGCACACATAGATGTCTCCTTTACAGCGGTAGCGTGCACACATAGATGTCTCCTTTACAGCGGCAGCGTGCACACATAGATGTCTCCTTTGCAGCGGCAGCGTGCACACATAGATGTATCCTTTACAGCAGCAGCGTGCACACATAGATGTCTCCTTTGCAGCGGCAGCGTGCACACATAGATGTCTCCTTTGCAGCGAGAGCATGCACACATAGATGTCTCCTTTACAGCGGCAGCGTGCACACATAGATGTCTCCTTTGCAGCGGCAGCGTGCACACATAGATGTCTCCTTTGCAGCGAGAGCATGCACACATAGATGTCTCCTTTACAGCGGCAGCGTGCACACATAGATGTCTCCTTTACAGAGAGAGCGTGCACACATAGAAGTCTCCTTTACAGTGGCAGCGTGCACACATAGATGTCTCCTTTGCAGCGGCAGCGTGCACACATAGATGTCTCTTTTACAGCGACAGCGTGCACACATAGATGTCTCCTTTGCAGCGGCAGCGTGCACACATAGATGTATCCTTTACAGCAGCAGCGTGCACACATAGATGTCTCCTTTGCAGCGGCAGCATGCACACATAGATGTCTCCTTTACAGCGGGAGCATGCACACATAGATGTCTCCTTTGCAGCGGCAGCGTGCACACATAGATGTCTCCTTTACAGAGAGAGCGTGCACACATAGAAGTCTCCTTTACAGTGGCAGCGTGCACACATAGATGTCTCCTTTGCAGCGGCAGCGTGCACACATAGATGTCTCCTTTACAGCGGCAGCGTGCACACATAGATGTCTCCTTTGCAGCGGCAGCGTGCACACATAGATGTATCCTTTACAGCAGCAGCGTGCACACATAGATGTCTCCTTTGCAGCGGCAGCATGCACACATAGATGTCTCCTTTACAGCGGGAGCATGCACACATAGATGTCTCCTTTGCAGCGGGAGCATGCACACACAGATGTCTCCTTTACAGCGGCAGCATGCACACATAGAAGTCTCCTTTACAGCGGCAGCGTGCACACATAGATGTCTCCTTTACAGCGGCAGCGTGCACACATAGATGTATCCTTTACAGCAGCAGCGTGCACACATAGATGTCTCCTTTGCAGCGGCAGCGTGCACACATAGATGTCTCCTTTGCAGCGAGAGCATGCACACATAGATGTCTCCTTTACAGCGGCAGCATGCACACATAGATGTCTCCTTTACAGCGGCAGCGTGCACACATAGGTGTCTCCTTTACAGCGGGAGCGTGCACACATAGATGTCTCCTTTGCAGCGGCAGCGTGCACACATAGATGTCTCTTTTACAGCGACAGCGTGCACACATAGATGTCTCCTTTACAGCGGCAGCGTGCACACATAGATGTCTCCTTTGCAGCGGCAGCGTGCACACATAGATGTATCCTTTACAGCAGCAGCGTGCACACATAGATGTCTCCTTTGCAGCGGCAGCGTGCACACATAGATGTCTCCTTTACAGCGGGAGCATGCACACATAGATGTCTCCTTTACAGCGGCAGCGTGCACACATAGATGTCTCCTTTACAGCGGGAGCATGCACACACAGATGTCTCCTTTACAGCGGCAGCATGCACACATAGATGTATCCTTTACAGCGGCAGCGTGCACACATAGATGTCTCCTTTGCAGTGGCAGCGTGCACACATAGATGTCTCCTTTACAGCGGCAGCGTGCACACATAGATGTCTCCTTTACAGCGGCAGCGTGCACACATAGAGGTCTCCTTTACAGCGGCAGCGTGCACACATAGAGGTCTCCTTTACAGCGGCAGCGTGCACACATAGAAGTCTCCTTTACAGCGGCAGCGTGCACACATAGAAGTCTCCTTTACAGCGGCAGGGTGCACACATAGAGGTCTCCTTTACAGCGGCAGCGTGCACACATAGAAGTCTCCTTTACAGCGGCAGCATGCACACATAGATGTCTCCTTTGCAGCGGCAGCGTGCACACATAGATGTCTCCTTTGCAGCGGCAGCGTGCACACATAGATGTCTCCTTTGCAGCGGCAGCGTGCACACATAGATGTCTCCTTTGCAGCGGCAGCGTGCACACATAGATGTCTCCTTTGCAGCGGCAGCGTGCACACATAGATGTCTCTTTAGTCTCGCAGCTCCACATAGACACGAAGAGAGGGGAAAAAACCCGATAGAAGTTCAAACATTTTTCCACTCCATCCAAACCTGAAAACAAATCATGTCACCTGTTCCAATGTTAATGACTTTGGAAACTTTATTTATACTACAAACTTGCTGGAATGACACGAATGTCTCCATTTCCCCCCTCCCCCACACCTGCAGAGAATTCGCTGCGTTCTCTTCACATGGTGCCTGTCGATGGGAAATCTATGGGAATCACATATATTCTAATCCCAGACTTTCTGGCAGAAGAAAACGATCGCTGCACATTATACAGTTACTTCCAGCGTTTAGCGGATTGTGTTTATTGGACTAAACAAAAAAAAAAAAAATGAGCTCCGATCTTCTCTTTTTCCGAAAGATGGCGCATCTTCTTCAAGGGTTTGGCTGCCACCTTGTGGAGGACTTGTTGGGTATTCTCCAGCCTGTGCCAAGGCAGGAAGGGGTGGAACGGCCAGACAAATACAGTGCCTTGCAAAAGTATTCACACCCCCCCCCCCCCTTGGCTTTTTACCTATTTTGTTACATTACAGCCTTTAGTTCAATGTGTTTTTTTAATCTGAATTATATGTGATGGATCAGAACACAATAGTCTAATGCGGCGTACACACGGTCGGAATTTCCGATGGAAACAGTCCGATGGGAGCTTTTCATCGGATTTTCCGACCGTGTGTATGCCCAACGGTCTTTTTCTGTCAGAATTTCTGACGGACTTTGAATTGAGAACCTGTTCTCAATTCTTCCGACGGAAAAAAGACGGATTTTCCGATCGTGTGTATGCAATTCCGACACGCAAAATTCCGACGCATGCTCGGGAACAATTTGACGCATCCTCGGAAGCATTAAACTTCCCTTTTATAGTGCAGTCAAACGTGTTTTATGCCGCTGTGTTACAGACCGTCGGAATTTGGTGTGACCGTGTGTAGGCAAGACAGTTTGAGTGAAATTCCGTCGGAAAAACCGTCAGAGTTTTTTCCAACGAGAATTCCGATCGTGTGTACGCGGCATAAGTTGGTGAAGTAAAATTAGAAAAATATATACATAAAACTATTTTTCAGAAATAAAAAACTGATAATTGTCATGTGCGTATGTATTCACCCCCTTTGTTATGAAGCCCATGAAAAGCTCTGGTGCCACCAATTCCCCTCAGAAGTCACATGATTAGTGAAATGATGTCCACCTGTGTGCAATCTATCACATGATCTCTCATTACATAGACACACCTTTTTGAAAGGCCCCAGAGGCGGCAACACCTAAGCAAGAGGCACCACTAACCAAACACTGCCATGAAGACCAAGGAACTCTCCAAACAAGTAAGGGACGATGTTGTTGAGAAGTACAAGTCAGGGTTAGGTTATAAAAAAAATATCCAAATCTTTGATGATCCCTAGGAGCACCATCTAATCTATCATCACCAAATGGAAAGAACACGGCACAACAGCAAACCTGCCAGGAGACGGCTGCACACCAAAACTCACGGACCGGGCAAGGAGGGCATTAATCAGAGAGGCGGCACAGAGACCTAAGGTGACCCTGGAGGAGCTGCAGAGTTCCACAGCAGAGACTGGAGTATCTGTACATAGGACGACAATAAGCCGTACGCTCCATAGAGTTGGGCTTTATGGCAGAGCGGCCAGAAGAAAGACATTACTTTCAGCAAAAAACAAAATGGAACGTTTTGAGTTTGTGAAAAGGCATGTGGGAGACTCCAAAAATGTATGGAGGAAGGTGCTCTGGTCTGATGTATGGAGGAAGGTGCTCTGCTCTGATGGATGGAGGAAGGTGCTCTGGTCTGATGGATGGAGGAAGGTGCTCTGGTCTGATGGATGGAGGAAGGTGCTCTGGTCTGATGGATGGAGGAAGGTGCTCTGGTCTGATGTATGGAGGAAGGTGCTCTGGTCTGATGTATGGAGGAAGGTGCTCTGCTCTGATGTATGGAGGAAGGTGCTCTGCTCTGATGTATGGAGGAAGGTGCTCTGCTCTGATGGACGGAGGAAGGTGCTCTGCTCTGATGTATGGAGGAAGGTGCTCTGATCTGATGGATGGAGGAAGGTGCTCTGGTCTGATGGACGGAGGAAGGTGCTCTGCTCTGATGTATGGAGGAAGGTGCTCTGGTCTGATGGATGGAGGAAGGTGCTCTGCTCTGATGGATGGAGGAAGGTGCTCTGGTCTGATGGACGGAGGAAGGTGCTCTGCTCTGATGGATGGAGGAAGGTGCTCTGCTCTGATGGATGGAGGAAGGTGCTCTGGTCTGATGTACGGAGGAAGGTGCTCTGCTCTGATGGATGGAGGAAGGTGCTCTGCTCTGATGGATGGAGGAAGGTGCTCTGCTCTGATGGATGGAGGAAGGTGCTCTGGTCTGATGTATGGAGGAAGGTGCTCTGCTCTGATGATGGAGGAAGGTGCTCTGCTCTGATGGATGGAGGAAGGTGCTCTGGTCTGATGTACGGAGGAAGGTGCTCTGCTCTGATGTATGGAGGAAGGTGCTCTGCTCTGATGTATGGAGGAAGGTGCTCTGCTCTGATGTATGGAGGAAGGTGCTCCGCTCTGATGTATGGAGGAAGGTGCTCTGCTCTGATGGATGGAGGAAGGTGCTCTGCTCTGATGTATGGAGGAAGGTGCTCTGCTCTGATGGATGGAGGAAGGTGCTCTGCTCTGATGGATGGAGGAAGGTGCTCTGCTCTGATGAGACTAAAATTGAACTTTTTGGCCATCAAAGAAAACACTATGTCTGGGGCAAACCCATCACATCACATCACCCAAAGAACACCATCCCCACTGTGAAACATGGTGGTGGCAGCATCATGCTGTGGGGATGTTTTTCAGCAGTCGGGACTGGGAAACTGGTCAGAGTTGAGGGAAAGATGGACGGTGCTAAATACAGGGATATTCTTGAGCAAAACCTATAGAACTCTGTGTGTGATTTGAGGTGAGGATGGAGGTTCACCTTCCAGCAGGACAATGACCCCAAACACACTGCTAAAGCAACACTTAAGTGGAGGAATCATGTAAATGTGTTGGAATTAGACATGTGCAATTCGTTTTTGTTTTTTTTGTTTTTCGTTTTTTTCGTTATTTTCGTTTGTTCGTTTACGTATGAATGAACGAATAACGAATCCGAATAACGAATTGTAACGAATCCGATTAACCAATCATTCGAATCCGAAAAACAACGAAAATCCGAAAAAAACAAAATTAGAAACAACGAATGTACTAATGAAGAAAATCCGAAAAACGAAAACAAACGAAAAAATTCATACATTCGTAACTTTTTTTTTGTTGAATTGGTAATTTTCCGTGTCCCTTACAATGGTGCTGCTAAACGTGCTTCAAATGGATTGAACAAAAAAATTCGTACATTCGTAACTTTTTTTTCGATTGGTAACTTTTTTTTTTCGATTCGTAACTTTTTTTTTTTTTTTTTTTTCGATTTGTAATTTTCCGTGTCTCTATTGAACCAAAAAATTCGTACATTTTTTGATTCGTAACTTTTTTTTTTGATTCATAAATTATTAAAATGTAATAATAGCATACACATTACATCAAATTATGAATTATGCTCCGATTACGAATCTACGAATGTTACGAATGTACGAATAAATATGAATGTGTCCGAAAATTAAACTAACGAAAAACGAATCAACGAAAAAAAAAACTCTTACGAATGTACGAATCGTTACGAATCCGAACAACGACGACTTACGAATGTACGAATTGTTACGAATCGACGGAAACGAAAAAAACGAAACGAATAAAAACGAATTTTTTTCGGAAACGAAAAAACGAAATGAAAATAAACAAATTTTTTTGTTGTGCACATGTCTGGTTGGAATGGCCTAGTCAAAGCCCAGACCTCAATCCAATAGAAATTCTGTGGTCAGACTTGAAGATTGCTGTTCACAAGCGCAAACCATCCAACTTGAAGGAGCTGGAGCAGTTTTTCAAGGAGGAGGAATGGGCAAAAATCCCAGTGGTAAGATGTGGCAAGACTCATAGAGACTTATCCAACAAAACATGAAAAATGCCAAGGGGGGTGAATACTTTTGCAAGGCACTGTAGAACCAAATCAAATATTTCTTCAAAAATCTAGTTCATCGAGCTGCTGTATACTGTATACGCAGTGGTGTATTTTGGTTTTGTGCTGCCCCAGGCAAGAATAAAATCTAAATTTGTCCCACGCTTTAGAATTGCCCACGCACGTGCAGCGGCGACAAGCGGCATTTTATTATCCTTAGGCAATGCTTTAAAAGTCTTTACAGGTCACCACTTTAAATTTGCAGAGGAGGTCTAGTGATAGATTTACTGCCTGTGATCTGACGTTCACTGTAATACCTCACATGTATGGGGCGATCGCTGTTTGTGTGCGGGACCGGCATGTGCATGCGAGCACAGGAGGACGGGGGCACTTTTTTTTTTTTTTTCATTATTGATTTATTCGTTTTTTTTTTTTTGTTTGTTTTTTTAATTATTAATTTCTATTTTTTTTTTTTTTTTTTACAGTTTATTTTTTTTATTTTTAAATATTTATTTTTTGGATCACTTTTTAACTGCTGTCACAAGAAATGTAAACATGCTTGTGACAGTAATAGTCAGTGACAAGGACCTGTCACCTTTGTGACAGGACCTTTGTGGAGGGATCGGGGAGTCTATAAGACCCCAAATCCCTCTTTTGCACTTAAAAGCATTCAAAACACCAAGATTGCTGTTTTTGAATGCTTTTTATTATTTTTTTTTAATGGCGCGGATGGTTTCCGAGTAAACAAGAAGTGATGTCATTGCTTCCCAGGTTACTATTACAAACAGCCAATCAAAGTTGATTCCAGTCAGCCAGCAGATGCGTCGGCTGTCGCTCGGGTCTTCTGGTGGGACTGGAGAGCCCGAGAGAGCCACGGAAGGTGGCGGGAGGGGGGGGGGGGGAGTCCTCTCCTGCTGCTTGTAATAGCAATCCCAGAGCTAGTTAGCCACTCCAGTTGCTTTTACAGTTGAATGTTATTAAAAATTCCCTTTCCTTTTCAATCTGCAGCCGCTGTAATTTTTTTTGTAAAAAGCAATATGGCCACCTGGCGCTCTGTACACAGATAATATACAGTCCACCCTTCCAGAAATGTAGCCTTTGCAGAGATTACTTTAACCCCTTCCATACCGGGCACTTTTACCCCCTTCCTGCCCAGGACAATTTTCAGCTTTCAGCGCTGTCACACTTTGAATGACAATTGCGCGGTCATGCTACACTGTACACATATGACATTTTTATCACTTCTTTCGCACAAATAGAGCTTTCTTCTGGTGGTATTTAATCACTGCTGGTCGGGCCCAGTACAACAGGGCCAGTTGTAGACATGGGAGCCGTCAAAAAAATGTTTTCGTTTCGTTCCGTATAAAAAAAAAATCGTAATTCGTAATTCGTGCACGAAATTTAATTCGGATTCGTACGAAATACGAATTTCGTACGAATCGTTAATATTGTTACGAATCGTTAATATCGTTACGAATCGTTAATATTGTTACGAATATCGACACTCTACGAATAATAACGAATTACCTGAAAACGTATTAACGTTACATAACACAAGTCTATAATGTCTATTGTTCACCAATCACTCAGAGGAAGTACGAAATACGAAATTTCATTTACGAATACGAAATTTCGTATTTCGCACTTCCTCTGAGTGATTGGTGAACAATAGACAATAGACTTGTGTTATGTAACGTTAATACGTTTTCAGGTAATTCGTTATTATTCGTAGAGTGTCGATATCCGTTATACTGAATCTCAAATTCATTCGAATCATTCGTTATATACGCTATAATTTCTTTCATATTAGTTGAAATTCGTCATTTGGTAGTTTGGATTCGGATAATTTGGATCCGAAATTCATAAACGAAATTTCGTATTTCGTACAGAATTCGTATTCGTAAAAATTCGGAATTCGGAATCGTACGAATGTACGAATTTCGAAAAATTTGTGCAAATTTCCGATTCGTACGAAACTAATCGCACATGTCTAGCCAGTTGTACTGGCCTATCAGCGGCCCTGCTGACAATGACCCAAAACATACCTCCAAGGCAACAAAGAAGCACACTAAGGTCATGGAGTGGCCTAGCCAGTCTCCAGACCTTAATCCTATAGAAACTTTATGGAGGAGCTGAAACTTTGAGTTGCCAAGAGACAGCCAAGAAACCTTAAGGATTTAGAGAAGATCTGTAAAGGAGAGAGGACCAAAATCTCTCCTGAGATGTGAGCAAACCTGATCACCACCTACAAGAAACGTCTGACCTCTGTGATCGTCGACAAGCGGCATTTTATTATCCTTAGGCAATGCTTTAAAAGTCTTTACAGGTCACCACTTTAAATTTGCAGAGGAGGTCTAGTGATAGATTTACTGCCTGTGATCTGACGTTCACTGTAATACCTCACATGTATGGGGCGATCGCTGTTTGTGCGCGTGTGCGGGACCGGCATGTGCATGCGAGCACAGGAGGACGGGGGCACTTTTTTTTTTTTTTTTTTCATTATTGATTTATTCGTTTTTTTTTTGTTTGTTTTTTTAATTATTAATTTCTATTTTTTTTTTTTTTTTTTTTACAATTACTTTTTTTTATTTTTAAATATTTATTTTTTGGATCACTTTTTAACTGCTGTCACAAGAAATGTAAACATGCTTGTGACAGTAATAGTCAGTGACAGGTCCTCTTTGTGGAGGGATCGGGGAGTCTATAAGACCCCAAATCCCTCTTTTGCACTTAAAAGCATTCAAAACACCAAGATTGCTGTTTTTGAATGCTTTTTATTATTTTTTTTTAATGGCGCGGATGGTTTCCGAGTAAACAAGAAGTGATGTCATTGCTTCCCAGGTTACTATTACAAACAGCCAATCAAAGTTGATTCCAGTCAGCCAGCAGATGCGTCGGCTGTCGTTCGGGTCTTCTGGTGGGACTGGAGAGCCCGAGAGAGCCACGGACGGTGGCGGGGGGGGGGGGGGGGGGGGAGTCCTCTCCTGCTGCTTGTAATAGCAATCCCAGAGCTAGTTAGCCACTCCAGTTGCTTTTACAGTTGAATGTTATTAAAAATTCCCTTTCCTTTTCAATCTGCAGCCGCTGTAATTTTTTTTGTAAAAAGCAATATGGCCACCTGGCGCTCTGTACACAGATAATATACAGTCCACCCTTCCAGAAATGTAGCCTTTGCAGAGATTACTTTAACCCCTTCCATACCGGGCACTTTTACCCCCTTCCTGCCCAGGACAATTTTCAGCTTTCAGCGCTGTCACACTTTGAATGACAATTGCGCGGTCATGCTACACTGTACACATATGACATTTTTATCACTTCTTTCGCACAAATAGAGCTTTCTTCTGGTGGTATTTAATCACTGCTGGTCGGGCCCAGTACAACAGGGCCAGTTGTAGACATGGGAGCCGTCAAAAAAATGTTTTCGTTTCGTTCCGTATAAAAAAAATTCGTAATTCGTAATTCGTGCACGAAATTTAATTCGGATTCGTACGAAATACGAATTTCGTACGAATCGTTAATATCGTTACGAATATCGACACTCTACGAATAATAACGAATTACCTGAAAACGTATTAACGTTACATAACACAAGTCTATAATGTCTATTGTTCACCAATCACTCAGAGGAAGTACGAAATACGAAATTTCATTTACGAATACGAAATTTCGTATTTCGCACTTCCTCTGAGTGATTGGTGAACAATAGACAATAGACTTGTGTTATGTAACGTTAATACGTTTTCAGGTAATTCGTTATTATTCGTAGAGTGTCGATATCCGTTATACTGAATCTCAAATTCATTCGAATCATTCGTTATATACGCTATAATTTCTTTCATATTAGTTGAAATTCATCATTTGGTAGTTTGGATTCGGATAATTTGGATCCGAAAATCATAAACGAACTTTCGTATTTCGTACAGAATTCGTATTCGTAAAAATTCGGAATTCGGAATCGACCGGAATGAACGAATTTCGAAAAATTTGTGCGAATTTCCGATTCGTACGAAACTAATCGCACATGTCTAGCCAGTTGTACTGGCCTATCAGCGGCCCTGCTGACAATGACCCAAAACATACCTCCAAGGCAACAAAGAAGCACACTAAGGTCATGGAGTGGCCTAGCCAGTCTCCAGACCTTAATCCTATAGAAACTTTATGGAGGGAGCTGAAACTTTGAGTTGCCAAGAGACAGCCAAGAAACCTTAAGGATTTAGAGAAGATCTGTAAAGGAGAGAGGACCAAAATCTCTCCTGAGATGTGAGCAAACCTGATCACCACCTACAAGAAACGTCTGACCTCTGTGATCGCCAACAAGGGTTTCTCCACCAACTACTAAGTCATGTTTTGCTTGGGAATCAAATACTTATTTTACTCACTGAACTCCATTTATAACATTTGTATTGTGTGTTTTTTCTGGATTTGTGGTCGATATTCTGTCTCTATCATTCAAAATACACCTATAATAAAAATTATAGACCCTTCATTTCTTTGTAAGTGGGGCAAACTTACACAATCTGCAGGGGAGCAAATCATTATTCTCCCCACCGTATAATTATCCTGAACCCCTGGGGCACAGTTGGGCAATGTTATAATGTTATTATTTTCGTTTTGTTTCTTTCGTTTCTGTTGATTCGTAACGATTCGTATTTTCGTAAGAGTTATTTTTTCGTTGATTCGTTTTTCTGTTAGTTTAATTTTCATTTATTCGAAATTCGGACGCATTCGTATTTTCGTAGATTTAGTTACATTCGTACTTTCGTTAGATTGATTTATTCGTACTTTCGTAACATTGTTTTCGTAGATTCGTAATCGGAGCATAATTTATAATGTTATGTAATGTGTATGCTATTATTACATTTTAAGAGACACGGAAAATTACGAATCGAAAAAAAAAAAAGTTGCGAATGTACGAATTTTTTCGTTCAATCCATTCGAAGCACGTTAAGCAGCGCCATTGTAAGAGACACGGAAAATTACGAATCGAAAAAAAAAAAAAAGTTACGAATGTACGAATTTTTTCGTTCAATCCATTCGAAGCACATTAAGCAGCGCCATTGTAAGAGACACGGAAAATTACCAATTCAACAAAAAAAAAAGTTACGAATGTACAAATTTTTTCGTTCATTTTGATTTTCGTTGTTCCTGTTTTTCGTTTTTTTTTTTTCGGATTTTCTTCTTTCGTAGTTTCGTTGTTTCTAATTTGGTTATTTTGGATTTTCGTTGTTTTTCGTATTCGTTCGATTCGAACGATTCGTTATTTGTTAAAATTTTTAGCGAATCGTTCGTTCATTCGTACGATAACGAATGAACAAATATAACGAAAAAAAACGAAAAACGAAACGAATTGCACATGTCTAATAGCCGGTCTACAGCTTGGGAATGCCCACATTGGTCAGGTACCTGAAATAGATGAAATGATCCCAGAGCCAGATCCCGGAATGGCTCAGCGGGAAGCTTCGATCTCATCCTGGACCTTCCAATAATACCGATCGGCGTCTGTGTGTAATCATTGGAAATAATCACCTATCAGATTCCTGCCGACAAAATATAAACCTTGAGCCAACATTACCCTTTGTGGTACCATGTCGCCCCCCCCCCCCACCCCGTGTTGTGTTGAAAGCCGTCAAGTATTTAGACTAAACAAAGGACGTGATTTACACATCACACACACCAGCAGATGTCGATGACTTGTCACCGGCCGTCCTGATGGTTATTGAATACTTTGGGAGGTCAGACCTTGCCGACAGATGAGGGCGCCGATTGTTTTTGCTCTTTAGTGATAGTGTACAAATCTATTAACACCGGTCTGGAGAGGATTGGAAGTGTTACATATGACAGGCTTAGGAATTATATACAATTTTATAATAATATAATATAATATAAAGAGTGACATACACAGTAACAGGATTAGGAATTATATACCATGTTATAATAATATAATATAATTAAATAAATTTGAAGTGTGATATATGACAGGACTAGAAATTACTTTACATACAATGTTATTATAATATAATATAACAAAAATAAATTTGAAGTGTGACATATGACAGGATTAGAAATTATATACTATGTTATAATAATATAATATAATATAATATAATATAATACAATACATTTTACATCATATGCCAGGATTAGGAATCATATACAGGTACAATTTTATAATAATATAATATAATATAAAGAGTGACATATACAGTAACAGGATTGGGAATGATATACTATGTTATAATAATATAATATAATTAAATAAATTTGAAATGTGACATATGACAGGATTCTGAATTTTATATCCAATGTTATAATAATATAATATAATATAACTAAATAAATTTGAAGCGTGACATGTGACAGGACTAGAAGTTACTTTATATACAATGTTTTTTATAATATAATATAACAAAAATACATTTGAAGTGTGACATATGACAGGACTAGAAATTACTTTATATACAATGTTATTATAATATAATATAATATAATATAACAAAAATAAATTTGAAGTGTGACATATGACAGGACTAGAAATTACTTTATATACAATTTTATTATAATATAATAAAAATACATTTGAAGTGTGACATATGACAGGACTAGAAATTACTTTATATACAATGTTATTATAATATAATATAATATAATATAATATAACAAAAATACATTTGAAGTGTGACATATGACAGGACTAGAAATTACTTTATATACAATGTTTTTTATAATATAATATAATATAACAAAAATAAATTTGAAGTGTGACATATGACAGGACTAGAAATTACTTTATATACAATTGTATTATAATATAATAAAAATACATTTGAAGTGTGACATATGACAGGACTAGAAATTACTTTATATACAATTTTTTTTTATAATATAATATAATATAACAAAAATAAATTTGAAGTGTGACATATGACAGGACTAGAAATTACTTTATATACAATTGTATTATAATATAATAAAAATACATTTGAAGTGTGACATATGACAGGACTAGAAATTACTTTCTATACAATGTTATTATAATATAATATAATATAACAAAAATACATTTGAAGTGTGACATATGACAGGACTAGAAATTACTTTATATACAATGTTTTTTATAATATAATATAATATAACAAAAATAAATTTGAAGTGTGACATATGACAGGACTAGAAATTACTTTATATACAATGTTTTTTATAATATAATATAAATATAACAAATATAAATTTGAAGTGTGACATATGACAGGACTAGAAATTACTTTATATACAATTGTATTATAATATAATAAAAATACATTTGAAGTGTGACATATGACAGGACTAGAAATTACTTTCTATACAATTTTATTATAATATAATATAATATAATATAACAAAAATACATTTGAAGTGTGACATATGACAGGACTAGAAATTACTTTATATACAATTTTATTATAATATAATATAACAAAAATAAATTTGAAGTGTGACATATGACAGGACTAGAAATTACTTTCTATACAATTTTATTATAATATAATATAATATAATATAATATAACAAAAATAAATTTGAAGTGTGACACATGACAGGACTAGAAATTACTTTATATACAATTTTTTTTATAATATAATATAACAAAAATAAATTTGAAGTGTGACATATGACAGGATTAGGAATGATATACTATGTTATAATAATATAATATAATACATTTTACGTCATATGACAGGATTAGGAATCATATACAGGTACAATGTTATAATAATATAAAATAATATAATATAATATTACCATCAGTCTGGTGAGGATTTGGAGTGTGACATATGACAGGATTAGGAATGAAGGAATTATATACAATGTTATAATAGTGATAATGAATATCTATCTATTAATGATGTATGTGAGATTATTATTGTGATAGTCATAGCCAAGTTTAGAAATATAGACCGATTAGCCATAACATTCTGACTACTGAATAAAAGTGAATAATATTGATTATCTCATTAAAATGACAGTGAAAGTGGGTGGGATGTATAAGGCAGCCAGTGAAAATGTTGTCCCCTGAAACTGATGTGTTAAAAGCAGAACAAAACGGACAAGTGTAAGGATTTGAGGGACTTTGACAAGGACCAACTCCAAAGCTGCAGCTCCTGTGGGATGTTCCCGGTCTGCAGTGGTTAGGACCGACCAAAAGTGCTCCAAGGAAGGAAAACTGGCCAACCGGTGAGAGGGTCATGGGCAGTCAAGGCTCAATGATGGAGGTGGGGAAGGAAGAATCATTGACAGAGGTGAGCGGCCAAGGCTCATTGATTTGAGGTAGTGGGGGGTCATTGATGGAGATAGGGATGAAGGCCCATAGATGGAGGTGAAGGGGGAAGGAGGTGGGGAGTCTCATTGGTGGAGGGGGGGGGGGGCTCATTGATGGAGGTGGGGGGGGCTCATTTATAGAGTTGGGGAGGGATAAATCATTGATGGAGGAGGGGAGGGAAGGTTCATTGATGGAGGTTGGGAGGGAAGGCTCATTGATGGAGGAGGGGAGGGAAGGTTCATTGATGGAGGTTGGGAGGGAAGGCTCATTGATGGAGATGGGAGAGGGGGCTCATAACTGGAGGTGGGGGAGCTCATTGATGGAAGTGGGGGGGGGCTAATTGATAGAGGTAAGGAGGAAAGGCTCATTAATGGAGGTGGGGGGGGGGGGTCATTAATAGAGGTAAGGAGGAAAGGCTCATTGATGGAGGTGGGGGGGGGGGATAGAGATTCTGTGGGACATTTTGGTGCAGCTCAGCAAGCTAGAGAAGAGTCCTCAAAATGTTCAGTTCCGGGGTATCCCATGCTCTTTTATCCAATCTAAGTTCTATGTTCCAATAAAACCCCCAAAAATATACCCCTAGACTGTTCTATGGAGCCAGTGAAAGAGTGAAGAAAATGCTATGCGCCTGGCTGCGTGTGCCCTAACTGGGGGAATAAAGCTAAGTTCATCAGCAGCTCTCTAGGGGGTGCTCTACCTTACCATGTGTTCTCATCTTGCCTCTTCCGTTTGACCTTCTGGAACTCAGAGAACCACCACCTCTCTTATCCTAAATAGGACCTCTAGTCTCCCCATTTACAGATCTCTGGTGATTTCTAAATTAAGCAAGTAAGTAAGTAAGTAATTCAAGTAAGTGGGTGGGAGGTAGTTTCGGGGTGGGGGGGCTGGGTAATGGCACCATGTTACCTGTTACACTCTAAATATAGTTGAAACAAGAAACATGCTGGGAAGGTTGGACTTACCCTTTAAAACAGGGGTGCCCAACCCTTTGAGGAGCGAGGGCCACTTTCTCGATTTGGTAACCGGTCACGGGCCACAATGAGCGTAAAGGGGGATGGCAGGTCTGTGTCCACTCTGCATATGTAGAGCAGACACGGATGCAACCCGCTCTACCCTAAGGGCCCTCCGATCCGCCCAGACAGAAGGAGACAGATCCCCTTCTGTTTCTCTTTTAAAGAGATCGGATTGCATATAGGCGGGTGTAAACGGACACAAGTCCATTTACATCTGCCGCTCTATAGAGGTGAATGGAGAGTCCGTTTGAGTTCACCTGAAAAACAGACAGGCGGACCCGATCGAATCGATCATGTGAAAGGGGCTTAAGGCTGCTTTCACACTGAGTTTACCTTCTCCTCAACTGACCTCAACCTTGACTGCTTCCTCAGGATTCCTGCAGCTGGCTGGTACTGCTGGCTGGTACTGCTGGTGGGTACTGTTGGCTGGTATTGGTACTGCTGACTGGTACTGCTGGCTAGTACTGCTGGCGGTTACTGGTACTGCTGGCTGGTACTGGTACTGCTGGTGGGTACTGCTGACTGGTACTGCTGGCTGATACTGCTCGTGGGTACTGGTACTGCTGGCTGGTACTGATACGGCTGGCTGCCGGTGGGTACTGCTGACAGGTGCTGGTACTGCTGGCTGGTACTGCTGGTGGGTACTGTTGGCTGGTACTGGTACTGCTGGCTGGTACTGGTACTGCTGACTGGTTCTGCTGGCTAGTACTGCTGGCTGGTACTGGTACTGCTGGTGGGTACTGCTGACTGGTACTGCTGGTGGGTACTGGTACTGCTGGCTGGTACTGGTACTGATGACTGGTACTGCTGGCTGGTACTGGTACTGCTGGCTCGTACTGATACTGGTGGCTGGTACGGCTGGCGGGTACTGCTGGCTGGTACTGGTACTGCTGGCTGGTACTGATACTGGTGGCTGGTACTGGTACGGCTGGCGGGTACTGCTGGCTGGTACTACTGGTTTATACTGCTGGCTGGTACTGGTACTGCTGGTTTATACTGCTGGCTGGTACTGGTACTGCTGGTTTATACTGCTGGCTGGTACTGGTACTGATACTGGTGGCTGGTACTGGTGGCTGCTGTCCCAGAACGCGGTTTCCTGTGTCCCGACCTGCCATCCCCAAGCAGTAGAGAGCAGAGCCGACGCTTCCTGTCACAAGCGGAGTACATTTGGTATCACTCCGCCTGTGAAGGAGCCGGCGCTATACAGGAAGCATCGGCTCTGATCTCAGGGCAAGACATGGTGGGCCAGCGGTTGGGCACCCCTACTTTAAAACATCCTATTCATGTACAGTATGTGCTGTCAGGGGTATTGCTAGACCCCGGAACGCTGGGAACGTGCCCCAGGTCCTCTGGTCCTCTACTGAGTGCCCCGGGTCCTCTGGTCTTCTACTGAGTGCCCCGAGTCCTCTGGTCTTCTACTGAGTGCCCCGGGTCCTCTGGTCCTCTACTGAGTGCCCCGGGTCCTCTGGTCCTCTACTGAGTGCCCCGGGTCCTCTGGTCTTCTACTGAGTGCCCCGGGTCCTCTGGTCCTCTACTGTGTGCCCCGGGTCCTCTGGTCTTCTACTGAGTGCCCCGAGTCCTCTGGTCCTCTACTGAGTGCCCCGGGTCCTCTGGTCTTCTACTGAGTGCCCCGGGTCCTCTGGTCTTCTACTGAGTGCCCCGGGTCCTCTGGTCCTCTACAGAGTGCCCCGGGTCCTCTGGTCTTCTACTGAGTGCCCCGGTCCTCTGGTCTTCTACTGAGTGCCCCGGGTCCTCTGGTCCTCTACTGAGTGCCCCGGGTCCTCTGGTCTTCTACTGAGTGCCCCGGGTCCTCTGGTCCTCTACTGAGTGCCCCGGGTCCTCTGGTCTTCTACTGAGTGCCCCGGGTCCTCTGGTCTTCTACTGAGTGCCCCAGGTCCTCTACTGAGTGCCCCGGGTGCCCTTTGAGATATGGAGATGATACTTTTTATGCAATATAAAGCTTTGAAACATTGTATCATTTACTTTTCAAACAATCTATTAAATAGTTTTTCATCGTAATGTGACAGATTTCCAGTAACAAAGATGATATTAATATTAGATAATGATCTGATCCAAAGTGGTCCTCATGGTATCCCACCAGCCCTCCACCATATTGAGTTGTGTGCTGTAAATGTTGAACATTAATCTCTGTCTGTGCAGATTGTATATATAAATATATATATAAAATGTAAAATCATTACACAGCCAAATTTACTTCGTATGTTACTTTTACTGGTGGCAATTGCATGTTGTTTTTGGCTTTGGCTGAAATCCCACCTGAGCCGGATTGAACATTCCCGATGTTTGTAGAAGAACGTTCCTCCATCTTGGAGCGCTCTAATCACTAACACGTGTCGGAGATTCGGGGGCCCCAGATGTTTCTGGTATTTAGGCCTCGTATGCAGAGAAAAGAGAAGGGTGGAAAACAAGGCTGAACATTGTCCTGGCTGTCAACACGTCAAGGTCGGGCCTGTCAAACCTCAGAGGAGGAGCCGTGCTAATTTGGTGGCCGTCTGACTCGGCATCTTACCACCGACGTGATATCGGTACTGCGAACAGAGGATCAGCTGGTGGAAAGATCCATTCATTGGCATTGAATGGTCGGGGGAATGGCCAGAAAACTGCCAGACAATGAGCTAATTATTGACCTTTAGGTCACGAGGCTTGTATTTATGAGAGAAAGGGTAGGAGTTACTGAGCCTTGAAAAAGTATTCATACCCCTTGAAATTTTCCACATTTTGTCATGTTACAATCAAAAACGTAAATGTATTTTATTGGGATTTTATGTGATAGACCAACACAAAGTGGCAAATAATTGTGAAGTGGAAGAAAAATGATAAATGGTTTTCAAAATGTTTTACAAATAAATATGTGAAGAGTGTGGGGGGGGGGGGGGGGGATTTGTATTCAGCCCGCTTTTCTCTGATACCCCTAACTAAAATCTAGAGGAACCAATTGCCTTCAGAAGTCACCTAATTAGTAAATAGAGTCCACCTGTGTGTAATTTAATCTCAGTATGAATACAGCTGTTCTGTGAAGCCCTCAGAGGTTTGTTAGAGAACCTTAGTGAACAAACAGCATCACGAAGGCCAAGGAACACACCAGACAGGTCAGGGATAAAGTTGTGGAGAAGTATAAAGCAGGGTTAGGTTATAAAAAAAAATCTCCCAAGCTTTGAACATCTCACGGAGCTCTGTTCAATCCATCATCCAAAAATGGAAAGAGTATGGCCCAACCGCAAACCTACCAAGACATGGCCGTCCACCTAAACTGACCGGGCCGGGCAAGGAGAGCATTCATCAGAGAAGAGCCAAGAGGCCCATGGTAACTCTGGAGGAGCTGCAGAGATCCACAGCTCAGGTGGGAGAAACTGTCCACAGGACAACTATTAGTCGTGTTCTCCACAAATCTGCCCTTTATGGAAGAGTGACAAGAAGAAAGACATTGGAGAAAGAAAGCCATAAGAAGTCCTGTTTGTAGTTTGTGAGAAGCCATGTGGGGGAGGGGAGCAAACATGTGGAAGAAGGTGATCTGGTCAGATGAGACCAAAATTCTACTTTTTGGCCTAAAAACAAAACGATATGTGTGGGGGAAACTAACACTGCACATCACCATGAACACCCCATCCCCACCGTGAAACATGGTGGTGGCAGCATCATGTGGTGTGGATGCTTTTCTTCAGCAGGGACAGGGAAGCTGGTCAGAGTTGATGGGAAGATGGATGGAGCCAAATACAAGGCAATCTTAGAAGAAAACCTGCAAGTCTACAAAAGACTTGAGACTGGGGCGGAGGTTCACCTTCCAGCAGGACAACGACCCGAAACATACAGCCAGAGATACAATGGAATGGTTTAGATCAAAGCATATTCATGTGTTAGAATGGACCAGTCACAGTCCAGACCTAAATCACATTGAGAATCTGTGGCAAGACTTGAAAATTGCTGGTCACAGACGCTCTCCATCCAATCTGACAGATCTTGAGATATTTTATAAAGAAGAAGAATGGGCAAAAATGTCCCTCTCTAGATGTACAAAGCTGGTAGAGACATCCCCAAAAAGACTTGCAGCTGTAATTGCAGAGAAAGGCGGTTCTACAAAGTATTGACTCCAGGGGGCGCCATACAAATGTACCCCCCCACACTTTTCACATATTTATTTGTAAAATATTTGGAAAACCATTTATCATTTTCCTTCCACTTCCCAATTATGTGCCACTTTGTGTTGGTCCATCACATAAAATCCCAATAAAATACATTTACGTTTTTGGTTGTAACATGACAAAATGTGGAAAATTTTTTTTTATATCAATATTTTTTATTGAAATTTTAACAATACATAAAATGTAAAAGAAAAAAAAGATAACAAAGGAAATAAGAGAAGTTCAAACAGAATGTGTTCGATATACACAGTAAGATTTCACACAATGGATTCAAATGTATGATATGTTATATATATACATATATATATACCTTAGAAGGACTATGAATGGAAAAGATCTTCAGGGAATTTCAGGAACATTGGAGATGCGGCAGAGGGTTAATTTTGTTGATTGTATGGAAGCAAGTATACCGTCTACATCTCAGGGAATAGTATTTTTAGGCCAGATAGACCATTTGTCATCAAATTTCTTACGCTGCATAGAGTTTAGTGCGATAAGGCGTTCAAATGTGTAATTCCTGTGTACTGCCTTAGATACATCAGAGAGGTTTATAGTGGTATTTGTTTTCCATATTCGTAATATAGACGCTCTGGTTTCTAGTAGAATATGGCTAACCACAGACCTGTGTTCGGTGGGAAAGTTTTCTGTCCCTATATGTAATAAAGCCAGTGCTGGTGAGGGAGAGGATTGTATACCGGTGAGTGAAGAGATTAGACAGAATACTTGGTTCCACAGGCTTCTCACATTAGGACAGTTCCAGAACATATGCAACAAATTACCTACTAGTCCGCAACCCCTCCAGCATTGTGATGAGGACCCCAGAAAATAAGTTGATAATCTGTATGGAGTATATTGCCACCTGTTAACAATTTTTATAGTCATTTCCCAATGTTTGACACAGTGCGTTGATTCATGTATCGACTTAAAAGCCGCTTTCCATTGATCGTCAGTGAATATAATGTTTAAGTCTGTTTCCCAGTTACCCATTGCTCTTGTTTTGGTAAAGGTAAGTTTATTCTGTAGGCAATTATAGAAGAGGGATATTCCCTTAGTATCTGTGTTGGTACCGGTGTAGAATTTCCATATTTTAGGAGGGACACTGGTTTCTGGGTTAGGGAGTTTTCTAAGAAAATTTGTAATGCGTAAGCAGGCGTGCAGTTCTGTATTCGGTAGATTATATTGGGACATTATTTGTTCCGAAGATTTGAGTGAGTGATCACTATATAAGTCCGAAATAGAGGAGATACCATGTTTTAGAAAAGTATTAATCGATAAAGTCGGTATTTTAGCTTCGAGGAGTGACAATGGCAGTTTGTACCCTGTTTTCCGGGCTTCAGTGTTTGTTAACTTAAGATAAGCTCTCCATGCCAGTAATGAAGTCTGCATGGTTGGGGATAAAGTAGATATGTTCCATGGGGACCAGTCATCACTAAGTAGGAATGATTTTAGATCAGCGGTAGGTGATATTGATTTTTCAATGTCTACCCATAGAGGAGATTCTAGGGTACCTAGCCAGTGTTTAATGTAATCTAATCTGACTGCACTAAGGTAGTCGTGTAGGTCCACCAAACCAGCCCCACCTACCTTCTTGTGGGCAATGAGATTATTGCGTGAGCATCTAGCTCTTTTCCCTCCCCATATGAATTTCCAACACATGTTCGAGAGTTTAGTGAGAAACATTTTAGGAATATGTACTGGAAGTGAGCGAAATAGATACAGTATTTGCGGTAATATCATCATCTTGTATGCTGCTACTTTACCCATCCATGAAAGTTCTTTCTGTGCTATGTCCCTTAGTTGGATTTCTATTTTAGGTAGTAAATTGGACATATTGGTCTTAATTAAAGTGGAGATGTTACTGGTTAAAGTAATGCCCAGGTAGGTAATACCACTGTCACTCCAAGTATATGGTAGTTGTTTTTGTAGATTACTTCTTATCAGGGGGGTTACTCCCAAGTCTAGAATTAAAGATTTGCCAAAGTTTACCTTATAGTACGATACCTCCCCAAATTCTGTCAATATCTCATGTGCCTTGGGCAAAGATTGTTGTGGATTGGTCATGAGCAGGATGACATCATCCGCGAAGAGGTTTATGGAGTGTGTGCTGGAACCAAAGTGGAATCCAGTGATATGGGGATGGGTCCTTATTGTTTCGGCTAACGGTTCTATCATAAGATTAAAAATGGTAGGAGATAATGGACAGCCTTGCCTGGTACCATTTGTTATGTTGAAGATTTTAGATAGAAAGCCTGCTGATTGTATTTGAGCTGATGGACAGGAGTAGAGTGCAGATATAGCTGTAAGGATATGACCTGTAAAACCAAATTTAAGCAAGACCGATTGCATATACATCCAGTGAACTCTATCGAACGCCTTTTCTGCGTCAATTGATAACAGCAGAGAAGGCGTTCGATTCACCCTAGCAGAGTGTATTACATTTATAATTCTTCTTGTAGCGTCGGAAGTTTGTCTCCCTTTCACAAAGCCCATCTGGTCGCGTTGGATAAGTGTTGGAATTATGTACGTTAGTCTTTTGGCGAGTAGTTTAGCGTATACTTTTACGTCAGAGTTAAGTAGCGAAATTGGCCTGAAGTTTGCTGGTGTTGTGGGGTCTTTTCCTGTTTTAGGGAGTGTGACTATGTGTGCTCTCAACATTTCATGAGGAAAGGAGGCTGTTTCTACTGCTCTTTGGAAAAATTTTTGTATATGAGAAACTAAGATGTGCTTAAATGTTTTGAGGTATTCGTTGGAAAAACCATCAGGTCCAGGTGATTTGCCGTTGGGAAGGCTGTCTATAGTTTGCATAATTTCTGTGCATGAGATTGGGGCATTAAGGTCAGATAGTTGTTGTTCAGATAGTGATGGGAGGTTTAGTTTTTGTAGAAAGGATTGAATCTTTTCTATAGACGGTTGTGTGGTAGCAGTGTCTGTATTAAGATTATATAGTGTACTGTAATATTCCGCAAACTGGTTGGCTATAGCTTGAGGATCTATAATCTTATGTTGTGTTGTGGGGTGGTAGAGGAATGGTACTCTAGACTTAATACGTGCAGCTTTTAATCTATTGGCTAAGTATTTACCTGCTCTGTTAGCGTTGGCATAATGGTTCAGTTGTAGTCGCCTGAGGTGTCTATCGTATTGTTGTGAGAGATGTTCTCTTAATGATTCTCTAAGGTTTGATAATGTACTAGCTAAGTTATGTGTGGGCGTCTGTTTATTTAGGGCGTCTGTGTCATGTATGTCTTTTAGCAGTGTGTTAAGTTTTTGTGTATGTTTTTTCTTTTCTCGGGCTCCGAGTTGGATGAGAATGCCCCGCACATATGCTTTGTGGGAATTCCACAGTACAAAGGGATCCTGAACTGAATTTTGGTTGTCTGTGAAAAAGTTTTGGATATGATGTAGAATTTTGTCGTGTGTATGTGGTTCCTGTAGCAAGCGTGCGTTACAGCGCCATATAGGTCGTGAAGAGGAGACACCCTTCTCTGAGATTGACAGAGAAATTACTGCGTGGTCTGACCACGTAATATCACAGATTGTGGTATTCTCTACCTGTTGCAATAACCATTTGTCCGTGAGAAACAAATCTATTCGTGAATATGAGCAATGTCTATGCGAGAAGAAAGTGAAGTCTTTCTCATTAGCGTGATGACATCTCCACGCATCGAACAGTTCCTCATTCTGCAGAAGTGTTTGGAGAGAAGCTGTTCCTTTCGGTCGTTTTGTAGTCGTGTCAATTGTCAAATCCGGTACAACATTAAAGTCCCCACAGACAAGGAGATTGCCATATTTCATAGAGGCTGCCTTCTTGAGTACTTTCCGTATAAAGCGAATTTGATGAGAGTTGGGGGAGTACAGCGTTATTAACGTATAAGGTTTGGAATTAATGTCACCATTGAGAATTATGTATCTTCCATTATCATCTAGGAAAGTATTTTTGAGCTGGAAGGATACTGAGTTACTTATAGCTATGAGGACTCCTCCTGTCTTGCGGTTAGGTGTGCAGGCAGTGAAAATGTGTGGGAAATCTTTATGGGAACAGTAAGGCATTTTGTCTTTTTGGAAGTGTGTCTCCTGGACGCAAAGTATATCTGCCTTTTGTCTTTTAGCTTCGTTCCACAGGGAGAACCGTTTAGCGGGGTGATTTAACCCCTTAGCATTAATAGAAATACACTTAATCACCATTGTTCAGGTTGTAGTTGTGTTTGTGGGATCGTATGATATGAATACTCACTGTGCACATCAGAGGGTTGCTTGTAGCAGGTGTCTGCAGTGGTTGGGTTGAAGAGGACCAAGTTGTTGTTGCCGCAGAGATCCTGTATGTTTCTCAAGGATAGTGTATATCGATCAAAAAAAAAAGAACATATTGTCGTAAAAATAACATAAAAATAAACAATCAACATAATGAATTTAAGAAATGGATCTGTTAACTGATCCGTGTGCAGAATGATCTGCTATTTATTACTGCGAGGGGGTAAGGAGATGTAGATGAATATCTCCTGTCCCCGGAGAATTAGAGATGCTTAGCATTAATATTTCATAAGTTTCCACCAGTGTTTTTTTTGTGGGATCGCTTATGGGTGACTACTTGCCAGTCACTATGCATATGTTGAGGAATAACAGGTTGCATATGGTTTGGGGAATGATCCGGTAGGATGTTCCATTTCCTTAAGGCCTCGATCCCTTCTTCCATTTTAGTAACCATGACAGTGGCCCCATTGTGGGTGATGGACAGGGTGGCTGGGTATTTCCATTTATGAGGGATTGAGTGATTTCTTAGAGCTTTGGTGATGGTTGCTAGGTTTCTACGTCGCTGTAGAGTGTGTCTTGACAGATCTGGCAGCATTTTTATAGTAGCGTACTGTGGGGGTAAATTATCCTGCTTACGGGATGCAAATAGGATTTTTTCCTTTATATGATAGTAATGAATTCTCAAAAGGACATCACGTGGAATTTCATCAGGGAGAAATGCGGGTTTGGGAATTCTATGTATTCTATCCACTATGAGATCTTGGGCGGTCAGATCCGGTATCATGGTGGAGAACATAGTTTGGGCATATTGCATAAGTTGGTTAGGCGGGATAGATTCAGGAATGCCCCGCAGTTTGAGGTTGTTCCTCCTGGATCTGTCCTCGAGGTCTGAGATTTTATCTTTCATCCATTGTATGTCTTCTCCTTGTGCTGTGTGTGCCTCTACCATCACGTTGTATGATGCTGTGTATTCCCCCATTTTATGTTCTACCCTGTCTACTCTGGTGCCCAGGGCCTGTACTTCTTTGTGGCAGTTATTAATACCTCTGACCATGTCAGAGTGTAGGGATGCTCTTAATGACAATAGCATATTCTTCAATGTGGATTCAGAGATAGGAGCATCAGTAGCTGGGAATTCATTTATTGGGTCTTTCTCATGAGGCCTCTGTGAGGCTGTGGGGATGTGTGGAGCGCTTACCTCCATAGCAGGCTCAGGTTGCGGCCTAGTGAGAGAGTCTCTCCTCGGTTTAGTTTTTGCTGGGCTGCATGTAGTAGGGCTTGGGGTGCCAGAGGAGGATCCGCTGTGTATCACAGCAGGGTCAGAGGCTCCGTAGGCTCCGTAGGCCGTTCGATTGCCTGTCATGTCCCGTCCGTCCGTATCATCAGGCCGTTGTGCGCGCGCGCCGCCGCCATTTTGTCCGCTCGGTCCTGAGGTGATATAGTCATCCAGCTTGTGCGGCTGTTGAATGATTTTTCTCCGCCGGCCCATCTCCGCTGTATGCACCGGCGGATAAGCTTTCCAGGGGTGCCTCTCTATGTGTGGATGTGGCTGGTGGAAGTCGGATGGCGATGGATATCTCCGGCGGACGAACGGAGCTCTCACACTACACGTCCATCATGGAGCTCGGTCGCCACGCCCCCATAAAATGTGGAAAATTTCAAGGGGTATGAATACTTTTTCAAAGTACTGTATATATTACATGATACAAAATCAAACCGTTCAATCACATCACTGCACTTACACTTGTGTATGCTATCTATCTATCTATCTATCTATCTATCTATCTATCTATCTATCTATCTACAGTGAGTATAGAAAAGAATCACCTCCCTAAATAATCACATTGTGTTGCTTTGCAGCCTGAAATAAAGACAGACACAATTTTTGTTTTATTCATCTGTATTTATTTACTCAGTGCAACTTATGATATCCAAGTGAAAGATATAACACCAACAAGTCAGAAAAAAAAAAAAATGTCTCATGGGACTTGTAGTTTGACCACAGCTGGAAGGCCAAAGTTGCCTACTCCTGCACTAGAAGGTGCTACAAGAGTTTCTTACCTGGCGATCCAGTAACAGCACTTCCTGTTGGAGGCTGATAGCGCCAAGCCACTGTCTCACAATTAACAGCAGCGTTATCAGCCTGCTGTGTGCAGTGTCAGGGCAAGGTCATCTAGCGCCCTGGGTGAACATGCCAAACTGCGCCCCCCCCCCCCCAAGATATGAGTATTATGTGTCAACAAAGACCCCCCCCCCCCCCCCCCCCCCCCCCCCCCAAAAAAAAAACAGCACTAATCTGCATGCTTACTCCCATGGAATAAATTCCCCCTCCTCCCAGTACAAATCTTTGCTCCCCTATCCCCCCCCCCCCCAAAAAAGAACCCCTACTAGCACAAATCTTATACCCCTAAATTTTCCCATCCGAGTATACATACCCCCCCACTCCAAATCCCCCCCAGCACAAATCTTCTCCCCCGCCCCTATCCCTCCTCCCAACACAAATCCCCCTAAATCATAACTCTTAGCACACTTACCCTCTAGATTCCCCCTCCTAGAACAATACTTACCCCCTGCTGCCTGCCAAATTTCCCTTTACAACACAAATCCTCTCCCCCCACCCCCGAATCTCCTTGCAGCACCCCTCCCCACCTCACATAAAACCACAGTGCCCAGAGCAGCCGCCCCCCCCCTCCTGCCCACCCCTTGTCCTGGCCCTGGATGCAGTAGTGTATTTAGGTTTTGTGCTGCCCTTGGCCTGACTAAACTTGTGTACCCCCTAATTTAAATATGACCCGCCCCTTCCTGTCAAGGCCACACCCTTGCTGTTTAAGACCTGCCATGAAATTTTTGAGTGGGGACACTAGTTCTGAGGGCCTGGGGGGGGGGGGGCAATGGATTTGTTAATTTGCATAGATTTCCTTTAACTTCCTGTTTGGCTATGGGAAAGGAAGTGAAGGGAAATCTCTGCAATGGAACAGGAATGGTAAAAAATAAACTGACAGGGGCTGTAACCCTCCCTTACTCTATCCAAAAAGTGACTATAGTTCTACTTTAACCACATGCCGACCGGGCCATAGCCGAAAGACGGCTACAGCGTGGTCGGCTTGTCCTACGGACGTCCTCCCAGAAACTTGCTCCCGCGCGCCCCCTTGGGCGCGCACTCGGGAACATCCGTGACCGCCGGGACCCGGTGCATCACGGATCACGGTAAACGGCCGCTCATATCGGCCGTTTACCACGTGATCGCTGAGTCAAATGACGGAGCGATCACATGTACACAAACCGGCGTCACGTCATGACGCCGATTCCTCCCTCCCCTCTCTGTACCGATCGGTACAGTGAGAGGGGAGAAGCGGAAAGGGATGAGATGGGACCAGCGCTGTGGGCTGGATGTGTAGTGCCCACAGCGCTGGTCAGTGACAGCAATACACTGCCACCACTGTGCAATACTCTGCCACCACTGTGCAATGCTCTGCCACCACTGTGCAATGCTCTGCCACCACTGTGCAATACTCTGCCACCACTGTGCAATACTCTGCCACCACTGTGCAATACTCTGCCACCACTGTGCAATGCTCTGCCACCACTGTGCAATACTCTGCAACCACTGTGCAATGCTCTGCAACCACTGTGCAACACTGTAACACTGCAATACTCGCCAATACTCTGCAATAAATTTTAATAGAAACAAAGAATGTTTTTTTTTTTTTACCGAATTTTCAGTATTTTTTGATTTATAGCGCAAAAATTAAAAAAACCCAGCAGTGATTAAATACCACCAAAAGAAAGCTCTATTTGTGTGAAAAAAAGGACACAAAATTTCATTTGGGTACAGTGTTGCATGACTGAGTAATTGTCATTCAAAGTGTGAGAGCACCGAAAGCTGAAAATTGGTCTGGTTAGGAAGCGGGTTTAAGTGCCCAGTGGGTAAGTGGTTAAGTACAAATTTCTGATAATTTTATGGAGAGGACTAAGAAGATATAACCACGCCAATGGTGCAGCAGAAAACATATAGCACAGTGATGAAGGTTTGTGGTCCAGGATGAGAGGACAGTCAAAATTAGAAGCGCCACCCGTTGCAGAATGCCGGCCGCCCGCATACCGGAAGCAGTGCGACCGCTTTATGGGGGGCGCTAGACTAATTTGCCTTTCAGCCCAGTCCGCCCCATGAGACTGGCACTACACTAAAGCCCCATACACACGGTCGGACTTTTTCATGGATTCTGTCCGATCGGACAATGTTGTTGAAAAATCAGACCGTGTGTATGCACCATCGGACAGTGTTCGTCGGTTTGTCCGACGGACAAAGTCCTATCTCCTGCTGGAAAGATTTGCCGTCAACCCGGTCCGATCACACCAAATCCGATCGTGTGTACGGTTGTCCGACCGGACAAAGTGCTACGCATGCTCAGATCACATTACAAGACCAAAGCTATTGGCTACTAGCCTCTACGTAGTCCCGTCGTAGGCAACAAACGTCACCACGTTCAGAATGATCGGATTTTCCGACAACTTTGTCAGACCGTGTGTACGCAAAACCAACATCGGACAAAGTACGACGGACATGATCCGACGGACCTGGTCCGCGGATTGTCCGACCGTGTGTATGGGGCTTAACAGTGGCGGGGACTCTTTCCGTGCTGCGCCCCTGCAAAGTGCTGCCCTAGGCCTGGGCCTTGTTGGCCTAGGCCAGGATACAGCGCTGCCTGGATGTGTGAACAGCTTTAGCTGGCCAGTAGGGTTCTCCTTACAGTGAGCAATGGTGCCAAACATACAGATTATAAGATTTTGCGATTACATCCACTCCGTTGGCTGTCATGGATTCTATTCAGCGGAAATCTCCTTGAATTCCTCCCGGTTTTTGGCCGTCACTGAAAGTATCTCAACATCTGCAAGTCCAGTGCCAAGTTTCACCGAGCCGCAAGTCACTTCTCCCCAATCCCGCCGTACAGTGCGGGTGAAATATGAAGTCAGAGCCATTAAGTTTTATTCTCTCTATAAGTCTGGAAACGGCAGAACATATATTGACAGCTTTACAGGTCGGAGGTGTTTTATACTTTCACAGTTATTTCATTAAACTCTTAAAAGAGAATCAAAAAGTCAATATTTATGGCAGAAACTTCGCCTCCCATTTATTTAGTAAATGAGTCTTCTGCTAGCAGCATCTTTGGAGCGGTATAGGAGCCGTGTAGTCACCGTTCCTATACCGCTCCTACCCATTGATTTCAATGGGACACCGCGGTAATACCGCGGCAATACCGCCGCAAAAGGCGGCGCTTTGCGGGGGATTTTAACCTTTTTTTTTTTTCGGCCGCTCGCGGGGGTAGAACCGCACCGCGAGCAGCCGAATACCGCGGCTAAAACGACGGTAAAGCAGCGCTAAATATAGTGCTGCTTTACCGTCGCTGCGGCTCCCGCCCCAGTGTGAAAGGGGCTTTTGGGTCCCCGTATCTCATGGCCACTTGATGCTAGGAACCCCAAATTTGGTGTGCAAACCCAGTGGAACCAGCACTACAAGATGGGGTTCTTAGCACCAAGTGGCCCCGAGATACGGGGTCCCAAAGTCGGTTCGGAAAATGTCAAGCACTTTTCTGCAGCAGAGAATTACATTTTCCGAACCGTCTTTGGGGCATCGTATCTCGGGGCCACTTGGTGCTAAGAACCCCATCTTTGGATATGTTGTAGTACTAGTTCCACTGGGTTTTCACTAAATATGGGGTTCTTAGGACCAAGTGGCCCCGAGATACGGGGCCCCAAATTCGGTTCAGAAAATGTCATTCTCTGCTGCAGAAAAGTGCTTGACATTTTCCGAACCGACTTTGGGGCCCCGTATCTCGGGGCCACTTGGTGCTAGGAACCCCAGCTGGATATGTTGTAGTGCTAGGAAAATGCTTGGAAAATGTCATTCTCTGCTGCAGAAAAATGCTGGACTCCAGTATAAGCCAGAGGGGGGCATTTTCAGCACAAAAAAATGTGCTGAAAAACTTATACTCGAGTATATACGGTATATTGATTGGTTTGCGCAAAAGTTATTGCTTCTACAAACTATGGGATAGATTTATGTATTATGATGTATTTCTGTTTTTATACTAGTAATGGTGGCAATCAGCGACTTATAGCGGGACTGCGATATTGCGGCAGATATTCTGACACTAATACAGTGATCAGTGCTGAAAAGTTTCTTCAGGCAGCCCTGTGTGCTGTAGAGCTGATTATTTTTATTGGGCCTGTTGGTCCTTCTGAGTTGCCCCCTCAATTGGGCGACTCTTGGACGTCCCAAGGTGCCACAATACTTCTCCTGTGTCCCGTAGATGTACGCTTAAGAAAATCGAATTTTTGACTTGCCTTTAAAATTATTTTCTGGCCAATCTTCTAAAGGCAGTAGCATAACCCAAGGTTCCAGAACACTCCACCTGTGCCCCATAATGTACTCAGAAACGTACGAAGAAAAAGCTTTTACAGGTGTAGCGCCGGTACTCCTGATGAGTATGCGTTATGTCTTTAATATTAAGTTTTTGCCCAAAACTGTAGTTGAGTTTTGGGGTTAATTGCTCTAAATTATGCTTTGGCATCAGTTTGGCTGGGCTGTATTGAGGCTCTGCCTGGTCATAGGTGGGTTTGCACCTGTGAGAGGCCATAGAACGCAGTCTGGTTGGACGCATTGGGTACCAATCTCTTCGCTCTACTGCTGGACCTTAGCGCAGCGTTCGACACAGTGGACCACAAAATACTCTTCTCATCCGCCTCAAAGAAGTGGCAGGAGTTACAGATTTAGATCTTCCATGGTTTTCTTCCTTCTTAGGAAACCGGTCACAGACAGTGAAACTAAAGCTGGCCATACACCATACAATTTTCTTATTCAATTTCTTTAGATTTACCTTCAACTGTGTAGTACAAGGGCCTGCCTGATTGCATACAAATTGAAAGTGTTTAGATTTGACCTCATATTATATGGTTTTGGTAAATCTAAAGGAAATCTATAGACAAAAGTTGTATAATGTATGGCCAGCCTAAGAGTCTTCACTTCTGAAACCCAGACAATATCTTAAGGAGTCCCTCAAGGATCACCCTTGTCACCAGTACTCTTCAACATTTACATCCGTCCACTCTTCAAAATCATCAGCAAATCGGATCTGTGCTTCCACTCATACGCTGACGACACTCAACTCTACTTCCGCATCACCGGACAAAAAGACCAAATACCAGGAACTAGAAAAATGTCTCACATTGATAGATGACTGGGTGACCACAAGCTCCCTCAAACTCAATGGACCGAAAACAGAACTTCTGCTCCTCAACGCAAACCGAAATAAAAAAACTAAGACCCCATGGACACCACCGACCATCCTTGGACAGACCATCCTTCCAAGCACCAAAGCCAAAAGCCGCGGAGTCATCTTTGATTCAGAGATGACTATGGAGGCACAAATAGGATCAGTAGTCAGTGGATCCCAACATCTTCTCCGCCTGCTACGCAGACTCATCCCCTTCATTCCAGAAAAGGAGAGAGCAGTAGTAGTTGGAACAATCATCAATTCGCGACTCGACTACGCAAACTCCCTCTACATAGGACTACCTGATTACCAGATCGCACGCCTACAAGTCGTCCAAAACACAGCAGCAAGGCTAGTCACAGGAAAGAAACCCTGGGAATCCATCTCTCCATCCCTGAGGACCCTCCATTGGCTAACGGTAAAGGATAGGATCACATTCAAGACCCTCTGCCTCACCCACAAATGTACACAAGGAAACGCTCCTCAATATCTATGTGAGAAAATAAAACAATACATACCTAATCGTAGCCTCCGATCAACAAACCAAAACCGCCTTCTCATCCCTAAAGCCTGCTACAAATCTAAGGGAGAACGAAGATTCACAGTCCAAGGACCTCGGCTATGGGATGCTCTACCCACCAACATCTGCATGGAAAAAACCATCGGGCCTTCAGAAAAAAACTTAAGACCTACCTCTTCTAATAAGCAGGACAACACAGGACAGACCAAGCGCCTTGAGCCGATTCAGTTCGCAATTGCAGGGCTATACAAATCATTCATTCATTCTCGGAGCCAATCAGTGGGCGCGTTTGTCTCGCTATGTATTCCGGGAGAGGGTACTTAAGTCATGTGGTTCGGGGTTCCGGTCCAGAAGTTGTTGCTGACTCCGTGGTCCTGGTCCTCCTGACCAGCCCCCAGAGGCCCTCATGGCCTGGGGTGCGGATCCATCCGTTTCCGAGCCTCGGAACCGGCTAGTTCGAGGCACAGTAACAGGAAGGAGGATTCTAAGGTGTTCCGGTGCCATATCGGGTTTGGAGAGGCCCAGCAACTCTACATGCAACCAGGGGAGGACTCTTCAGTAAGAGAGCCACGCATGAGGCTGGCTGCACGGTAAGAACCTGGAAGCTGAGCTGCCATGGACATTGATTGAATCCACAATTTTTTACGGTATCGCCGGACCGGCTGAAAGAATCTGGTACAGTAAGAAAAGTTCCTACCTTTACCTTCCGGTTACAACTACGTTTTTCAACCAAGTCTGTGTGAGAGACTTTGCAAAGCTAAAATTACTTGTTGGCTGCTAGATCCAATCTCAAGGATTTATCCAGCAATTAAAGAATCCAGTTGCGAGTGGCTATTCCCTGGATTACGGTATATACTCGAGTATAAGCCGAGTTTTTCAGCACATTTTTTTGTGCTGAAAATGCCCCCCTCGGCTTATACTGGAGTCAAGCACTTATCTGCAGCAGAGAATGAGATTTTCCGACCCAACCTTGGGGCAAATTTGGGGTTCCTAGCACCAAGTGGCCCCGAGATACAGGGCCCCAAAGTCGGTTTGAAAAATTTCATTCTCTGCTGCAGAAAAGTGCTTGAGATTTTCCGACCCGACTTTGGGGCTCCGTATCTCTGGGCCACTTGGTGTGCAGCCCCAGTGGAACCAACACTACAACATATCCAAATTTGGGGTTCCTAGCACCAAGTGGCCCCGAGATACAGGGCCCCAAATTTGGTCAACTGTGTCCATCTGCAGCAATGTCATTTTGGGATCCTTTGAGTCCAGAGACCACAATTTTGGCTGCAGCTAGGGGGCATCTAGGAACCCTTAACTACCGAGTTTGAAGTTCGGGGGACCTATGGCTGCAAATGGGCACAGTGAGGCTGCAAATGGGCATTGTTGACCCTCTTTTCCACTCACAGTAGCTGCGCATTTCTCACCCTGCTAAGAACCCCATATTTAGCGTGCAAACCCAATGGAACCAGCATTACAATATATTCAAAGATGGGGTTCCTAGCTCCAAGTGACCCCGAGATTCGGTTTGGAAAATGTAATTCTCTGCTGCAGAAAAGTGCTTGACATTTTCTGAACCGACTTTGTGGCCCCGTATCTCAGGCCACTTGGTGTTAGGAACCCCAAATGGACCCAGCACTACAACATATCCAAATATGGGGTTCCTAGCACTAAGTGGCCCCCGAGAAACGGTGCCCCAAATTCGGTTCGGAAAACGTCATTCTCTGCTTCAGAAAAGTGCTTGACATTTTCCGAACCGATTTTGGGCCCCGTATCTCGGGGCCAATTGGTTTTAGGAACCCCAAATTTTGTGCAAACCCAGTTGAACTAGCACTACAACATATCCAAAGATGGGTTCCTAGCACCAAGTGGCCTTATCCCGTATCTCGGGGTCACTTGGTGCTAGGAACCCCATCTTCAGATATGTTGTAGTGCTGGGTCCATTGGGCTTGTACACTAAATATGGGGTTCTTAGCATCAACAATGCCCATTTGCAGGTTCCTAGCATCAAGTGGCCCCGAGATACGGGGCCCCAAAATCGGTCAACTGTGTCCATCTGCAGCAATGTCATTTCGGAACCCTTTGGGTCCAGATACCCCAACTTTTGCCTGCAGATAGGGGGCATCTAGGAACCCTTAACTACCGAGTTTGAAGTTCGGGGGACCTATGGCTGCAAATGGGCACAGTGAGGCTGCAAATGGGCATTGTTGACCCTCTTTTCCACTTACAGTAGCTGTGCATTTCTCACCCTAGGCTTATACTCAAGTCAATAGGTTTTCCCAGTTTTTTGTGATAAAATTATGTGCCTCGGCTTATATTCGGGTCGGCTTATACTCGAGTATATACGGAGAGAGACTTTTATTGAAGTCAGCCGTTCCGAGCGCCTGAGCTAAACGTTATCCTGATACCTCCTATTCCCAACTTAGAGACTGAGTTTGTTCAACTGTTTTAAGCAAAATAAAAATCCTAAAAAGGAATTCGGGTGTCGGTCTCTACAGTTACTGGGTCATCGACCCTGGGAACCCCTAGACAAGAACAACGAGTGAGGTAATCGGTAAGGCCAGAAAAATTCAGCCGCTCCTTCGGGGGTCAGTGCTACACAGGTAAGAAAAAAAAAATCAGATATTTCCCTTCCCCGCACCGACTCGAAACAAGGCATAAAAGTGGAACACAGAAAAGTTCTGGGTCCAGCTGTTCCTCTTGGCTCTTGGTTCCGTCACGCAGGTGCAGAAAACAGAAGGAGATGCCTAAATAGCGCATAATTGGTGTCTATCTGAAATTCTTTATAGCTTCTCCTTCTCACCGATGCCCAGTAAACAGCATTTTTATTATCTTATGGCACCAATTACATAGAATTATGTTGTGGTTTTCTCCGTCTGCCAAGTAGGTAGACGTTGGCAGGCGAGATGAACTTATTGTTAAATGTTTGGATGATGTGCAGAACTCAATTCTCACATTGAAGCAAAGAACAATATTTAAATGCAGTTTCCTGTTTTCCATTTATATTTGTGTCTGGCCTTGGTACAAGTCTGACCAATGCTGGAAGTGTTGGGGTTCCTTCTAAGGTGTGCGACTCTGATCTCATCCAGACCTTCTCAACTTGGATTTCTGCACTGGGTGTACCCTGTGATTGACTTCTGAAATAAGTTTCAAATGTAATATACGTACCTCATATACTCGAGTATAAGCCAAGTTTTTCAGCACATTTTTTTTTGTGCTGAAAGTGCCCCCCTCGGCTTATACTCGAGTCAAGCACTTTTCTGCAGCAGAGAATGACATTTTCCGAACCGACTTTGGGGCTACTTGGTACTAGGAACCCCAAATTTGGTGTGCAAACCCAGTGGAACCAGCACTACAACATATCCAAATATGGGGTTTCTAGCACCAAGTGGCCCCCCCGAGATACGGAGCCCAAAATTTGGTTCGGAAAACGTCATTCTCTGCTTCAGAAAAGTGCTTGACATTTTCCGAACCGACTTTGGGGCCCCGTATCTCGGGGCCCACATGGTGCTAGGCGTGCATTTTGGCGTGCAAACCCAGTGGACCCCAAATTCCGTTCGGAAAACATCATTCTCTGCTTCAGAAAAGTGCTTGACATTTTCCGAACCGATTTTGGGGCCCCGTATCTCGGGGCCACTTAGTGTTAGGAACCCCAAATGGAACTAGCACTACAACATATGCAAATATGGGGTTCCTAGCACCAAGTGGCACAAGATACAGGGCCCCAAATTTGGTTCAGAAAACGTCATTTTCTGCTTCAGAAAAGCGCTTGACATTTTCCGAACCGATTTTGAGACCCCATATCTCGGGGCCACTTGGTTTTAGGAACCCCAAATTTGGTGTGCAAACCCAGTGGAACTAGCACCACTACAACATATCCATGGGGTTCCTAGGCTTGGTAGTGTAGAAAGAAGACAAAAGTAGGAGATAGTCAGATTGGGGTAGAGCATTCCAGAGGATGGGAGAGGCTCTGGAGAAGTCCTGAAGGTGAGCATGGGATGAGGTGACAAGGGAGCTAGAGAGCAGGAGGTCTTGGGAGGAACGAAGAGAATGATTTGGTTGGTATTTTGAGACTAGGTTAGCGATGTAGCTGGAGGCCAAATTGTGGATGGCTTTGTTAGCATCTTGAATTTAATTAATTGGCTGAGTGGCAGCCAATGCAGGGATTGGCAGAGAGGGGTAGCAGATGCTGAGCGGTTTGTAAGGTGGATGAGCCTGGCAGCAGCATTCATGATGGACTGAAGGGGGCGATAGCCTATTTAAAAAAGGTAAGCCAATGAGGGAGTTGCAGTAGTCGAGGTGAGAGATGACCAGGGAGTGGATTAGAAGCTTTGTGGTGTTATTGGTTAGGAAGGGGCTTATCTTGGAGTTGCTGCAGAGGTTGAGGCGGCAAGCTTTGGACAGCGATTGGATGTGGAGCCGAAAGGATAGTTAAGAGTCCAGGATTACACCTAGGACCTTGGCATGGGGGGGGCGGGTTGATAGTTGAGTTGAGCCATTGACTTTGACAGAGAAATCATGAGCTCGGTTTTGGATAGGTTGGGTTTGAGGAAGTGGTGGGACATCCAGGATGATATGTCCGGTTAGTAAGTTGTGATGCAAGAGACTGATGGAGTGAGCTGGGGGGGGGGGGGGGGGGGGGGTAGAGAGATCGATTTGAGTGTCTTCCATGTAGAAATGGCATTGAAAGCCATGGGAGGCAATCAACTGACCCAGGAAGGAGGTGTAGATTGAGAAAAGGAGAGGTCCAAGAACAGAACCTTGGGGGACCCCAATGGAGAAAGGAAGAGGAGGAAGTAGAGTTGTGACATCAAAGGTGCGGTGGGATAGGTAGGATGAGAACCAGTGAACAGTCACAGAGACCAAAGGAGTGGAGTTTTTTTGAGGAGGAGGGGGTGGTCCACTGAGCCAAAAGGAAGCAAAGAGTCGAGGAGGAGGAGTACAGAATACTATCTGTTGGTTTTAGCCGTTAGTAGGTCATTTGTGAGTTTAAGGAGAGCTGTTTCCATGAAGTGTTGAGGGTGAAAACCGGACTGAAGGGGCTCAAGAAGCTTGTTCTTAGTCAGATGGTCGCTCAGTTGGTTGTAGACCAGTCGTTCAAAGAGTTTGGAAGATAAGGGGAGTAGGGAGATGGAGAGTAGGTTGTTAAGATTGGTGGGGTCAAGCGAGGGCTTTTTAGGGATGGAGGTGACTAGCGCAATGTTTTAGAGCAGGGGTAAGCAACCTCGGCACTCCAGCTGTGGTGAAACTACAAATCCCATCATGCCTCTGCCTCTAGAAGTCATGCCTGCGATTGTCAGGGTCTTGCAATGTCTCATGGGACTTGTAGCTTCACCACAGCTTGAGGGCCGAGGTTGCCTACCCCTGTTTTAGAGAGTTGGTGAAGAGGCCGGAAGATGGGGAGAGGTTGAAGATGTGAGTTAGAGTGTAGAATAGGGTGAGCGTAGAATTTGCGAGGGAGAAGGATCCAGGGGGCAGGTGGTTGGATGAATGTTAGAAAAAAAGTCTGTGAGACTCTCTGGATCACAGATCCGAGTAAGGGGTCGATCCCGACCGCTTACTACATGATCAGCTGTCAGCCAATGACAGCTGATCATGTGATAACAACAGAGCCGGTAATAGCGCGAGGAGAAAAAAAAAAAAAAAAGGCGATCACCGGCAGCAGTGAGAGGGACATCAGTCCCGATCACTGCAATGTGCCCAGGGTCCATGGTGCCCACCTGTGCCCTATGCAAGTGCCGCCTACAAGTGCCCACTAGCTTCACCTGTCAGTGCCCACAGTGCCATCTGTCAGTGCCCACAATGTGCTGCACATCAGTGTCACCTACCAGTGCCCACCTGTGCCACCCATCTGTGCCCAGTAAACAATCTTGTTTAAGTGCCCAGTAAGCAAGTGGTTAAAGCATTACCTATAGAGAATTTTAAGTACTGTAGGTTGTTGCCATTCCATGGGCATGCACAATTTTAAATCTTGACATGTATAGTACAGGCAGTCCCCACGTTACGAACGACTCCTACTCACCAACGGTCTCAAACGCCGGCCACTTGTGCTCCACACTGGTTCTGGATACCTTTTCGATACCTTTCGAGCACCTCCGGACACATCCCACACTGCCGTACTACGCCCCAGATAACATAACAAGCACCCGGAACATCCCACATCCATTCACAGGCGGCAGGTACACTTACGAGCGCAGTGTTCCGACCGGAAGTTGCTCTTACAAATGCAGTGTTTTGCGGCCTACGAACAACTTAGACTTACGGACAAACCTATAGTCCCTATTGTGTTCGTAACCTGGGGACTGCCTGTATCTATTTACTTGACGCGACATCATCTTTTATATTTTACCCCAAAAAATTGGGTATTATATTGCATTTGTGTGCACAAAATTGTAAAAGCCACTATTTTATTATCCAGGGCCTCTGCTTTCAGAAAATGTATAACGTTTGGGGGGTTCAAAGTAATTTTCTAGCTAAAAAAGTGCAGATTTTAACATGCATGTGAGAATTTTTAAAAATGCCCTGGACAGGAAAGGGGTAAAACAGGAATAAATGTGGAAGATTCTCAAATAGGAAAGTTGTTTGAGAAAATAAAATATAACACGATACGGTACCCTCTTAAGAAGATGAAGGAATGTCACCCGCACTTCACGTAGCTTCTCTAGCAGTACTTTTAATAATTGATGAATTGAGTGCATACAGTAATGTCGTCACCCAAAAAGCAACCTTCGGCGCGTTTCGTGACTAGTGAAACGCGTTGAGTTTTTTTTTTGGAGGGTGGAGACATTACTGTGTATGCAATTAATTCATTGAGGAGCCAAGTGGAGTGTGGCTGACAGTCTTTCCTATTCCTAATGGAGAGTGGAGATGGACTCCAATGGCCAACACCCAGGATGTCCGTGTTTGAGAAGGCAGTCTTGAGCGGAGCTATGGATCTGTGTGCGTTTCTGACACTAGGGTACTCTGCCATATCAGATTCCATTGACATTATAAAAAAAAAAGGTTCAAAATCCAATTTTTAAAATTTTAAAATATAAATACCCCCCCCCCCCCACCCACGCACACCCCCCCCCCCCCCCCCCCCCCCCCCCCCCCCCCCCCCCCCCCCCCCCCCCCCCCCCCCCCCACACCCCCCCCCCCACACCCCCCCACCCACGCACACACAAGATGACACATATTATCAACAGCCACAGTATGTATGTATTGCAGATTTTTATTTTTCTAGATATAAATACATATAAATATACACACAATGCACCAACAAGAGAAATGTTAGTTCCATCTTAACATGCCGATACTAAGGCATGAACGGAGGACCAAAGAAATCCAGTGTAGTATTCTCTATACATTGTGATCAAGCTTTCATAGGTCATTCTCCTGTCAGGCCTATATTGGCACACGTGGCCTTATCAAGATTTCGTGTATATCTAAACCCCAATTTTTTATTTTTATAGAGCAGGGAATGCTTAGAACTCTCCCCGTGCCAACAGGAAGCGATAGGAAATCACCCTATCCCAGGCAGCCATTAAACCATGCCAGGGGTTCTAACCCTTCACCACTCCATACAAAACTAAAAAGAAACAAAAATCTGGATTTAGATACACTTTGAGGTGTATTTATGAAATATCCACAGAGCTTTGCATCCTATGAAACTGCCGAGAAAAAAATAGGAAATCCCCCCAACAGGTTTGATGTTGTTCATTCATATAGATTGAATGAGGAAAGTATAGCATTATGACCACTAGATGGTGCCAACAATCATAGTAAATATGTTTTCTTATAATCATCTACTTTATCTTCCTATACCACTCTATTCTTAGGAGTGAAGAACATCCGGCCGGCAAAGCTACTTACCTTGTGAAACTGCATGTACATGTCTTCTGTGCAAATGGGGCAAAATTCAATGTTACTAGGTTATTTCTTCTCCAGGTCGGATGTTCTACTTTTATAGGAAATAGCATGAATCAGGAAAATTATTATTATGGCCACTAGACGGTGCTAACAATCATAGTAAAGTTTTTTCCATGATCATCATCTCCATCTAGTGGCCATATTGTGGTATTTCCCCCAAACCACTCTCATTCGTATGAATGAAGAGCATCTGACCTGTAGAGAAAATTGTAGTCTAGCAACCTTCAAATTTTGCCGACGTTTGCACAGCGCAAACGTATATGCAGGTTCACCACGATAAATACCTCTGCATTTTTTTTATTTTTTTTAAAATAAAACACAACACTTTGACTTATCAAGCTTAACACACCACCAGCCATAGAGGGGGTGTCAGCATTAAATAATGCAATGCCATAAACCCTTAGGTCATTTTACAAAAGGAAACAAAAAGATTACAGAGCTATTCACCAGCAACCATTGCACATAGCCCAAGTATTTTTTTTTTTTTTTTTAGTAAGAAATAAGAAGCAACTGTAACTAAATAAGGAAACTTGTCACAACCGGGGCTGGAAACAGAGGTCACCTGTACACGGGCAGATCCACAGACATAGGCAGCAAAGATAATAAGTAATCCACTTAAAGTGGATCTAAACTCTCCATCGGCATGAACTCCGTATAATCCTTATGCTGCTAGCATTAGTAAATAGATAGCAAGTTAAATTATATATATATATATATAAAATAAGTAAATATAATCTAACATTTCAGTTACTTCCTGGTTTCCTGATGACGCAAAAGGTCTTGCGAAACGCGTAGAGGCTGCTGGGAGATAACGCGATTACGTCACTTCCGGGGAGGCGGCTCGCACTAGGAAGGGACCTGGGACGCATACTAAACAGCGCGCATCACACCACCTACCAGGCTGGATATGCTCAGTGCCGGCCAAAGGCACTGATAAATGTGAGTTTTTTAAACACTTGATTTTTAATAAAAATTGTTTGGACAAAACATACTTCACTATTGGAGCCCCCCTTTTTTCTTTGCATTACCTATTACTGGAGATCAAGGTATATCCAAATTCAGAAGGTTGAGTCTTGGAGGGAAACCAGAGAGAGGACTGGTTATCCTTAATTAAACCATATGCCCTGCACTTGCCTAAATTTGGTAAGTGATCCATTACCTAACTGGTGGCGGCTGCACAGAGAAAAATAGGAACTGCACGGTGTACCTTATTTGAACACAAGCACTTTATATTTAGAAGCATCTCCTATGTCACAAATGGACTATAAGTTATGATTATTATTTTTGGTATTTTCTGTTGATTTCATTGTTTCTATCAGCACGTGCAAGTCTACCAGCACCTTTTTGCACCTACTTCATTGGGTTCATATGTTATGAATATCAACTTTGGTATTTCTTGGTTGATTATATCGTTTTTACTAGCACATGCAAGTCTACTTGCACCTATTTGCACTTACTTCATTTGGTTTTGGATGTATTAATGCATACTGGCTTATGTGGGAATTTTATTTAAGTTTATTTTTATTGTTAGATATATGGCTTAATGGTAAACAATCACTGTGCATGATAATTAGAGATTCACGCAGGGGTTAGCAACTTAGGGGTACAACAAATAAGCACTTTATATATATTTATCTAAGAAATATATATTTTTTGGATTACACAGCACATTAGCACTTTCCATCCACATGTACCAGGATAAAAGATTAATGGATTTTATGGCACGATATGTCTTTATAGTTTTCATAGTTTGAATCTTCTCTAGCTGGCGACACAGCCAAGTGTAAGGTGGCGCGGTTTCCGTTTCTTTTTATTCAACTTCCTGGTTTCCGGCCTAGGCCAAAATGATGTCATACATCCCAGGAGACTTCCTGGTAGGAGGGGCTTTCTCAGCTATACACACCCTCCTACCTACATGTCTGAGCTAAGGGCAGATGGATTCCAGGAAGTAAATGCTACATGAATTATTACTCAAGATGGCCAGGGCTAGAAATGCTAGCTGGGTGTTTTTTTTTTAACAAAATAAAGCGTGGCGACATGGATGGATGAGGGAGTTTGCTTTGAATGATTAAAAAAAAAAAAAAAAAAATCAATAGCATTAGCGGTTTGTGGTGCTCAGATACTTTTTTTTCTAATGCCGCGTACACAAGATCGGAATTTCGGCCAGCAAAAGACCGATGGGAGCTTTTCATCGGAAAATGCGACCGCGTGTAGGCGCCATCGGAATTTTGCTGGCCGAATTCCCGCCAGCAAAAATTTGATCGTGCGTATGCAATTCCGACACGCAAAATTCCGACGCATGCTCGGAAACAATTTGACGCATGCTCGGAAGCATTAAACTTCCCTTTTATAGTGCTGTTGAACGTGTTGTATGTCGCGGTGTTCTTGACGGTCGGAATTTGGTGTGACCGTGTGTAGGCAAGACAGTTTGAGCGGAATTCCATCGGAGTTCCGACAGGAAAACCAGAGCTTTTTCCGACGATAATTCCGATCGTGTGTACGCAGCATTAGAGTAGAACTAAACTGTAACAAAAAAGAAAATATTAAAGTGATATTAAAGATTTTCTTGTTTAAAAAAAAAAAAAAAAAAAAAACATGTCATACTCACCTGCTCTGTGTGATTAATCTAAATAAAATATAGGCATTATAAAAAAGAGGCTCTGGAATGGTGCGGATCTCTGTATGGGTTCTAGGACAAGATCTGAAAAATATATGAACTGTGCTCAGTGCAGAGAGCAGCCTTGATCCTCCTCTTCTCGGGTCCCCCGCACACTCTCTTGGCCTCTCCCTCCCGCCGAGTGCCCCCCAGAGCAAGCAGCTTGCATTGGGGGCACCCAAGCAAGCTCATTCACATGTCCATTCACACACAGAGCCGTGGCTCCGCCCCGCCCCCTCTCTCCTCACTGGCTGCGATTGACAGCAGTGGGAGCCAATAGCTGCTGTCTCAGTCAATGAGGGAGAGTCTCCGGAGAGCCGAGGTTCTCGTGCACATTGCTGGATCAAGATGGGGCGCTAAGGTAAGGTAATTATTAAGGGGCTGCTACATACAGTTTTTTTTTTTACAGTCATGTATAGCATGAAGGTGGAAAACCTTGAGCCTTTACAAACGTTTTAATAGTCAACAAAAATGTGACACTGGCTTTTTTAGCTATACCCAGTGGGGTCTTCTCCTAGAGTCCATACAGAGATCCGCACTATTCCAGAGCTTCTTTTTTATAATGCTTATATTTTATTTCAATTACCTGACAATGTGTGGTCATAGAGAACTGGCAATGGTGATCTAAAGTGAACCTGTCACCAGACGTACAATTTAAATTTACTGAATCAAGGGCCGACACACAAAGGTGGGACATTGCCTACTGGTGTGGAGATGGGGGCTGGGGGAAGCAGGGTATCTGGGGAGACTCGGGAGGATACATGGAGGGGGATTCTGGAAGGTCCACATCAAATACAGCAGAAAGAAAACATGGGGGCTGCTACTATGGGCACTTCCTCTGGTGCTGGGGATTTACAATGATGGAGCCTATGTTACTCTCCCACACTACAACTCTTGACCATGTGAACCTAGTCCCACCTCGTTGGCCACTCCAGGTTTTTGCTGGGCGGAACGCTAGGCGCTCCCTCCTGACTATCCATGCCTATCTCAGTGCCTCTTATTTAAACTGTTTATTTTGTCTATTTACCTTGAATGTTTTCCAAAAAGTTTGTAAGCAATTGTTTGAGGGTGTGCTCAAATGGAGGCAATTTTGTGGGTGTGGTTAAAAGTAGTCCTGGCCAGTAGAGTGTCCATGGCTTTCACAATGAAGATCTCATAACTCTAACTGAAGTCCAGTTCAGTGCACAAAATGCATAGACAGGGGTTCCCCTTTATGTGTCACGTGTTCAGTAATCTGAATTATTCCCAGTGTCCTGCAGGTTCAAGCCCCACCATCCAAGTGGACATAGAGTTAGAACAAAAAAGAGCCGCAGCGAGGCCGTGCCCAAAGCGTGGCGAGCGAAGCGTGGCGAGCCCGCAAGGGGCCCTCTAACTTTGTGCAGCCCTATTTCCACTTGGGTGGTAGGGCTTGCACCTCGACTCACGGCACCGTTCATCTTCGGAGATTTTCCGAATCTCCTTGTGCTCCGTACTGCGCAAGCCCTGCGCAGTATGGGGCGGACACTATTCGATAGGCAGACATATTTTGACAGAACACTGGCAGCAGATTTCCCGCCAGAATCAGCAGGAACAAAAATCTCCAGAATTGTGCCCCGGTGTAGAACCGCCATTGTCCTGGTCATCTGAAGCGGATATGTACCTTCAAAATCAGCAACAAAATGTTTATTTATTTATTTATATATATATATATATATATATATATATATATATATATATATATATATATATATATATATATATATATAAAACCAATGCAAAAAAAAAAAAAGTACAACAACTTGGTTGTACTTTGTATCCTAAATACAATATTTCATGTTATAAAATTAATAACTAAAAAACACAAAAAACTCTGATCAATAAATAAGGTTTTGCGTCATCTGCTCCTTAGTGGCGCCTGGCAGGCAACACCTGTTCCAATGACAACATGTCTGCGTACACGGCGTGCAGCTATTCACTGGCAGTGATGTCACAAGGGGTGCGGATGAGGCCATTCAAAAAAAAACGCCATTCCACATAATAAAGGCCTTCAGCCAATACCACGACTCGTTTTCCAAACGTCCTGTAATATGTGCCGACTTATCTCATTTGTGGTTCAATTTAAATGCTGCGATGACAAAAGCACATTATTCCATACTGGGAGGATGTCACTGACTATAATGCAGCTTCGTCCATCTTTATGTATAGAAGGCCCCTTGCACGCTGGGGCACTCAGTTGCAGTGTATGGGGGGGGAGTTGTTGGAGGGACGGGTGCATCACCCAGGACATCTATGGCAAGCTGCGGATGGACAGGGCAGAAGTCCTGCATTCCAGACCTTCGTACCCGAATGGGCACAGCCCTAAACGCCATTACAGCATTCAGCCCCATCTAGGCAGAGCCTACAATAGACTTTGACAGGCCCCCAGGTGCACTGCAGCTGCACACTGCACCTGTTCGTACCGCCGCCAAGTGCACGGTCAATGAAGGCTGCACCTGTCCTCTCCCCCCTCCTCAATGTGCACTGCCAATAAATGCTACACCTACCCCCCCCCCCCCTAGGTGCATTGCAGCTGAGCGCTGCACCTGTCTCCCCCCCCAGGTGCACTGCAGCTGAACACTGCACCTGCCCCCCCCCTCCACAGGTGCACTGAAACTGAACCCCCCCCCCCCAGGGTGCATGGCAACTGAGTGCTGCACCTGCCCCCCATTCCCCCTCCCAGGTGCAATGCAACTGAGCGCTGCGCTTGCCCCCCCCCCCCCCCCCCCGATGCACTGCAACTGAACACTGCAACTGCCCCCCCCCTTCCCATTCCATAGGTACACTGCAACTAAATGCCCCAACATGCAAGGAGCCCTCTAGGCTGCTTCAAGTATTAAAAAAAAGCTTCTTACAGTAGGTCCATGTCATAGAAATGTACAGAAGATATTTTCTATATAAAACTGATAACTTCTGGTTTTATACAATATACATTTATACAGATGTACAGCATGTAGACAGAACAGAGAACTAGATAAAAAGACATGAAGATATCGGGTGTACACCCCACCCACACCAGAGTGTCCATCTCCGAATCCTGGTAGTGGCGTATTTCATGAGAAGGGTTCGTGGAGAACACAAAAGATCCTATTTACTCAATGCCTGGTTGCAGGGCGCACATACAAACACGGTTTCCTTCTGTGCATCTGGAGCTGGAATGATAGAAAGATACAGAAGTAGCGTCAGTGTATACGTTGGTACAGACCAATGATGATTTGCACACATTTAAAGCTGAACTCCAAGCAGATATAGAAGACATGAATTCAGGCCTAACTTTTCAAATGTTGCCACCTCCTACTCATGGCCGTTTTTAAGGCAGGGCAAAAGGGGCAGCTGCCCTGGGCCCTGTCATTGTTGTGGGGCCCAAAGCAGCTGCCTCATACTTGCCAACTATCCTGGTTTAAATTCCCTTGAGGTTTTAGTCCTGTGCTGTGTCCCAATATCTCAGTGTGAAGTGCTGCTACTAATGCTGCCCAGCTCTGCCCTATTGTTGTGTACAGATGACTCACCTGCAGATCATGTGTTTACATGTAAATTCCCGGCATTCATATCTAAATAGCGGTGCCATTCATATGTAAATAGTGGCGGCCGGCAGCATTGATATGTATATCATTTCCCTGAGGTCATATCCACAGTAATCTCTAGCAACCAATCAACAAGCATAAATCATGTGCTGTAACATCTAGCAACTAGTGAGAAAACTAGTGAGCCGTAATGTGTGCTGTAACCTCTAGCAACCAGTCAGTGAGCGGTAATGATACACTGTAACCTCTGGCAACCAGTCAGTGAGCGGTAATGATACACTGTAACCTCTGGCAACCAGTCAGTGAGCGGTAATGATACACTGTAACCTCTGGCAACCAGTCAGTGAGCGGTAATGATACACTGTAACCTCTGGCAACCAGTCAGTGAGCGGTAATGATACACTGTAACCTCTGGCAACCAATCACAATCGCTGCCTGATCCGATTCAGTAAACTGATTTTGAGTCTAGCTGCTATTTATTGTATGTCTCAGAGCAGGCTGAGAGCAAAACTGCATGGGGGGGGGGCCCCCAAGAAAATTTTTGCCCAGGGTCCAATCAATATTAAAGACGGCCCTGCTCCAACATCCCCCGCCCCCACTGTCCCCCCTCCCCCATGAGATTTTTTTTTTTGGGTGGAAGTTCTGCTTTAACGTGTTGGCAGGCTGGTAATAAAAGTGATGCTTCTGTTGTAAGACAAAAATTTAAACATTTCCCAGTTTCTATTTTGCTCATCAGCCAAAATATATGCATCCTGTCATCACAAATGGGAAGTTTATTGCTGGAAGAGGTCTGCTTAGACAACATAAAATAAAGCCAACAATCCATTTTCTCAGTATGAAGCATCCTGACAGAAAGCCTATATATGCACTGAATGGATCCTACATAAAACATCTCTTCAGACCCTGTAGGGGGGATGTATTGAAGGAAGTGAGATGCAAGAGATGAAGTGGCAACAGCAAGAAATACTTCACATACAATGTTCATGAGTAGAGGAAGGACAAAAAGCCCATCATAAGTCCAATCGGCAGAGGTGCCCATTGAAGTGTGCGGTGGGATTATGGTGGATTTCCACTTTCAGTTCCAGGCTTCCAGGAGTGTGTCCTTGTGAAGTGTATGAAGGAATTGCAGTGGGCTTCCACTTTTGGTTCCAGGCTTCGCAGAGTGCGTTCTTGGAGTGTGTGGTGGGCTTCCACTTTCGGTTTCAGGCTTCCCAATGTGTATTCTGTGAAGTGTGTGGTGTAATTGTGGTGGGTTCCCAGTTCAAAACCTCCCAAAAGGGTGTTGTGAAGTGTGTGGTGCAATTGTGGTGGGCTTCCACTTTCGGTTTCAGACTTCCCAGAGTGTGTTCTTGTGAAGTGTGTGGTGGGATTGTGGTGGGCTTCCACTTTCGGTTTCAGGCTTCCCAAAGTGTATTCTGTGTAGTGTGTGGTGTGATGGTAGTGGGTTTCCACTTTCTGCTTCCAGCCTTCTCAGAGTGTATTCTTGTGAAGTGTGTGGTGAAATTGCAGTGGGCTTCCACTTTCATTCTACCCTGTGTTTATGTAAAGTTTGTGGTGTAATTGTGGTGGGTTCCCAGTTCAAAACCTCCCAAAAGGGTGCTGTGAAGTGTGTGGTGGGTTTCCACTTTCCAGTTCCATGCTTTCCAAGCTGTGTCCTTGTGAAGTGTGTGGCGGAATTGCGGTGGGTTTCCACTTTTTCCAGGCTTCCGAAATTGTATTCTTGTGAAGTATGTGGTGGAATTGTGGTGGGTTTCCACTTTGAGCTCCAGGCTTCCCAAAGTGTATTCTTGTGAAGTATGTGGTGGATTACAATGTGCTTCCACTTTCAGTTCCAGGCTACCCTGATGTGTATTCTGTGAAGTGTGTGGTGTAATTGTGGTGGGTTCTCAGTCCAAAACCTCCCAAAAGGGTGCTGTGAAGTGTGTGGTGGGTTTCCACTTTCCAGTTCCATGCTTTCCAGGCTGTGTCCTTGTAAAGTGTATGGTGGGATTGTGGTGAGTTTGCGCTGTTTTCAGGCTTCCTGGAGTGTGTCCTTGTGAAGTGTGTGGTGGAATTGCGGTGGGTTGCCACTTTTTTTTTCCAGGTTTCCGAAAGTGTATTCTTGTGAAGTATGTGGTGGAATTGTGGTGGGTTTCCACTTTCAGTTCCAGGCTACCCTGATGTGTTCTTGTGAAGTGTGTGGTGGGATTGTGGTGAGTTTCCACTTTCTGCTTCCAGGCTTCATGGAATGTGTCCTTGTGAAGTGTGTGGCGGAATGGCGGTGGGTTTCCACTTTCAGTTCCAGGCTTCCCAACGAGTATTTTGTGAAGTGTGTGGTGGGATTTTGGTGAGTTTCCACTTTCTGTTTCCAGGCTTCCTGGAGTGTGTCCTTGTGAAGTGTGTGGCGGAATTGCGGTGGGTTTCCACTTTTTCCAGGCTTCCGAAAGTGTATTCTTGTGAAGTATGTGGTGGAATTGCGGTGGGTTTCCACTTTCGGTTCCAGGCTTCCGAAAGTGTATTCTTGTGAAGTATGTGGTGGGTTTCCACTTTCGGTTCCAGGCTTCCGAAAGTGTATTCTTGTGAAGTATGTGGTGGAATTGCGGTGGGTTTCCACTTTCAGTTCCAGGCTTCCGAAAGTGTATTCTTGTGAAGTATGTGGTGGAATTGCGGTGGGTTTCCACTTTCGGTTCCAGGCTTCCCAAAGTGTATCCTTGTGAAGTGTGTGGTGGGATTACCCTGGTGTGTTTATGTGAAGTGTGTGGTGTAATTGTGGTGCGTTCCCAGTTCAAAACCTCCCAAAAGGGTGTTGTGAAGTGTGTGGTGGGTTTCCACTTTCTGGTTCTTGAGGTCAGAAGTTTTCGGGAACAGACTGTGTGGTGACAAGTGTTATCCCCCACTTGCAAGGTTGAAGGTTGCGTGCCGTACCCCATGTGGTGGCCACAACCTTTGTTTTTGTTTTTTCTACTTATTATTTTTGGCTTTGATTCAACAACCACAATACATATAAACACTAAACTATAAGGACTCTCCCACCTCTCCTTTTGTCTTTCTCATGTAGACACTCCAAATCATCTTATGGGTCTTAATTTGCTTTTTTTGACTTGACCCTTCGGACCCACCACCCACTCACATACAGCAGCAAAGACTAGAAAGGGAAGAATAGCGAGGAGTGGAGGATACTTACAAGACCTGGACCACAGACAAGCTGAGCAAAACATAAGAGTGAGAATACAATCGTCCTAAAGATGGGACAGTTTTTCTTTTTTTTTGCCAAGTTTAAAGAAGGATTAAAAGAAGGAAAAAAAAAAAATAATGCAAATACAGTAAAATAATTTTGTGTGGTCAAGTGATGTTTTTTTGAGCAGAAGGACGTGGTTTCTTACAAACGCCTCACCTGTGGCTCCCATGGCGGATTTGGGGACTTTGTATGAACAACACCTTGAACAGAAGCTGTTTCCACAGTTATTGCAGCAGCGCTGTAAAAAGAAAGGAGGAGACGTAAAGAGTAGGAACAACATTTACCACCGACATTGAAAGTCCAATTCAATTTCAATGTGGTTTAAATCATTTACCTGCATTCCACATTCAAAAGAGAAGACGTACAATAGGTTGTTTGCTTTCTTCGCAGCCATGACCTGAGCAGAGGTGCCGGTCCCCTGCCAGCATGCCAAAACTAAAATCAGCATTTATCATGAATTTGCTGATTAAAAGGAACTCTGGTTCTTGCTCAGCAGTGGGTGTGTCAGACCTCTGAAGAGAGACCACTGCTTCCACACAGAGAACAAAGGGCCCACACCATAGCTACAGGCTGTGGCTGCTATTTAAACGAATGTGTCTGGAATGTATTTAAAAACTAAAAGGTTCAGTTGGCCTTAAAGTGTCTCATTTTATAAAACACCAAAAAAAAACTTCTCTACAAAAGAAAATAATTAGTTCTCTCCAAACCACGGCCCCTGGGCCACATACAGCCTGCTACAATGTACACAGATTTTGGAAAAAGGTTGGCAGAGGCTAATTATCCCCCAAGGGTGACTATTACGGGGACCCAACATAAGGAAATCTGATGTAAAGGGGAACTCTGATGGGGCCACCTACGCAAGGGCAGGGGGGGACTCTGATGGGGACCACCTACACAGGGGGGGGGGGGGGGGACTCTGATGGGGGCCACCTACGCAAGGGCGGAGGGGGGCACCTACGCAAGGGCGGGGGGGACTCTGATGGGGGCCACCTACGCAAGGGCGGGGGGGGCCACCTACGCAAGGGCGGGGGGGGCCACCTACGCAAGGGGGGGGGACTATTATGGGGACCCGACATAAGGAAATATGATGTAAAGGGGAACTCTGATGGGACCACCTACGCAAGGGCGGGGGACTCTGATGGGGGCCACCTACGCAAGGGGGGGGGGGACTCTGATGGGGGCCACCTACGCAAGGGGGGGGGGACTCTGATGGGGACCACCTACGCAAGGGGGGGGACTCTAAATGGGGGCCACCTACGCAAGGGGGGGGGGGGGGGGGGGGGACTCTGATGGGGGCCACCTACGCAAGGGTGGGGGGGGCACCTACGCAAGGGCGGGGGGGGACTCTGATGGGGGCCACCTACGCAAGGGGGGGGGACTATTATGGGGACCCGACATAAGGAAATATGATGTAAAGGGGAACTCTGATGGGGCCACCTACGCAAGGGGGGGGGACTCTGATGGGGACCACCTACACAGGGGGGGGACGCTGATGGGGGCCACCTACGCAAGGGCGGGGGGGGCCACCTACGCAAGGGCAGGGGGGGGGGGGGGCCACCTACGCAAGGGGGGGGGGGGGACTATTATGGGGACCCGACATAAGGAAATCTGATGTAAAGGGGAACTCTGATGGGGCCACCTACGCAAGGGGGGGGGGGGGACTCTGATGGGGACCACCTACACAGGGGGGGGGGACTCTGATGGGGGCCACCAACGCAAGGGCGGGGGGCACCTACGCAATGGCGGGGGGGACTCTGATGGGGGCCACCTACGCAAGGGCGGGGGGGGCCACCTACGCAAGGGCGGGGGGGGGGGCCACCTACGCAAGGGGGGGGGGGACTATTATGGGGACCCGACATAAGGAAATATGATGTAAAGGGGAACTCTGATGGGACCACCTACGCAAGGGCGGGGGACTCTGATGGGGGCCACCTACGCAAGGGGCGGGGGGGGGACTCTGATGGGGGCCACCTACGCAAGGGGCGGGGGGGGGAACTCTGATGGGGGCCACCTACGCAAGGGGCGGGGGGGAACTCTGATGGGGGCCACCTACGCAAGGGCGGGGGGGGGACTCTGATGGGGGCCACCTACGCAAGGGCGGAGGGGGAAATCTGATGGGGGCCACCTACGCACGGGGGGGGGGGGGGGAGGGCGGGGGGGGGCACCTACGCAGGGGGGGGGGGGGGGGGGGGGGGGGGACTATTATGGGGACCCGACATAAGGAAATATGATGTAAAGGGGAACTCTGATGGGACCACCTACGCAAGGGCGGGGGACTTCTGATGGGGGCCACCTATGCAAGGGCGGGGGGGAACTCTGATGGGGGCCACCTACGCAAGGGGGGGGGGGGACTTCTGATGGGGGCCACCTATGCAAGGGCGGGGGGGAACTCTGATGGGGGCCACCTACGCAAGGGGGGGGACTTCTGATGGGGGCCACCTACGCAAGGGGAGGGAGACTTCTGATGGGGGCCACCTACGCAAGGGGAGGGAGACTTCTGATGGGGGCCACCTACGCAAGGGGAGGGAGACTTCTGATGGGGGCCGCCTACGCAGGGGGGGGGGACTCTGATGGGGGCCACCTACGCAAGGGGAAGGGGATTCTGATGGTGCAACCTACGCAAGGGGGGGGGGGGGGGGGAACTGATAGGGCAACCTATGAAGGGGGGGGGGACTGATGGGGTCCCTGATGTAAGGAAGGACTCTAATGGGGATCCTAGCATAAAGGTTGACTGATGGGCACCCTGATGTAAGGGGGGGGGGGGTTCTTCGGCCCACCAATACAAAGTGGCCCTCATACTGAAAGGATTCATGGTCCCTGGGTTAGATGCTCACTGGATTCCTGGCAGGTCATTAGGCATATTTCTGTACTAAAGAAACAAAAAACATGATGTGTTCAGGTCAATAAAGGAAATAAAAAGGGACATACCCTCTTCTTCAGTAGTATGGAAAAGGGTGCATTGCATCCATAACAGTTACCTGGAACATAAAAAGGAGACATAGAATCTTTGAGATAAAGAAAGAGCACACCACATTAATCACATCGTCTCGTTAGAGGAACTCATGGTGGACATACATTATATTCAATAAATCATTGCAATGACATTGCAGGCCGACGCAGATTTAAAGCATTTGTGTGTGAAGTCCCCCCCCCGCCCCCCCCCCCCCATGAGTGGGTCTTTGGTTCGATGACAACACAGGTCCTCTTTGCCCTCCATCAGTGGGCAGATCCTACATGCCGCTGTATTTTCCTATTCACCCTGAATGGGGGGGGGGGGGGGGGCGGAGCCAGGACGGCACCCTGGGCTCACAGGAAGTAGATGGAAATACACCCAATCCCAGAAGAGGAGTAGTGCTGGATGGGCAAGTGCGGGGGACAGCGCCAGAAGGAGGCGAGTATAGTAAACGCTATCGGGAAATCAAACCCATAATCTTATCAGCCACGCGCTGGAGATGGGTTTTTTAAAGCTCATCTGTATAGATTACCAGCTTGTTGACCCCCTCATGTATGAGAACTGCGGCAGAGCGGCTCTCCTGCGCCGGATCACGAACCTAGTACGTGATCTGGCCCTTCTGGGAAGGGGGCGCGTATGTGATAAGTCACAGCACAAGCCGATTTATGAAGGAATTCGTTTTTCTTTTTAATTGTTAAAGCAGAAAGTAATTATATATATATATATATATATATATATATATATATATATATATATATATACATATACATATACATTATATACATATACACACACATATACATACATACATACATACACACAAATATTTTTTTATTTTATTTTTTTTATAAATAAATTTAAAATAGCGCAAAAAAAAAAGGGGTGCTCAAATACCACCAAATGAAAGCTCCATTTGTGTGTGTGTGGGGGGGGGGAATTATATAAAAATTTAGTTTGAGTACAGCGTTGCATGAAAATGGAACCACCCCCAGCGACCGAAGACTCCCAACAGCCAGCAACAATGTATCCACCCCAATAATAATAGATTCCCAACAGCCGGCATTAATAGACTCTCTAGCAGCCAGAAAGAATAGACCCCCTCCTTCAACAGTAGATCCCTCCCAGCAACGATTGGCAACCAAGCACCATAAGTTCCACACCCAGCAACAATAGATCCCCTCCAGCAACTATAGATTCCACAGCAGTCATCAACAGACCCTTCAGCACCTTTTGCTATTCCATAAATTCAGTTGTAGAGGTGCTGGAACTGCATTCCCCCGTGTTCCCGCTGAAAAAAAAAAAAAAAGCTGGAGGTTTCATCCCTCTAAGTCTCTGCAAAGCCCCCAGGCTCCAGGACCCAATCCCGGACTTAACAATCCTGGAGAAAAATACAAAGCCTGTTTTCTCTGCTCAGAACCCTGGAAGACACCAGACTGACAACCTGTGACAAGGTGCGGCATACAGTTCTGCTTTAACCCCTTCCTCCAGCATCAGCGTCCCATTAAAATGGGGCTGTAGGTTGCCAGGCTCTAACTGCAGCGGTCTTCAGTTGTTCTTTGTGGGTCTTTCTGCCTTTAGTTTTGCCTTCAGCAAGTGAAATGCTCAATTGGGTTGAGGTCAGGTGACTGACTCGACCATTGCAGAATATTCCACTTCTTTTCCTTCAAAAGCTCCTGAAAAAAAAGGGGGAAGGCTATTCTTAAGAACTGTAATTCCTAAACCCTTCCTCCGATTTGGATGTACATACCCTCCAATTAAACCTGAGTGTGTGCACTTTCAGCCCATATCCATTATATAACTATAGCTTGAATATGTTTTGGTAAAGATTTGAAAAAAAATAAAAAATTGTGCCTTTATCCAAATATACATGGACCTAACTGTATGTGTGGCACATGGACATTAACCACTTCCCGACCGGCGCACGGCAATGTACGTCGGCAGAATGGCACGGACAGGCATAAGGGCGTACAGGTACGTCCCTTTAAGAATGCCGCCGGCGGCGCACGCGCGCCAGTTGGGAGCCCCGTGAGTCCGGTCGCGGGTCCCGGACTCGATCGCTGCAGGGATACCGTGATCGTCTCACGGGAAGGCTGAACGGGGTGATGCGGAAATAAACAGCATCTCCCCGTTCTACCTAGCAACAAGTGACACTGATCTCAGCTCCCTGTGATTGGAGCAGAGATCAGTGTTCACTAAAACACAGCCACGCCCCCCCCCACAGTTAGTAACACGCCCCTAGGAACACTTAACCCCCTACACTGGCACCCCTGGTTAACCCCTTCACTGCCATTTACACAGGAATCAGTGCATTTAAATAGCACTGATTGCTGTATAAATGACAATGGTCCCAAAAATGTGTCAAAAATGTCCGATGAGTCACACTAAAAATCGCTGATCGCCGCCATTACTAGTAAAAAAAAAATAAATAATAAAAAAATGCTATAAAACTATCCCCCATTTTGTAAACGCTATAACTTTTGCGCAAACCAAATCGCTTTTTGCAATTTTTTTTACCAAAAATATGTAGAAAAATACGTATCGGCCTAAACTGAGGAAAAAAAAAAAATTTTTTTAATATATTTTTGGGGGATATTTATTATAGCAAAAAGTAAAAAATATTGCGTTTTTCAAAATTGAAGCCCTTTTGTTTATAGCACAAAAAATAAAAAACCGCAGAGGCGATCAAATACCACCAAAAGAAAGCTCTATTTGTGGGGAAAGAAAGGACGTCAATTTTGTTTGGGAGCCACGTCGCACAATTGCCAGTTAAAGCGACGCAGCGCCGAATCGCAAAAAGTGGTCTGGTCTTAAACCAGCAAAATGGTCCGGTCTGAAAGTGGTTAAAGCCCACCCCTCTGTGTTACATGGGCAGCAAGAGGTTAATTCCACCAAAAAACAAAAAAAAAAATTGCAGTGATGTTGCTCGCTCTACCCCCAAGACCATTAGAGTGACAAGTGTGAAAATATTTGGTCTACAAAAGAAAACATGACATCAGTTCTCATTGGAATGTGTCATTTACGGGCTCCATTTCTGGCATTCTTCACGATTATAGGCAGGTTGACAAGCTTTTTGCGTTATACTTGTGTTGTGAAAGAAAACCCCCCCCCTCTCTCCAAGCCAGATATTCTACAGGAATCTTTGCAGAACAGAAGTCTTTTAAGAGAGACAGTTCTGCAAACGCAGTAAATGTGAACGGTGATATACTGCAAACTTTGGGGAACAGAAATGTGATGTGTGCAAAACAAAGCAGCCGGCAGTTCTGAAGGTAAACAGTAAAAGGTGGTGCTGTAAAGTAAAAAAATGACAGGCAAACCATAAAGGCCAACACAAATCTATACATTTCGGAGGGTGTAGACGTATTATTTTAGGTGTTCAGAAACTGCCCATGGAACACAAACTTGGGTAATGTCATTACAAAAACACACTTGGGTTTGTACAACAGTCGTAATAGCACAGGGTGGAATTAGCCACTATGATGTCATATTTATTAGTAGGCAGGCTCATAAAAGTGCTCATAGTTTTATAGGAACAAGGAGAAAAACACTATGCAAGTAAAATCCCATTTTAACATTTTATTAAACACTCAACGTGAAATCTGATATAGAGCAGCATGCTACAGGACGTACTATCTTTGCGCTTTACTTTCTATCTGCAGACTTTCGCCTTTTTGAAGTCTCTCTACACTACTTTCCTGTATTCAGGGTAGCTCCTAGGCCTTCCAGAATCCCATGGAGCCACCCTTGCATACATGCTTCTGCCTATGACAGGCAGGCAGGTGTCAGGACCTAGATCACCTGCCGGTGGCACTGTGGTTCTGGTTCCTTGGGCGGAGGGTTTTGATTCCAGTGTCCACCAGCAGGTATCTCCCAGCAGCCAAAAGACCCCAGTAATCAGTTTCCACCCGATGATGGCCGCTGGAAGGGTATTTAGGTCCTCCCAAACTAAGTGTCTCTCGCTCCAGTGTTGCCAGATACTGCTAGCTGTTATTCTGTCCCTGCTATCATTAGTTGTTAGTTAAGCATCTGTTTGTTAGTCATTAGTCAGGTATTCTTTTACTGGGTTTTCTGGTTCCATTATATTTTCATGTTTGCTGTGTGCTGGTGTTGGGAAGGATTTTGTGTCGCTGAAAATAAATCTCACTCCCAGCAACCAACATACACCCAGTAATCAGTTTCCACCTGATGCTGGCTGCTGGATGGGTATTTATGTCCTCCCAAACTAAGTGTCTCTCCCTCCAGTGTTTTTCCTGCTGCCAGATACTGCTAGCTGTTATCCTGTTCCTGCAATTGTTAGTTGTTAGTCATTAGTCGGGTATTCTGTTACAGGGTTTTTTTTTGGTTCACTTATATTTTCATGTTTTCTGTGTGCTGGTATTTGGAAGGATTTTGTTTCACTGCAAATAAATCTAATTTCCAGCAATTAACAGACCCCCACAAATCAGATTCTACCTGATGCTGACTGCTAGGAGGGTATTTAGGCCCTTTCACACCAAGTGTGTCTCACTCCAGTGTTTTGCTTGCTGCCAGATATTGCCGTTATCCTGTACCTGCTCCTGACCTGTTCACTGTAACCTGTATCCTGCTGTCTCGTACCTGCACCCCTCCTTGTTCCAGATCCCAGTTTTGGTTCCCCTTTCCATCTGCTCCCTGCACTTCCAGTTGTCCCAGTTTTTTTTCACAATTTCTGTATATATTGTAAATAGTTAGGCTTTTGTTTGTTAGTTATTAGTCAGGTATCCTGCCACAGTTTTTTTTGTGCCTGGGAACACCCTAAATCACCCCAAGCATCCATTGATGAGGCAGTACACTGGCCCTCCTATACCAGGCCCAGGCCCTATCAATTCAAAAGTGGGGCCCTGACACCTGCCGAGCAGGAGGACTGGCTGTACTGCCTCATTGCTCTGCATGTGCAAGCTGTCAAAGTTGGCCCTCAACTCCAGGCCCTGTTAACGAAATCAGGAGTAGGAGTGATTCCCAATCATGTGGTGTCAGCTATGACATGGTAATCGCATGCAGACTGACTGCTTTACTCAAGAGAGACCAACAATAATACCTTCCAGGCTGTACAGGGGAGAACCTCTGGGGGAATCTAGGATGGAAAAGAACCTGGGGGTCCTAGTAGAAGATAGGCTCAGCAATGGCATGCAATGCCAAGCTGCTGCTAACAAAGCAAACAGAATATTGGCATTAAAAAGGGATTAATTCCAGAGATCAAACAATAATTCTTCCGCTCTACAAGACTCTGGTCCGGCCGCACCTGGAGTATGCCGTCCAGTTCTGGGCACCAGTCCTCAGGAAGGATGTACTGGAAATGGAGCGAGTACAAAGAAGGGCAACAAAGATAATAAAGGGTCTGGAGGACATTAGTTATGAGGAAAGGTTGTGAGCACTGAACTTATTCTCTCTGGAGAAGAGATGCTTGAGAGGGAATAGGATTTCAATATGCAAATACCGTACTGGTGACCCCACAATAGGGATAAAAAATTTTTGCGGAAGGGAGTTTAACAAGACACGTGGCCACTCATTAAAAAATTAGAAGAAAAAGAGGTTTAACCTTAAACTACGTAGAGGGTTCCTTTACTGTAAGAGCGGCAAGGATGTGGAATTCCCTTCCACAGGCAGTGGTCTCAGCGGGGGGCATCGATAGTTTCAAAAAACTATTAGATAACACCTGAACGACCGCAACATACAAGGATATACAATGTAATACTTACATATAATCACACATTGGACTTGTGTCTTTTTTCAACCTCATCTACTATGTAACATTGCACCCCAAAGATGATGGCTCTCATTTCTCCAATTTATGTGTTTATTTAGATTTTTACATGGAGTTCAGCCTTACATGTATTCCATGGAGGACTATAAATCGAAACCATCATCCCCGTAGAATTATCCAGACGCAGAGCCATAGTGCCGTGGTGTGTTGGATTGGTCCCACTACTGCTGTTTGCTGTCATCCTAATATGCGTGATAAATACTGTTTCGAAACTTGGTCCTACAGCCTACGCCCCCTCATTTGGCCGGACAGGAATTTCCGAGATTGGATTCGTTTATCTTGAAGTTTATATTAGTTGGCTGAGGCCGAAAATACTCAGAGAACATCTTTTTTCCATTATAGGCAGCACAGCCATGGTGATCATGTGTGAGCGGAAAGCAGGACAGCTCCTGCCTGCAAACATAACTCATGCTCGGAATCTTACAGCCACCCCCCTCCAGCACTCGGTATGTTGTAAAATTGTTACTCCTATAAATTTTCAGGTTTTTAAATTTATGCCATTTTGATTTAGAGCTCAGCGGCCCGCGGTGGGGATCAGGCCAAAGCAGCACATTATGAAGTAGCATGGAGGCCGCAGGTGGCCAGTTTCCCCGCGCGTCTGCAGCAAAAAGCTACAAAACCTTTATCCGTTTAGGATTTTATTTTGGCCCGATCGTTCAGGCAACACACAGTTATGCCCGAAGTGTTTCAAACGAAGGAAAAAAAATTAAATACAATGTAGATCTTTTTTTTTTTCTAAAATGTGAAGTATAAGGAGCAATTTTATTAACCACTTCAGCCCCGGACCAATTGGCAGCCAAAGGACAAGGCCCCTTTTTGCGATTCGGCACTGCGTCGCTTTAACTGACAATTGCGCGGTCGTGCGACGTGGCTCCCAAACAAAATTGGCGTCCTTTTTTTTCCACAAATAGAGCTTTCTTTTGGTGGCATTTGATCGCCTCTGCGGTTTTAATTTTTTGCGCTATAAACAAAAATAGAGGGACAATTTTGAAAAAAAGTGCAATATTTTTTGCTTTTTGCTATAATAAATATCCCCAAAACATTTTTTTCCTCAGTTTAGGCCGATACATATTCTTCTACATATTTTTGGTAAAAAAAAAAAAATCGCAATTAGCGATTATTGGTTTGCGCAAAAGTTATAGCGTTTACAAAATAGGGGATAGTTTTATAGCATTTTTATTAATATTTTTTTTTTACTAGTAATGGCGGCGATCAGCGATTGTTATTGTGACTGCGACATTATGGCGGACACATCGGACATTTTTGACACATTTTTGGGACCATTGTCATTTATTCAGCAATCAGTGCTATTTAAATGCATTGATTCCTGTATAAATGGCAGTGGTAGTGAAAGAGTTAACCACTAGGGGGAGGGGAGGGGTTATGGGCTGTGACGCGTGTGTGTTTTTTTTACATTAGGGGGCGGGGCTGACGTCTGACGTCATTGATCGGCTTTCCCGATGACAGGTAACAGCCGATCAATGACAGGCAGTGTAGGAAGCGCGGGGACAGACCTCTCCCCGTTCTTCAGCTCCGTGACCCGATTGCGGGACACCAGCGGCGATCGGGTCCGCTGGTCCCGCGGCCGGGGTCACGGAGCTCCCGAGCGGGTCGCGAGCGCGACCCACGGGCAGGCAATTAAAGGGCCACATACAGGTACGTGATTTTGCCTGCCCGTGCCATTCTGCCGCAGTATATCTGCATTAGGCAGTCGGGAAGCGGTTAACCACTTGCCTACAGAGGGCACTTAAACCCCCCTCCTGCCCAGACCATTTTTCAGCTTTCGGTGCTCTCACATTTTGAATGACAATTACTCAGTCATGCAACACTGAACCCAAATTAATGTTTTGTCCTTTTTTTCCCCACAAATAGAGCTTTCTTTTGGTGGTATTTGATCACCTCTGGGTTTTTAATTTTTTGTGCTATAAATGAAAAAAAGACCGAAAAACTTTAGAAAAAAAACGCATTTTTCTTTGTTTCTGTGATAAAATTTAGCAAATTATTAATTTTTCTTCATAAATTTTGGCCACAATTTATACTGCTACATATCTTTGGTAAAAAAATAACCCAAATTAGTGGGTATTATTTGGTCTTTGTGAAAGTTAGAGACTCTACAAGCTGTGGTGCAAATCATACAAAATCGATCACATCTGATGTACTGGTGGCCGATCTCATTTCTTGCGACCCGAACAAGCCAGGAAAGTACAAATAGCCCCCAAATGACACATTTTATGAAAGTAGACATTCCAAGGTATTTAGTAAGAGGCATGGTGAGGTATTTGATGTTGTAATTTTTTCCCACAATTCTTTGCAAAATTAAGATTTTTTTTTCTTTTTTTCGACAAAATTGTCATTGTAATAGGTTATTTCTCTCACATGGCATGTGCATACCACAAATGACACCCCAAAATAAAATTCTGCTACTCCTCCTGAGTATTACGATACCACGTGTGGGACTTTTCCACAGCCTGGCCACTTAGAGAGGCCCAACATGCAGGGAGCGCCATCACGTGTTCTAGGAGCATAAATTACACATCTAACTTGTTGACTACCCATTACACTTTTGAAGGCCCTGGAGCACAAGGACAGTGACACGTGACACTGACGTGGCACTGATGACAGATGGCACCAATACGAGGCACTGATGACACGTGACACTGATGACAGATGGCAGTAATATATGGCACTGATGACAAATGGCATGTGACACTGACAGGTGGCACTGATGACAGATGTCACTGATACGTGGCACTGATGACAGATGGCATAATATGTGGCACTGAGGTCACGTGACACTGATATGGCACTAATGACAGATGGCACTTATGTGGCACTGATGACAGATGACACTTATACGTGGCACTGGGGATAGATGGCACTTTAATTTTCGTTTTTTTTTTCTTGTACTTACAGCCACTGCAGTCGTTCAGCTCTCCCTCCTCACACGCTGTCACTGTGTGAGGAGGGAGAGCGGCGCTGAGAGATGATCTCATATGTTTACATACGAGATCATCTCTCACTGGACACGCCGATCGCGCTGTAAACGGCCGCTGTGATTGGCCGTTTACAGAGATCTGTGACTGGCTGTGTCCAAGGGACATGGCCAGCACAGAACTTCCCCGATGCGCGCTCTCAGGAGCGCGTATTGCGGAAGTAAACAGGACGTCCAGGGACGCCCTCCCAGGCAGTTAGCGTCCGCGCTGTAGCCGTCTTTCGGCTGTAGCGCAGGCGCAAAGTGGTTAAATAAACGCAAACCAATCAAACTATCAATGCATTCCGCAACAGTCCTCTTAAGGAAAATGGAAAAATAACGCTGGACCCATAGAGTCTCACTGGTATTGCTATCTTAAAGTATTGATGTAAATCAGGGGTGTCAAACTCAATCTCATCACGGACTGCATCAGCAATATGGTTACCCTCAAAGGGCCAGTTGTATCTGTAAGACTAGAAGTCCAGAGCACCCCCCCCCCACCCCTTACATCAGAGGTCAAGAGCTCCTTCACCATCCGAAGTCAAGAGTCCCCCACCCCACCTTACCTTGTGCTGCCAAGAAGAAGTTGGGAAGCAAAAAGTGCATGGTCTGGAGGAGGAGGACTGGAGTCAGTTGCCGAAGTCTGCTAAATGTTGAGACCAGGGGAGGCGGAGACGAGGGGGTGCTAAAGGCTGTACAGAGAGGCACAAGATCTGTAGGAGGAGCTCTGTCCTCCTCTCTGCTGCCGACTGCCAAGATGGGAGGAGGGGGGGGGGGCAGAGATGAGCCTCCCCCAGTGCATTTCCCACATGTGGAGCTTAATCATAATCAGAGGCCCGCTATGATTAAGTCCCAGGGTGGGAGAAATGAACTGGGGGGGGGGGGGGGCTCTTGTATGGGTAGAGAACCAAGTTGAAGCCAATTCTCATTTTCTTTTATTATCTTAGCTTTCCAGTCTGCTGATCCTGTGTGCGGCTGGGCGCCATTTTCCTGTGGTCTAAGCTCATGGAAGATGGTTCTGCCATGGTGTTCTGTCTGGGACGTCTTCAATAAAGTTTCTTGTGGATGATACCAGCGGTGTGCGACCCTCTTTCAGCTGGCACAGAATTGTATTAGTCTTATAATTATAAGCAGATGTCTAGAGCACCCCATCCCCCTTACATCAGATGTCAATTCCCCCCCCCCCCCCCCCCCCCCCCCCCCCCCCCCCCCCCCCCCCTCCCCCCCCCCCCCCCCCAGCATCAGACATCAAGAGTCCTCTACCCACCCTTACATCACAGTGCACCCCCTCCCCTTGTCTCACTGCCGGGAAGAAGCTGGGGGCAGAGTTGGGAAGCAGAGTTGGGAAGCAGAAAGTGCAGGGTCTGGAGAACTGAGAAAAAGGGGATGTGGAGATTAGGGGGTGCTGCGGCTGCACAGAGAGGCGCAGGATCCGAAGGAGGAGTTCTGTCCTCCTCTTTACTGCTAACTGCTGAGACGAGGGGGGGGCAGAGACGAGCCTCTCTGCAGCTGCACGGAGAAGCGCAGGATCTGGCAGAGGAGTTCTCTGTTCCTTTTTTCTGCTAACTGTTGAGACAAGGTGGGGGCGGAGACGAGAGGGGTGCTGAAACTGCAAGAGAAGTGCAAGGGACACATGAAATGGCCTGGAGGGCCGGGTATGGGCACGCAGACCTTGTGTTTGTGACGTGAGCTACACAAAAATGAATCACAAAATTCTAAAAGAAACACTATTAGCACATCAGTGCTGCTAATTAAGGAGGAAACAATGGAAACTGCGAGAGGATTTTTACAGTTAGAGTTACATTGCTTACAATATAAAAAAAGAAAAACAACTGCAGACATTAAACAGAAAAGCTGGTCATTCCTGGTTCATTTAGTTTTCCTTTGGAAAGTAAAGGTGCGACACTCTAAATTATATATATATATATATTTTGACGTTGCAGGTAGAACAGACTTGTTCCAGATGTCACCACTATTGCCATATATATATATATATAATTGACGTTATTTGCTTTCTGAATCCTAAAATTAGTATAATTTGTAAAGATCACCTGTTTCCTCCAAGCTATTATTTAAACAGGTGCCGTTAATTGGCAAGGTTGATAGAACGTACAATGTATACACATACCATTCATTCTAAACTAATTATGTTTGCCTCCGAAACGTAATCCTTGCACACATCTCTTTATAAGTTGTCATTGATACAAGCCACTAAAGAGTAAAAAGAGTTTACACTATATCCCAGTATTTCATATAAAGTAAAAAAAATAAATAAAAAATAAATAAAAAAAAAGCAGCTATTGGTTAAAGTAGACTATGTAACACTAGATTGTTCTATACCAGCCATTTCAACCAGAGGTTGGGGTTCCTTGAGCTGTGGCTGGTTGACCTCCCATTTGATAGCGTCTACATAGTTCCGAGGTCATCCACGCTTGGCAGAGCCAAAGGCATGACACCAATGGTCTTTTTAGCTGCCTGTAAGGGTGGCATTCTGACCGCCACCACCTTCATGAGGGCCTTCCCTCCCCACCTCCTTCATGAGGGCCTTCCCTCCCCACCTCCTTCATGGGGGCCTTCCCTCCCCAACTCCTTCATGGGGGCCTTCCCTCCCCAACTCCTTCATGGGGGCCTTCCCTCCCCAACTCCTTCATGGGGGCCTTCCCTCCCCAACTCCTTCATGGGGGCCTTCCCTCCCCAACTCCTTCATGGGGGCCCTCCCTCCCCAACTCCTTCATGGGGGCCCTCCCTCCCCTCCCTCCCCACCTCCTTCATGAGGGCCCTCCCTCCCCACCTCCTTCATGAGGGCCCTCCCTCCCCACCTCCTTCATGAAGGAGTTGGGGAGGGAGGGCCCTCATGAAGGAGTTGGGGAGGGAGGGCCCTCATGAAGGAGGTGGGGAGGGAGGGCCCCCATGAAGGAGGTGGGCCTTCCCTCCCCAACTCCTTCATGGGGGCCTTCCCTCCCCAACTCCTTCATGGGGGCCTTCCCTCCCCAACTCCTTCATGGGGGCCTTCCCTCCCCAACTCCTTCATGGGGGCCTTCCCTCCCCAACTCCTTCATGGAGGCCTTCCCTCCCCAACTCCTTCATGGAGGCCTTCCCTCCCCAACTCCTTCATGAGGGCCTTCCCTCCCCACCTCCTTCATGAGGGCCTTCCCTCCCCACCTCCTTCATGGGGGCCTTCCCTCCCCACCTCCTTCAAGGGGGCCTTCCCTCCCCACCTCCTTCATGGGGGCCTTCCCTCCCCAACTCCTTCATGGGGGCCTTCCCTCCCCAACTCCTTCATGGGGGCCTTCCCTCCCCAACTCCTTCATGGGGGCCTTCCCTCCCCAACTCCTTCATGGGGGCCTTCCCTCCCCAACTCCTTCATGGGGGCCTTCCCTCACCAACTCCTTCATGGGGGCCCTCCCTCCCCAACTCCTTCATGGGGGCCCTCCCTCCCCTCCCTCCCCACCTCCTTCATGAGGGCCCTCCCTCCCCACCTCCTTCATGAGGGCCCTCCCTCCCCACCTCCTTCATGAAGGAGTTGGGGAGGGAGGGCCCTCATGAACGAGTTGGGGAGGGAGGGCCCTCATGAAGGAGGTGGGGAGGGAGGGCCCCCATGAAGGAGGTGGGCCTTCCCTCCCCAACTCCTTCATGGGGGCCTTCCCTCCCCAACTCCTTCATGGGGGCCTTCCCTCCCCAACTCCTTCAGGGGGGCCTTCCCTCCCCAACTCCTTCAAGGGGGCCTTCCCTCCCCACCTCCTTCAGGGGGGCCTTCCCTCCCCAACTCCTTCAGGGGGGCCTTCCCTCCCCAACTCCTTCATGGGGGCCTTCCCTCCCCAACTCCTCCATGGGGGCCTTCCCTCCCCAACTCCTTCATGGGGGCCTTCCCTCCCCAACTCCTTCATGGGGGCCTTCCCTCCCCAACTCCTTCATGGAGGCCTTCCCTCCCCAACTCCTTCATGGAGGCCTTCCCTCCCCAACTCCTTCATGGGGGGCCTTCCCTCCCCAACTCCTTCATGGGGGGCCTTCCCTCCCCAACTCCTTCATGGGGGGCCTTCCCTCCCCAACTCCTTCATGGGGGGCCTTCCCTCCCCAACTCCTTCATGGGGGGCCTTCCCTCCCCAACTCCTTCATGGGGGGCCTTCCCTCCCCAACTCCTTCATGGGGGGCCTTCCCTCCCCAACTCCTTCAAGGGGGCACTCCCTCCCCACCCCCTTCATGGGGGCCTTCCCTCCCCACCTCCTTCAAGGAGCCTTGGCCTCCCATAACCCTTTTGCTGGTTCTCCTTCCTCTGATTACTTTTGGTCAATCCTGACTACTGCAGACCAGGAACATCCCACAAGATTTGCAGTTTTGGAATTGCTCTGACCCATCTAGACATTACAATTTGTCCCTCGTCAAAGTCACTCAAATCCTTACATGTGCCCATTTTTCTGCTTTCAACACATCAATTTCAGGGACAACATGTTTACTTGCTGCCCAATGTATTCTACCCACTTCCAGATGCCATTGTCACAAGATAACCAACATTATTCACTTTACCTGTCGGTGGCCATAATAATATGGCTGATTGGTGTGCGTCTACCCTAGTAAAGAGCAGAGTTGGGAAGCGCTCCCTTGTAGCCATCCCCTGTTTGCACCAACCATGTCAAGAGAAATACATTTTTACTGACATAGCAGAAAGCAAAGGTAAAACTGTTGCCTAATACATTCCATAGCAGTTTTTTGAGACTATTATATAACCTTCCACTTGGGCTGTAGTGTTTTAATAGAAGCCATTACATGGGCGAGCTTTACAAACTCCCTTTTTTCTTCATATCAGCATTTCTTGAGGAATGCATTTATAATATTCCTTATCGCCTTACAAGCCATAATTCTCTAAGCTAGGGGTGCCCAACCTTTTGAAGAGCGAGGGCCACTTAAGTGACTTGGTAACCAGTCGCGGGCCACAATGAGCGGAACGGGTGGATGGCATGTCCGTGTCCACCCTGCATTTGGAGAGCGGTAACGGACGCAGCCCACAATACTTTTTAGCAGATTTTATTGGAGGTAGAACACAAGTCGGTTTATGTCTGCCACTACTTAGAGGTTCCAATTGGTCGGATTGACCGTGTGAAAGGGGTCCAAGGCTTTCACCCGCACCACGTGTGCAACACAGTGTACCTTTGGCTTTCCTGCAGTTTGCAATAGACTTCCATTATATTCTGCAGGTTTGGTGCACTTTCAGAAAGCTCACCAAACTCGAAGGTAATAATAGAAGTCTATGGCTCAGTGCAGGTAACCCGCAGGTAAACTGCTCTGCACCTGCGGATCAGTTTGAAAGCAGCCCAGTAACCACTGCAGAAAAGATATGCCCATATATACACTGTGATTTTAGTAATAAACTGACCTTAAATAACAGTATTTTCTATTCTATCCTAGAGCAGGAGGTCGTGGGCCACATAACAGGGCTCCGCGGGCCACATGTGGCCCCCGGGCCACTGGTTGGGCACCCCTGCTCTAAGCCATTAATAAAAAAAAGGCAGTTATGTCCTGTCATCACCGAGATGGCCTTCAGAGCAGTCTCTTGGCCATCAAGGATTATTCTACTGCCCCTTAGGCAAAGTTCCCCCCCAACCCCAATCTCCTGGGGTTGCTTCTTTACAACACAAGACCATTCGGATCACATAATTCAGGTGAGGTGGTTTACCTACAGCACAAAATTCGTCAGCTTTACGGCTTGGCCGTAATATCGAACAGAATCTCTGAAGCCGGCAAAATAGAAAGGAGAGTTGGACGGAGAAGGGGGGCGGGGGGGGGGGGTGGGTATTGTTCCAAATGGTCATCCATTACCAACATTTCAACCTGTGATTGCAAAAATGTTGCCTGCAACTGATTCAGATGCATGGGGATTAGGCGACCGTAAAAAATGAAAAATAAAACCAGTTATATTAAATATGTCTTTCGTGAAATATTGCCTGTCAAGTACAAAGAAACAAAAAAAAAAAAATATCTGAGGTCTGTTAGTATAATGAGAAAAGCAAAGGGCATGTCAACAGAGAATTTATTTCCGCTCCCCTTTCTCACTCTCTACTTCAGTAGATGCACAGCTGCTTTACATAGTAACCCATAAATTCTTCATTCCCCCCTTCTCCGGAGGTATCCGGCACTGAACATTTCAGCTGCAACCTTCCCCATCTATTGATTTCTTTATCCCTTAATGTGATGGCGACATTGATAGCGAAGAAATGGCATCCATTATGATCCTTTTATCACACGCACAATAAAGCTGTGATTGCTTTGGCTTCATGCTAACAGAGATGGATGCTTTCAGTAACAAGATCAGCAGTGCAGTATGAATATTTGACAAGGAAGTTAATCAAAATGTTTTTAGACCCCCATCACCGAGATAGACTTTAATGCACTGACATGGCAGAGGTTTATAGGCAGACGGAGAAATGCTTTAGTGCTGCATGAAAAGCTAAACTTGTTGTGGGCATAAAAAGCTATCTTTATACACTAAAATCTGTTTATATAAAGATTTGCTTCTGTTTTATTTTTTATTGACTATACTATAGAACTTTGATTGCAGGGCAGAGGGCGGTTTAATGAACACAACACATTTTGTTGAGTATCCACGAAAGTCGTGTTTATCTTGTTTTGTACACTTGACTTGGCAAAGTAAATGGTGGAATTGGAGATGTTGTTCTTTAGCATAAAAAAGCATCTTAAAGTAAAATTACAGGATGACAATGGTGGGCCACATGAATCAGCCTGAAGAAGCCATCCTCAACCAGGGCTTGGTATAACCCTAGGGTTCCTCCAGGGATAGCTAGGGGTTCCTTGATCTGTGGCCAACTAACCTCCCATCTGATGGTGCCTACACACTTCCAGGTCAAACGCCACTTGAAAAAGCCAGCGGCATGACTGCAAGGGTGTCATTCCGGCCACCCCTGTAAGGGGAGTATTCTTCTCAAAGCCAATGTAAAAGGGAATTTTCCCAATGACCTTCAATAGACTTTCAGGTCTCCAGGGAACCCTTGGTAAGATAAATAATTTCAAGGGTTCCTCTGGGGTATAAAGGTTCAGAGGGGCTGGCCTAAGGAGAAAACATTGTACTTTCAGATACTTTTTATGCTATAGAACAATTACAGGATGCCAATGGTGGACCCCGTGTATCTGCCTCAGGCAGCCAGCCATTCTCAACCAAGGTTCTCTAGAACCCTCGGGTTCCTTCAGGAAAAACTAGGGGTTCCATGAGCTGTGCCTAACTGACCTCCCATCTGATGGAGACTGCATAGTTTCCGGTCTAGCACCACTTGGCAGAGCCAGCAGCATGACTACAAGGGTGTCATTCTGGCCACCCCTTAAGGGAGTTATTCTTCCCACCATCAATGTAAGGGGCATTGTACCAATGACCTTCAATAGACCTATTTTACCAGACCTGAAAATATTTTAGGGGTTCCTCTGGGGCTAAAAGGTTCAGAGGGCCCGGCCTAGGGAGAACTGCTGCATCCCCAAAGCCAAACATTTAGGTTCCAAGAGTCATTTTGTAGGGCAAGTATTGTCACAGATGGGGGAATCTGTTCCTACTGGGGGTGGACTAACTTACCAGGACTTGGCAGTAGCAACCAGGAATAGGAGATGGCATAAGCCCCAATAGAGTCAGAGAGGCAAAAGGACACTGTGGGGGACATGGATACCACATGATACCGATGGAGATGGAGACAGCATGCCTGCTCATTCCTGGTGGGTTTGCTAACTGACCAGGACTTGGCAGTGGAATCCTGGGCTAGGAGATGGCATAAGCCACAGTAGAGCCACAGAGAGGCAAAGGACACTATGGGGGGGACATGGATACCACATGATACCAAAGGAGACAACATGCCTGCTTATTCCTGGTGGTTTTGCTAACTGACCAGGATTTGGCAGTAGAGCCTGGGCTAGGAGATGGCATAAGCCACAGTAGAGCCACAGCATTTCTGCTTATTCCTGTGCAGGGAGTGGTCCCCCAAAGAACATTGAGATACTTTTGTCCCAGGGCTCCTCAGGGTATCCGAGGACTATGAAAGCTGCTATTGCTTGCCCCTTCGTTTGAGCTTACTTCTCTAGAGATAACTGGCCTGGCCGGAGCACATTCCTACTACAGGCCTTAGAGTAGTGAGTCCTACAGCCACCCATCCCTTACACATGCCCGTTACCAGGAGACATTCCCAATAATGGTCAGGGGAAGGAAGAGTCCAAAAGTCTTGCTCCTCTGCTTGCTTGTTTCCCCCCCTAAGGGTAAGCTCTGAGATAAATCCTTACAGCTCCATCATGCAGTAGCTTGGTCGCCAGTACTACCCATCAAGATCGAACATTGTGGCGCCACACAAAAACGTTTCATATTCTAGTTTTCTAACCCAGGGAGCCCCACTGCTGCCTATCACTGGCATCCTACCTATGGGGCCATGTAGAGGTTCCTAACGCAGCTACACTGCTGACTCGTCCAAGTGGTCCTGGACCTACCCTACCTTTTGGCCAGAAAAGGTAACTACACCATGCCCATCTGTCCCCTACCCTAAATGGATTACTTCATTTGAAATGTCAAAAAGGCTTCAAATCCAGTTAGAAAAATGACTCCCCTTCCTTGGTGACCTTTCCAGCAGAGCCACGGATACCAAACTGAAAAAGGTTCCAAGTCCTGCTAATTAAATCCAAAACTAGAAAAAAAAAAAAAAAAAGAACTGGCCGAAGATATAGTTTAAGGAATGTTCTGCCATTTCTAATTGTTTTCTCATACGATTACATTACGTAGAAAATTTTACAAGCATGCTAGGAAAAGCCGGGAGGCATGGTCAGATAGAGAAACAGGAGAATTCTATCATTGGATTGGAATGGGTTTGGCCGACTCGCCTTCGACCAATAAAAAGAAAAACGTGGCAAAAAATGCTAAAAACTTTATTCTAATATGACTAACAGGTGACTGGAGGAATGCGCCACACACAACTCCAGCGTTAATTAACTTCCTGTCTCAGGCGCCTCCTAACATATCTACGCAGTTCAGAGGCCAAGAATAAACAGAATCTATGAAGAGTTTCCCCTGGGCGCACAGCATAATGAATGGACAGGAAGTGTGCGTTATGCAACTTATTTTTCTGAGAATGTAAATTTGGACAAATCCAAGAAACCAAAAATTGTTCTTCCACATCTGCACTTGGCCCGAATCCTTTGTGCGTTGATCAGAGGTGCCGGTCAGCTGTATAATGAGTTATTGGCTGTCATGATTAAGCTATACAAATATGTAGAAGGACGCTAGTTACAATGGGGCGACTATGTAGACACCAGAAAACAGGGAATGTAGAGATGTTGCCTATGGTAGCCAATAAGGAAGCTGACGCACACCCCGGCTATAGAAGTAAGAGGTAAGGGGAGAAAAATGGGCAGGGGGACTGAGGATTCCCTTTAAAGTGACATTAAATATTCTTAGTCTCTAATAATAATCCATACACATCCATTACTTGTTGGCCCTGTAATCTATTTTTAATGAAATAGTTTCTTACTGTGTTTTCCTGCTTCCTTATATCATCTTTTGTGAGCTCCTGAACCTCTTCCTTCCCCCATCACTTTGGAAAGAGGAGTTCATTTTAGTTGCAGTCATGTGCACTGCCCTATGCACACTACAAATCCCATACAGTGCCTTGAAAAAGTATTCGTAGCCCCATAAGGTCCTCAACCCCGTAGCCCCATAAGGTCCACAGCCCCGTACCCCTATAAAGGTCCACAGCCCCGTAGCCCCATAAAGGTCCACAGCCCCGTAGCCCCATAAAGGTCCACAGCCCCGTAGCCCCATAAAGGTCCACAGCCCCGTAGCCCCATAAAGGCCCACAGCCCCGTAGCCCCATAAAGGCCCACAGCCCCGTAGCCCCATAAAGGCCCACAGCCCCGTAGCCCCATAAAGGCCCACAGCCCCGTAGCCCCATAAAGGCCCACAGCCCCGTAGCCCCATAAAGGCCCACAGCCCCGTAGCCCCACAAAGGTCCACAGCCCCGTAGCCCCATAAAGGCCCACAGCCCCGTAGCCCCATAAAGGCCCACAGCCCCGTAGCCCCATAAAAGGTCCACAGCTCCATAAAGGTCCACAGCCCCGTAAGGTCCGCAGTCCCATAGCACATTTCAAGAGTATGCTACAGAAAGTGGCTACATTCCTACATATAGTGTGACCAAGGAGCATGCAAAAATTTTAATTTATTTTATTGGGATTTTATGTGATAGACCAACACAAAGTGGCTCATAATTGTGAAGCAGAAGGAAAATGATTTTTACATTTCTTTACAAATAAATATGTGAAAAGTGTTGGGGGGGGGTGCATTTGTATGGCGCCCCCCCTGAGTCAATACTTTGTAGAACCGCCTTTCACTGCACTTACAGCTGCAAGTCTTTTTGGGGATGTCTCTACCAGCTTTGCACATCTATTAGAGTGACATTTTTGCCCATTCTTTGCAAAATAGCTCAAGCTCTGTCAGATTGAATGGAGAGCGTCTGTGAACAGAAATTTTCAAGTCTTGCCACAAATATCCCCGATTGGATTGAGGTCTGGACTTTGGACTGGGCCATTCCAACACATGAATATGCTTTGATCTAAACCATTCCATTGTAGCGCTGGCTGTATGTTTAGGGTCGTTGTCCTGCTGGAAGGTGAACCACCGCCCCGGTCTCAAGTCTTTTGCAGACTAACCGTTTTTCTTCTAAAAAAATTTCGTGGCCCCATAAGGTCCGCAGCCCCGTAGCCCCATAAAGATCCACAGCCCCGTAGCCCCATAAAGGTCCTCAACCCAATAGCCCCATAAGGTCCTCAGCCCCATAAGGTCCTCAGCCCAATAAGGTCCTCAGCCCAATAAGGTCCTCAGCCCAATAAGGTCCTCAGCCCAATAAGGTCCTCAGCCCAATAAGGTCCTCAGCCCAATAAGGTCCTCAGCCCAATAAGGTCCTCAGCCCAATAAGGTCCTCAGCCCAATAAGGTCCTCAGCCCAATAAGGTCCTCAGCCCCATAAGGTCCTCAGCCCAATAAGGTCCTCAGCCCAATAAGGTCCTCAACCCAATAAGGTCCTCAGCCCAATAAGGTCCTCAACCCCAATAAGGTCCTCAACCCCATAAGGTCCTCAACCCCATAAGGTCCTAAACCCCATAAGGTCCTAAACCCCATAAGGTCCTCAACCCAATAGCCCCATAAGGTCCACAACCCAATAGCCCCATAAGGTCCTCAACCCAATAGCCCCATAAGGTCCTCAACCCAATAGCCCCATAAGGTCCTCAGCCCCATAAGGTCCTCAACCCCATAAGGTCCACAGCCCCGTAGCCCCATAAAGGTCCACAGCCCCGTAGCCCCATAAAGGTCCACAGCCCCGTAGCCCCATAAAGGTCCACAGCCCCGTAGCCCCATAAAGGTCCACAGCCCCGTAGCCCCATAAAGGTGCACAGCCCCGTAGCCCCATAAAGGTGCACAGCCCCGTAGCCCCATAAAGGTCCACAGCCTCGTAGCCCCATAAAGGTCCACAGCCTCGTAGCCCCATAAAGGTCCACAGCCTCGTAGCCCCATAAAGGTCCACAGCCCCGTAGCCCCATAAAGGTCCACAGCCCCGTAGCCCCATAAGGTCCACAGCCCCGTAGCCCCATAAGGTCCGCAGTCCCATAGCACATTTCAAGAGTATGCTACAGAAGGTGGCTACATTCCTACATATAGTGTGACCAAGGAGCATGCATGTAGACACCCTCTAACAGGAAGTCAGATAAAAGCATAGAGATGTTGGGCTAAGAGCAATAGAAAGGAATTTTTTTTTTTAAATTAAGAATACATACTTTTTTTTTTTTTTAAACAGATATTAGTGTCACTTTATGGGCCATTAACTCCCAGAGGTGTCCCCTGAAGGAACATTAGCCGAGGTCTGGTCCACCTCGTTTGGTCAAATGCTAAAAAGAAAAAAAATTGTGGTCTCTTTATAAATTATAGCAAATTGGAGCACGCTCTACTGGGGTTTTTTTTGCCTTCCTCTGGATCAACTGTGGGTATAGAATGGGGTATATGGGATTGTATGGGATTGTATGAGAGGTTATATATATATATATATATATATATATATATTTTTTTTTTTTTTTAATTTGTGGTTGAACTGGATGGACTTGTGTCTTTTTTCAACCTAACTATGTAACTATATAAATATATTTGGTACTAAAAGATCGTTCTTCCCGTTAACAAAACAAAAACACAGTGTTCATCATCCATGGATAAGAGAGAACTCGCTTACTATGCAAATTATTGTACAATATAAAAAAAATAAAATAAACTTACAAAGATTAATTCTCTTCTAATAAAATATGACACGGAAAATATTGTTTTTGGGATACGATACACTTTTTGGAGAAGTTCATCAGGTTTGAATTTTCCTCAAAATTTATACCTTTAAACTACAAATGCTTCTGAGCCCAAAACCCAACGTGACGCATTCCAGGGAAGGATCACTCGCAATTTATGTCTCCGGTCCACAAAGTAAAAATGTTCAGTTGTTACATTAAATTTCCAAAAACGTACAAAAAAAAAAAAAAAAAAAAAAAAGTGTTGGTTCCAAAAGCAATTGCCATCAGCTGGGAGAGCACGAAACTTCCATCATTCTAAGATTTTATTTTACATGTTTTTGCGCTGTGGTGGGTCTTGCAGGGTAAAATAATATGCTGTACACGCCAATACGCCAAATCTCAGGGGTGGGACAACTAGAAGAGGACCAAGGAAGGAGAGGGATGGATTTCTCTTCTGTTCTAGTACTAAAATGAAAAGAAAACAACCTTTCTTGGGAAAATGTATCAGTTTGAAAAAACACTTCAAGTCCCACGTTGGAAAAAAAAAACGATGTTGTTGCACTAAATGAAATAAACAAAAGAGCTGCCACCCCGTGTGATGAAATGCGTGGAATCCATATACACAAGTCATGTATGAATATACATGAATGCCGAGGAAATGTTTTACAGAACGCAGCCATGAGGAAAAACAAAAAAAAAAAAAATCCTTATCAGACATTGCGTGCTTTAGGATGTGCGTCTATATCGCTACGGAGCATGAATGCCGGAACAGAAGAACCTCTAAATATTTACAGTACTGAAACAAAATGGAAAGAAATGAACTCCGATACGTTATACCGGTGATCCCCACACTGTGGCCCTTGACGTACGATTCCTCCCATAGACACCGATTGAGCACCATTCTTCTCACTGACACCAAGGACGGGGCACTACTCCTCCCACTGACACCAAGGACGGGGCACTACTCCTCCCACTGACACCAAGGACGGGGCACTACTCCTCCCACTGACACCAAGGACGGGGCACTATTCCTCCCACTGACACCAAGGACGGGGCACTATTCCTCCCACTGACACCAAGGACGGGGCACTATTCCTCCCACTGACACCAAGGACGGGGCACTATTCCTCCCACTGACACCAAGGACGGGGCACTATTCCTCCCACTGACACCAATGATGAGGCACCAATCCTCCCACTGACACCAATGACGAGGCACTATTCCCCCCACTGACACCAATGACGAGGCACTATTCCCCCCACTGACACCAATGACGAGGCACTATTCCCCCCACTGACACCAATGACGGGACACTATTCCCCCACTGACACCAATGATGGGACACTATTCCCCCCACTGACACCAATGACGAGGCACTATTCCTCCCACTGACACCAATGATGAGGCACTATTCCTCCCACTGACACCAATGATGGGGCACTATTCCTCCCACTGACACCAATGATGGGGCACTATTCCTCCCACTGATACCAATGATGGGGCGCTATTCCTCCCACTGATACCAATGATGGGGCGCTATTCCTCCCACTGACACCAATGATGAGGCACCAATTCTCCCACTGATACCAATGACGGGACACTATTCCTCCCACTAACACCAATGACGGGACACTATTCCTCCCACTGACACCAATGATGAGGCACTATTCCTCCCACTGACACCAATGATGAGGCACTATTCCTCCCACTGACACCAATGATGGGGCACTATTCCTCCCACTGACACCAATGATGGGGCACTATTCCTCCCACTGATACCAATGATGGGGCGCTATTCCTCCCACTGATACCAATGATGGGGCGCTAGCTGCGCTGATAAACAATCAACCCCTCCCGTCAAGAGAGCAGCCGATCAGCTCTCCTCTACTCGTGTCTGTCAGACGCGAGTGAGGAAAAGCCGACCAACTCTGTGCAAAACGAACTGCACAGTGGAGGCAAGTATGATATGTTTGTTATTTAAGAAAAAAATAAATAAAATGAAGCCTTAGAATCACTTTAAAGTGGTTGTAAACCCTGACAAACCACTTTGGCCTACAGGTAAGCCTAGATTAAGGCTCACCTGTAGGTCCAATAAATATCTCCTAAACCTACATGGTTTAGGAGATATTAGAAAAAAAGAGGCATCGCTGTCTACGGCACATGCGCCGTAGACAGCGGCACGCAGGCACACTGAGCATGCCGAGATCACGGCGATATGCCGCTCTCGTGCGCATGCATGGGAGTGATGTCAATCGCCGCTCCAGCGAATGACAGCGCTGGAGGCAGTTGTTGCCTCCAAGGGTGGCACAACCAGTTATTAGGTTTAGGGGGCAATTACTTTTTCACATAAAGCCAGGCAGGTTTGGACAGCTTTTTTGCCTTAATAAATAAAACCATCATTTAAAAACTGCATTTACTCAGGTTATCTTTGTGTAATACATTTTTTTGATGATCCGAGTTATTTAAGTGTGACAAATATGCAAAAAAAAAAAAAAAAGGGGGGGGGGGGGAATACTTTCACAGAATTGTACATTTCAGCTTTTTTATGCTTCTGAAGAAAAGTAGCGGTAGTAGACATTATGAGGAAGTCTTGCACTCCCCGCTCTACTAACAATAGAGGTGGAAGGGAGGACGGGGCTGAGGTGAGAACTCCAGCAAGGAAATATCACCAATGTTCATTCATAGCCTCAACACCACCATTTCCCTACCCCCACTATCCTTCGATTTCCTCCCCACCACAACCATTTCCTGGACCCACCGTCTTTGATTTCCCACAACACCACCACCATTTTCTAACCCCACTATCCATCAAATTCCTCCCCACTATAACCAATTCCTAGACCCACCATCCTTCGATTTCCTCCCCACCACCACCACTTCCTAGACCCACCATCTTTGAATGCCTCCAAAACCACTAACAAAAGAGATGGCCTCTGCCCCCACCTATAACTGACCTTCACAGGAAAGAGCATATGGAAAGGCAAAACCAGAGGAAATTCCCAGCTCAACTCACCAACCAGTCTGCTTACAAACCAAAATTAACCTGTCCAACAGTCTGTGTTAAAAACATGGGTTTATTTAGCAGACTGTTGGACAGGTAATTTGGTTGGTAAGCAAACTGGTTAGTGAGTTGAGCTGGGAATTTCCTCTGGTTTTGTCTTTCCTCCAAAACCACCACCCTTTCCTACCACCACCATCCTTTGATTTCCTCCCAACCACCACCATTTCCTAGACCAGTGGTTCTTAACCTCAGTCCTCATTACCCCCCACCAGGCCATGTTTTGGGAATTTCCCTTAGATAAAATAGCTGTCCAAAATACCAAGCCATTGACTTAGATTTAAAGCACCTGTGCAAGGGAAAAGGAAAGCCTGCAAACATGGCCTGGAACACCACAACTGTTTCCTACCCCACCACCACCGTTTCCTAGACGCCCCCCCCATTTTGAATCCCCCCACCCAACACCATCACCGTTTTCTACCCCCACCACCACCATTTTCTAGACCCACCATCTTTGAATTCCTCCAAACCCACCACTGTTTTCTACTTCATCATCCTTCAATTTCATCCGCAACACCACCGTTTCCTGTTCCAACCATTCTTGGACTTTTCCTTCACCATTGCCTGGACCCACCATTCTTTGATTTCCCACCACTGCCATGGCCACCATTTTCTGCCCCCCCCCCCCCCCCCCCCCCCCATCAGCCTTGGGCTTCCCACCACCAACAACTTTTCCTGCCTCCACCATCCTTGGATTGCCTCCATCACCACCATCATCTTTTCCTGCCCCCACCACCATTTCCTAAACCCACAATCCTTGGATTTCCCACCACAGCCATGACCACCATCTCCGGTCCCCACAACAATTAGATTTTCCCCCTCAACACCATTACCATTTCCTGCCCCAACCATCCATGTATTTGCTCCTCTCTCCAACACCACCATTTCCTGCCCCCACTACCCTTGTAATTCCCACCACCTCTTTTCTTTTTTTTGCAATACATAGTCCTATTACACCATAGGTCCACTTCATCCTCCAGCTATAGGCAAGTCCTGAATGCTGCAGAACAGCGCAACATACTGACAAGGTACCTTCACTGCAGCATTCACATGCGAGACCAGCGCAACCCAGCGAGCACTGAGAGGACAAGGCTGGTCATCATTCAATCCAGATAAGGGTCGGGGAGATAGGGGTGGGGGGGTGGCGAGTTTCTGAGCTCCTGGTGCGCTGCGTAGCACTCACACAGATTTTGCACTCTCCAGGTTTAGTAAATTAGATATAATGAATATTATAACTGCAGATAAATATAGTTGCCAGAATACAAGATATTTTTTTCTATAGGGGTACTTATGGTCCCCCATTCATTTGCAGAGACAATGTTGACCTTACCCATGCAGAGCAAAGTAGCCATGTCTCTGTAAAGATCCCCTCCCCCTGTCTATTCACCTTACCCGTTGTACCCCCACTGCTCCTTTCTCCTGCACAGCTCATGTGACCTTTTACTCTAAAAAACCTTGGGTCTGGCATTCAATCACTGGACTTGAGTACTGACACATGACCAGGTGTAAGAGTCCAGGGCTTACTACGCATGCACCAATGGTGCGTTGCCGCAAGAGGAAATCCGCACCAACTGAGCATGCGCCAACCCGCACCTGCGCAAGACGCACAGGAAGTGACCTCAACCTGATGGAAAAAAGCAGGAAAATACCCAGGAGGCGCACAGGAAGTGACCTCAACCTGATGGAAAAAGGCAGGAAAATACCCAGGAGGCGCACAGGAAGTGACCTCAAACTTCCCTATATAAGCCCAGCCCAGACAAAATTGCTGGATTATCTTCAGTCCCTCCTTGTTTCTGTGCTAGTGTGTGATCTGTCTGAACCCGTTGTGACCTGGAAACCTATTTGACTACACTGCTGCTTGCCATTGACCTCGGATTTGTACCTTGACCATTCTACTTCTTTGCCCCTTTTGTACTCGGGTGCCAGATTGGAACTGACCCTGGCTTGGATCTCGACCATTCTTCTTCTGATTAACCCTTTTATACTTCGTTGCCAAACTGGACTTGACCTCGACTCGGATCTCGGAATAAGGGTGCTCCGCACCCCTGGCACTCGGTGTCCACCAAGTGTCTGTCTCCTTCTCCAGAGGCTTCAAGGACCCGAAGTGCAAGGGAGGCCTCCCCACTACTCCGTCTCACATCAGGTATGTGGCCCACGTGACACCAGGGGAGGGATGTCACCGCTCCTATATCCTCCACAGCTGTCAATATCCTGTACTTCCAAGTATGGAGGATCATGTGACCTGCTACTCTAAGAATGCTTGGGTCTAGCATCTGTGACAGACCTAGCCGGGACACAGGCTTTTTGAGAGGACTAAATGCAAGCCTCCTGCCAACTGATTATGGGCCCTGGATTTTAAGGGGCACAGGGTGAAGGAGAACCCCAACCCCAGTCAGATTCAATGCTGTATATATGTGTATATATAATGTGTGTTGTCTCATGCTGTTGAGACACACACTGTCAGATGCTAGAGTCATGAACTCAAGATGTTAATTGAGAGGGCTGATCACATTGTCCTCTGTACAATGTAGTAGACGGTCCGTCTGTTACTGGTGGTCTCCTGCTATTGTGATAAAATGTTGTGTGGTTGTAATTATGATAATTTATAATCAACTGTGTTTAGCTCGGTGACAAGTCTGGCCTGTAGTGAAATCCTGAGTCACATTGGCTGCTTAAAGGGATTAGTTAATTAGTTTATGTTAAGTTGTTACAGGTGTATTGTTAGAGTAATATGAGCAGGAGGGGGGACCTCCTCTCCTACTGTATATAAATACTTGTAATTTTGGTTCTAATAAAAAGAGTCCATGTTGGCACTAAGCAAGTCTCGTCTCGTTTGGTGCTTGGGAGCGGTTGGAATATCTGATATCTATATCCAGACTGGGAGGAAGTGATATATGATGAACAAACTCAAGAGGAGTGTAGGGACGTTCCGTCACAGCATCCAATCACTATAACGGAGTACCGACACATGACCAGGGGAGTCATGTCATTGCTCCCCCTAGGTGGCTGCAGAGGAGGAAGAGGGATTAATGGTATTGACCATGCCCATGCAGAGCAAAGTAGCCATTTCTTTGCAAAGATCTCCTCCTTCCCCCTTCTAATAACCTTACTCCTGTTACCTTGCCGCTCTCCTTTTTGTTGCATAGTTTATGTGACCTTCTACTGTAAAAATGCTTGGGTCTAGCATCCAATCACTAGGCCTGAACACTCTCACATGACCATGAGAGTGATGTCACCGCTCCTTTATCCTCCACAGCTGTCAACAATATCCTGTACTCCCATGTATGGAGGGCGATGTGACCTGCTACTCTAAGAATGCTAGAGTCTAGTATCCAATCACTAGGGCTGAGTACTGACACATGACCAGGGGAGTGATGTCATTGCTCCCCCAGATGGCTGCAGAGGAGGAAGAGGGATCAGTGGTGTTGACCATGCCCATGCAGAGCAAAGATCCCCACCTCCCATCTATTCACCTTACCTAGGTTACCCCACCACTCCTTTCTCATGGACAGCTTATGTGACATCCTTCTGTAAAAATGGTTGAATCTTGCAGCCAATCACTAGCCCGAGTACTGTCACATAACCATGAGAGTGATGCCACCGCTCCTTTAGCCTCCACAGCTGCCAATAATATCCTGTACTTTCAAGTATGAAGGATCATGTGACCTTCTACTCTTAAAAATGCTTGGGTCAAGCATCCAATCACTAGACCCGAGTACTCTCACATGACCAGGGGAGTGATATCATTGCTCCCCCAGGTGGCTGCAGAGAAGGACGAGGTGATCAAGTGTATTGACCATGCCCATGCAGAGCAAAGTAGCCGTTTCTATGCAAAGATCGCCTCCTCCTATCTATTTGCCTTACTTCACAGCTCCTTTCTCCTGCACAGCCAAAAGTCTCGGAGTCACCTTCGATTCAGAAATGTCAATGGATGCACAAATAGGATCAGTAGTCAGCGGATCTCAACATCTCCTCCGCCTGCTACGTAGACTCATCCCCTACATTCCAGAAAAGGACAAAGCCATAGTGGTAGGAACAATCATCAACTCTCAAATCGACTATGCAAACTCCCTCTACATAGGACTACCTAAATTCCAGATTACACGCCTACAAGTCGTTCAAAACACGGCAGCAAGACTAGTCACAGGAAAAAAACATGGGAATCCATCTCCCCTCCCTGAGGACCTTCCATTGGCTAACTGTAAAGGATCGTATCACATTCAAGACCCTCTGCCTGACCCACAAATGCACACAAGGAGATGCTCCTCAATACTTATGCGAAAAAATACAACACTACACTCCCAATCGCAACCTCCGATCTAACAACCAAAACCTCCTCCTCGTCCCCAAGTCCCGGTACAAATCAAGGGGAGAACGAAGATTTGCAGTACAAGGACCACGGCTATGGAACGCTCTACCTACCAACATTCGCTTAAAAAAAGACCATCGGGCCTTCAGGAAAAAACTCAAGACCCACCTCTTCTAAGAAGGAATTAACGCAGGTCGTATCAAGCGCCTCGAGGCGATTCAGTTCGCAGTTGCAGCGCTATACAAATCATTCATTCATGTGACCTTCTACTGTAAAAATGCTTGGGTCTAGCATCCAATCACTAGGCCTGAATACTGACCAGGGGAATGATGTCATTGCATCCCCTAGGTGGCTGCAGACGAAGGAAGAAGGATCAGTGGTATTGACCATGCAGAGCAAAGTAGCCATTTCTCTTTAAATATCCCCTCCTCTTCCCTTCTAACCACCTTTCTCCTGCACAGCTTATGTGATTTTATACTGTAAAAATGCTTGGGTCTAGCATCCACTCACTAGCCTAAGCACCGTCACATGACCAGGGGAGGGATGTCACAGCTCCTTTATCCTCCACAGCTGTCAACAATATCCCAAGTATGGAGGGTGACGTGACCTGCTACTCTAAGAATGCTTGGGGTCTAGCATCCAATCACTAGAGCCGAGTACTGGCACATGACCAGGGGAGAGAGGCCATTGCTCGCCCAGGTCGCAGATAGTCATTTCAATGCCACCTGCAGAGGAGGAAGAAGGATCAGTGCTAAGAGGGGTACATGGGGCGGGGGGGGGGGGCGAGGGCATTGCATGTACATGGTGACATTTTCTCTAACACCAACAATGGCTGCCTTAAATCATCTGCCTCCTACTAATCAGACCTGAATAGTTGGAGAAAGGAATGTCAATTCTAATTGCCCCTCCCTAGTAGATTGTAAGCTCCCAGGAGAAGGGCATCTTAACGCTCCTGTATTGTACTTGTACGGTCGCCCTTTATATTGTAAAAGTGCTGTGCAAATTATATAAATATAAATCTTGTATAAAAATAATAATACTATTAATGAGGCCAGGCATAGAGTTTACATCGCAGACATTCTTTGAAATGTGTTTTTTTGTAGCCCATCTACATGAAAATTTATTTAGACTTTTCCCTATATAAAGGGTTAAAGTGGATGTGTTTCATCTCTCCACCTAAGGTAATGGACTATGACACCATCGTTCATCTGATGGGTAGCAGATCATTAGAAGTTAGTAGATACATGCAACTGCTAATTAAATTAGGCAAAATTGATCTAATGAAGACAATGAAGTTTAAATGATAAATAGCAATGTGAATTAATTAATATTGAATATGAAAGAAAAGAAAAAAAGGAGGCCTATTAATCTTACTCATTACTTCCAATATACGTAATCCAATCTATAATGATTATATGTCTACAGAAGTTCTACCGTATTCAAACAGAATGTAAATCTGTGACATGTACTGCCCCCTAGTGTTCAACTAAAAATACAACCTCTGGGTTACTTTCTGATACAATGTAACTAATGTAATTGCTTACATTTCCTTGTGTCTATAGAATAGATCTGTGACGGATCCTATCCCACTCTCCGCTGAGTGTTTCCGTCAGTATATCCCGCTTCCTCCACTCTGACCATCTGAGAGATATATTATTATAGCTGCATTGAATACAAGTCTAGCCGAAAATAGCTTGTAGAATCTTGAATGATTTATTGGACAGAATACAGCCTTTTTATACACTTTAACACAAGGGGTTAGATAATGAGGTAGGGCTGCTCATGGATACTCCCCCCTCCCCTCTAGCAACAACTTAAAAGACAATTATATAATTAACATGTTAAAGTGGTTCGGCACACATTTCATTTAGTAAATCTCTTTGCCTTCCAAATCAGGCAAAGAGTACTAAATGAAATGTGTTTTTTTTTTTTTTTTTTACTTACCTTGTAATCGATGACTTCCTGTCTTCTGGGTGGGCGGGGTCTGTGCGGGGATCCTCGTCACGCCGCACTGTCTCCTGGGATCTGGTGTCATTGATCCCAGGAGTCAGTGCGGGCATCTTCCGAAATCTCACGAGATTTCGGCCACATCTTCCGAAATCTCGCAAGATTTCGGACACATTTTCCGAAATCTCGCGAGATTTCGGAGAACGTGAGCTGCACTTTGCCGTTACTGCGCACGCGTGAGCTCGGCGCAGTAACGGCGGTGCATGCTGGGCCATCTAAAGTGCCTGTGGGGTTTCACATGCCCACAGGCAAGATGGCCCCCAGCAGACAAGAAGAAGATAAAGAATTTTATCGGAGGAAAACCGGCGGCGATCGAGATGGAAGATGGAACAGGTAAGTCCCCCAATTGAGCTATATGGCCTTGGCATATAGCCCAAAAAAAAAAAAAAAAAAACAGTGCAGAACCGCTTTAACTAACACAGCACTTAAGGCAGCCCAGGTGACCAGACAGTCCGTCCCCACAGGTCAATGTGATTAGCTCTTTCAAGGATCATGTATTGTTCAGAATTAACAACCAAGAATAGTCTTTGGGCAAGTCAAAGAAAACAGTCTCTCAAAAAACGTAACAAAAAAGAGTAATATAGCAATACCAAATAACCGAGTCAATGTGGACAGAAAAAGGTCCTTGCAGCCAGTGTCCTCGACAATATCCTGAAAGCGGAGTTTCACCCAAAAGTGGAACGTCCGCTTATCCGATTCCTCCCCCCCTCCGGTGCCACATTTGGCACCTTTTCGGGGGGGGGGGGGGGAGCGGGTACCTGTTTTTTTACAGGTACCCTCTCCCCACTTCCAGGAGCCCGGGCCTTGGCCAATTACATCAGCAGCTCGATCCCCCTCCTCCTCCCTTTCTGCCGTGCCATTCGGGCATGCGCAGTGGGGATACCGGCCGTGAAGCCGTAAGGCTAAACTGCAGGGTTCCCCTACCGGCAATGGCGGCGGCAGCACCCAACCAGCCGATGCAAACATCAGCTGCGGTGCGGACATTGCTGGAATTCAGGACAGGTATGTGTCTAAGGGGCAGCACAGTGGTGTAGTGGTTAGCACTTTCAGCTAGCAGTAATAGGGTCGCTGGTTCAAATCCCGACCACGACACCTTCTGCCTGGAGTTTGCATGTTCTCCCTGTGCCTGCATGGGTTTCCTCCGGGTACTCCGGTTTCCTCCCACACTCCGAAGACATGCTGGTAGGTTAATTAGATCCTGTCGATAAAAAAAATTGGCCAAATATATGTATGTTGTATGTGTATGTGTTTGTAAGCGTGTCAGGACCCCACAGGGCAAGGACCGCACTATACCACAGATGGACACCAGTGGCAAAAGCGCCCTGAGGTGATTCAGTTCGCATAGGTAGCGCTATACAAGTCATTCATTCATTCATGTTAAAAGTCAGCAGCTACAGTAGTGATCAGTGTAGCGGTGTGTCAGACTGAGACCCCGCTCCACCGGCGGCATGTTATCCTGAAAGACGTCATACAACATCCAGTCAGGATAACAGAACCACCGCCTGGCCGTCATTCTGCTATAGGCCGGGCGGGAAGTGGTTAATGCATAGAATGCATGAAGATAAAAAAAAAAAAAAGGAGACTTTATAACTCCTTTAAACCACTTGCCGACCCGGCTTTTTCTGACACTTTTTGTTGTTTACAGGTTTAAATCAGTATTTTTTGCTAGAAAATTACTTATAACCCCTAAACATTATTTATAATTTTTTTAGCAGAGACCCTGGGGAATAACATGGCGATCGTTGCAATTTTTTCTGTCACACGGTATTTGGGTTTAACAAATGCATTTTTTGGGGAAAAAAAAACACACACTTTAACCACTTCAGCACCGGGCCATTTTACCCCCTTCCTTACCAGAGCACTTTTTGCAATTCGGCACTGCGTCGCTTTAACTAACAATTGCGCGGTCGTGCGACGTTACACCCAAACACGACGTCTTTTTTTCCCACAAATAGAGCTTTCTTTTGGTGGTATTTGATCACCTCTGCGTTTTTTATTTTTTGCGCTATAAACAAAAGAAGAGCGACAATTTTGAAAAAAAAAAAAAAAAAAAAAAAAAAAAAAAACACAATATTTTTAACTGTTTGCTATAATAAAATATCCCATTTTTTTTAAAAAAAAATATTTTTTTCCTCAGTTTAGGCCGATACGTATTCTTCTACATATTTTTGGTAAAAAAAAAAAAAAAAAAAAAATCGCAATAAGCGTATATAGATCGGTTTTGCGCAAAAGTTATAGCGTCTACAAAATAGGGGATAGATTTATTGTATTTTTTTTTTTTTTACTAGTAATGGCAGCGATCTGCGATTTTTTTTTCGTGACTGCGACATTGCGGCGGACACTTCGGACACTTTTGACACATTTTTGGGACCATTCACATTTACACAGCGATCGTTGCTATAAAATTGCAATGATTACTGTGTAAATGTGTTTGGCAGGGAAGGGGTTAACACTAGGGGGCACTGCAGGGGTTAATGTGTTCCCTAAGGTAGTGATTCTAACTGTGGGGGGAGGGGACTGACAAGGGGAGGAGACCGATCGGTGTTCCTCCATACTGGGAACACATGATCGGTCTCCTCGCCACTGACAGGACGTGGAGCTATCTGTTTACACACACAGCTCCACGGTCCCGCACGGAACGTTGTTTTAAACGGGCAATCGCGGGTGCCCGGCGGACATCGCGGCACTCGCACCGGGTCCCGAGCGACGCCGCGGGCGTGCGCGCCCCCTAGGCGGCCGGGAATGGGAGGACGTCATATGACGCCCACCTTGTGACAGTGGGCGGTAGGGAAGTGGTTAAATAAAAAAATATTTTCTTCTATCTTTTCATGTGACAACACTGAAGAAATGACACTTGTCTACAATGTAAAGTAGTGAGTGTACAGCTTGTATAACAGTGTAAATTTGCCGTCCTCTCAAAATAACAACACACAGCCATTAATGTCTAAACTACTGGCAACAAAAGTCAGTACACCCCTAAGTGAAAATGTCTAAATTGGGCCCAATTAGCCATTTTCCCTCCCCGGTATCATGTGACTCGTTAGTGTTACAAGGTCTCAGGTGTGAATGGGGAGCAGGTGTGTTTAAATTTGGTGTTTTCGCTTTAAGACCCCTTTCACACTGGAGGCGTTTTTCGGGTGCTTTAGCGCTAAAAATAGCGCCTGAAAAAAGCGTCAGCTGCATACCCGAGTGCTTTCACAATGGGGCGCTGCGCTGGCAGATCGTCACAAAAAGTCCTGCAAGCAGCTTCTTTGCAGTGCTGTAGCGATGTAGGAGCGGTGAATACACCGCTCCTATATCGCCCCTGCCCATTGAAATCAATGGGCAGCGCCGATGCGGCAGGGGTGTTTTGAGGGTGGTTTTAACCCTTTTTCGACCGCTAGCGACCTAATAGCGCCGCTAAAATGATGGTAAAGTGGCACTAAAAATAGTGCCGCTTTACTGCCGGCAGTGTGAAAGCACTCCAACTCTCTCATACTGGTCACTGGAAGTTCAACATGGCACCTCATAGCAAAGAATTCTCAAAGGATCTAAAAAAAAAAAAAAAAAATGAATTGTTGCTCTACATAAAGATGGCCTAGGCCAGGGCTCAACAAACCCCTGTCGCCAGGTCGCATTTGCGACTAGAATTGGGGTCCTGGCGCGACACAGCTGCGGTACCCTGTCTCCCTGTGGACCCCGACCCCGTGTGCGATCGCATCGGGCCGCACCGGCCAGTAATTTAGGCCGCGGGCTTTGCGGCCTTCTGAAGTCCTTCTGTAATATGGCGCCTTCTTGTGGTGGCCGTTTGGTATTGCAACACCTCTAACAATGCTAATGCAATGTTAAATACTGGGCACTTTTCAGCTTTCGGTGCTCTCACACTTTGAATGACAATTACTCAGTCATGCAACACTGTACCTAAATACATTTTTTTGTCCTTTTTTTCACACAAATAGAGCTTTCTTTTGGTGGTATTTAATCACCGCTGGGTTTTTTATTTTTTGCACTATAAATCAAAAAATACTGAAAATTTGGTAAAAAAAAAAAAAAATTCTTTGTTTCTATTAAAATGTATTAACAGAGTATTGGCGAGTATTGCGGAGTATTGCACAGTGTTGGCAGAGTATTGGCGAGCATTGCACAGTGTTGGCAGAGTATTGCACAGTGCTGGCAGTGTAGCTGTCACTGACCAGTGCTGTGGGCACTACACATCCAGCCCACAGCGCTGGTCCCATCTCTCCCCCTCTCCGCTTCTCCCCTCTCACTGTACCGATCGATACAGAGAGGGGAGGGAGGAATCGGCGTCATGACGGTTTGTGTACATGTGATCGCCCCGTAATTTGACGAAGCGATCACGTGGTAAACGGATGCCATCGATGGCCATTTACCATGATGCTCCTCTGGACCTGGCAGTCACGGATGTTCCCAAGTGGGGTGCGCAGGAGCAAGGTTCTGGGAGGACGTCCTACGGTGCCCAGTGCCACCTGTCAGTCGTTGTTAAAAAAAAAAAAAAAAAAACCTGGCTCCTAACTTTTTTAGCTGGCTCCTAGATTCCAAGCAAATTTGTCAAGCCCTGGCCTAGGCTATAAGAAGATTGCCAAGACCCTGAAACTGAGCTGCAGCACGGTGGCCAAGACCATACAGCGGTATAACAGGACGGGTTCCACTCAGAACAGGCCTCGCCATGGTCCACCAAAGAAGTTGAGGTCACGTGCTCAGCGCCATATCCAGAGGTTGTCTTTGAGTGCTGCCAGCATTGCTGCAGAGGTTGTAGGGGGGGGGGGGGTCAGCCTGTCAGTGCTCAGACCATACGCCGCACACGGCATCAAATTGGTCTGCATGGCTGTCATCCCAGAAGGAAGCCTCTTCTAAAGATGATGCACAAGAAAGCCTGCCAACAGTTTTCTGAAGACAAGCAGACTAAGGACATGGATTACTGGAACCATGTCCTGTGGTCTGATGAGACCAAGATAAACGTATTTGGTGTCAGATGGTGACAAGCGTGTGTGGGGGCAACCAGGTGAGGAGTACAAAGACAAGTGTGTCTTGTCTACAGTCAAGCATGGTGGTGGGAGTGTCATGGTCTGGGGCTGCATGAGTGCTGCCGGCACTGGGGAGCTACAGATCATTGAGGGAACCATGAATGCCAACATGTACTGTGACATACTGAAGCAGAGCACGATCCCCTCCCTTCAGAGACTGGGCCGCAGGGCAGTATTCCAACATGATAACCACCCCAAACACACCTCCAAGACCACCACTGCCTTGCTAAAGAAGCTGAGGGTAAAAGGTGATGGACTGGCCAAGCATGTCTCCAGACCTAAACCCTATTGATCATCTGTGGGGCATCCTCAAACGGAAGGTGGAGGAGCGCAAGGTCTCCAACATCCACCAGCTCCGTGATGTCGTCATGGAGGAAGGGAAGAGGACTCCGGTGACAACCTGTGAAGCTCTGGTGACCTCCATGCCCAAGAAGGTTAAGGCAGTGCAGTGCGATAGAACTAATGCACTGCCTCTAACGCTCGCAGCGATATCTCACGTGTGGTGTGAACGTTTACATTTGCGACTTGCGTATGCGTTCGCACGTAGGGATAGGGGCACTTTAAATTTTTAAAACATTTTTCTTATTTATTTTACTTTTTATTTTTACACTGTCCCTTTAATTTTATATATATTTTTTATCACTTTTATTGCTATTACAAGGAATGTATACATCCCCTGGAATAGAAATAAGGATGGCAGGTCCTCTTTATGAAGAGATCTGGGGTAAAAAATTAAAATAAAAAGACCCTCAAATCTCTTCTTTACCTTTTTAAAGCAAAAGATCAATAAAAAAAAAATAAAAAAAAGTTGATCTTTGATTTTTTTTTAAAGCAAAACTTGGTTTTACTTCCAGCCTGGACTGGAAGTGACGTCATGACGTCACTCCGGTCCTCCAAGCCCATAGAGTCAATAAAATATCATCTACTCTTTGATCACCTATGGGAGTACCCGGCCACACCGTTGTATCACTTCTCGAGCGAGCCGGCGGAAACGGTAAGCCCGAGAAACAGCGGCGAGCGGCGGGAGGGGGCGGTTGCGTGTGTTGAAGGGGGTGGGGATGTCCCCTTCTGAAAGCGTTCCAGCGGCTAATGAGTTGCTCAAAACGCTTTCAAGAGAGGAGCCAGCCACTGGCTGAAAAGAAACAATGCTGGGGTTATGGCTAATATCTTCAGTCAGAATCCTGGTAAACCGCCACGTATTTATATATACACGTATTGCGGTCAGCAAGTGGTTAATAAACCACGAATGAGCTCATGGTAAAAACGCAGGAGTAATGCATTGAAAGGAAAAAAACTACAATCGTCCAATCAGCACAATACTAAAATCAGATAACAAACAAACCCCTCTGTCACTTACCTCTGTAGAAGTTGGTGTTCCTGAGAAACAAGGTACTGTTCAGTAGAGCCAAAACCCCACACAGGGGGAGGACATAGAGAACGCACACCGAGCCCAACAGAAGTCCGTACAACCTGATGAACAGAAAGAATTATAAACTACAGTATATATACAGATCATTTATTACAGCCAATACAATGAGATGCTGATGGTGCCAAAACATTTAAAAATCAATTAAAAGGTAAAAAAAAAAAAAAAGGAAGGATGCAGTGTGTAAATTCCTGCTATTAGGAAAGTAGATGAAGATTTATTCTGGTCGGAGAGATGCCAGTGCGCCTGGCACAGCAGTGAGGTCCGTCTGCGAGCGATAAACAGTGACGGGGGCCGGAATCTGCATTTTCAGCACTCAGCGGCACATCTCAGGGGACGTGCGATACGGAGGTCAGCCAGATACAGTTTAGTTTGTCAAATAATTACACCTCAAATCATTGACTTCCTACACAAGACGACATTATTGCCGCTGCTCATCCCATCTCCCGGATTCATACTGAAGAGCAATCCAACGATAGCTGAAAGTAGAGCTCTGCGAATTTATATATTTATATTATTATTATTTATATTATTAATATAAATAATAATAATATAAATAATAATATTTATATAAATAAATAATATTATTAATATTTATATTATATATATTATTGCCGCTACTCATCCCATCTCCCGGATTCATACTGAAGAGCAATCCAACGATAGCTGAAAGTAGAACTCTGTGAATTTATATATTTATTAATATAAATAATATAAATAATAATATATTATTATTTATATAAATAATGATATTATTATTTATATAAATAATGATATTATTATTTATATAAATAATGATATTATTATTTATATAAATAATAATATTATTATTTATATTATTATAAATAATATTTATAAATTCGCAGAGTTCTACTTTCAGCTATCGTTGGATTGAAAGTATTGACAGGAATATTTATAATATTATTTTTTTATGATTCTTGCACAATTAATCGTCAAGAATCATTATCGCGATCGTGACTAAAGTGTTTCACAATTCTTTCTATGCAAAGAATTCTCTGCCCTTCTGAAGCCGCCGCCTTCAAAAGAAAGGAAGAGAAAAACCGGGCAGTCTGCCAAGAATCAAAACATTCTTTATCAGTGGAACTTAAAGAGGAGTATCGCTGAAAAAAAAATAAAAAAATTAAAAAAAGTTAGTAGCTACAAATACTGCAGCTGCTGACTTTTAATAATCGGACACTTACCTGTTCCAGGGTCCAGCGAAGCGAGGGGGGGGGGGGGGGGGTCGAAGCTCCGCTCTCACCCCGATCTGCTCGGCGGCGCTGGCATTTCAACTGTCGGCGGTGCCGTGCGCAGTGATTGGCGGCACAGTCATCAGGGAAACGTGACAGCTCCCAAATGACTGGGGAGCCCTTTCCTGCGCTGACGGGGAAGTGATGTCACCAGCCGAGGCTACGTAGGAGGCAGACTACGAGGGACCCCCTAGCAACAGGCATTTAGAGGTATGTAAAAAAAAAATATATATATTTCCAATTATTATTATTTTTAGGAATTGTAAGCCTTTTTTTTGGGGAGGGGGGGGGACACCACTTTAAGTATAAACATGGTAACAATTTGTCAATGGAATAGACTTTGTGTGTAAGTGAAGTGAAAAAAAACTAAAACCTTTTTCTGACATTTGTTGGTTTCAAGTTAAAATCATTTTTTTTTTTTTGCTAGAAAATTACTTAAAACACCCCAAACATAAAAAAATATATATAAGTAGACACCCTAGAGAATAAAATGTTTTTTGTTGCAATATTTTATGCGACACTGTATTCGTGCAGCGGTCTTTCAAATGCAATTTAAGAAAAAAGAAAGAAAACTAACCAGTAAAGTTAGCCCATTTTTTTTGTATAATGTGAAAGATTTTACGTCGCGAGAATCGTGATCTTTTTATTCTAAGCAAAAAAATTGTGATTCTCATTTTGGCCGGAACTGTGCAGCTCTAATATATATATATACACACACACACATCCATACACCCATCACATTTGTGTAAATCTTTTCTTCTATCTTTTCATGTGACAACACTGAAGAAATGACACTTGTCTACAATGTAAAGTAGTGAGTGTACAGCTTGTATAACAGTGTAAATTTGCTGTCCCCTCAAAATAACTCAACACACAGCCATTAATGTCTAAACTACTGGCAACAAAAGTCAGTACACCCCTAAGTGAAAATGTCCAAATTGGGCCCAAAGTGTCAATATTTTGTGTGGCCACCATTATTTTCCAGCACTGCCTTAACCCTCTTGGGCATGGAGGTCACCAGAGCTTCACAGGTTGGCACTGGAGTCCTCTTCCCCTCCTCCATGATGACATCACAGAGCTGGTGGATGTTGGAGACCTTGCGCTCCTCCACCTTCCGTTTGAGGATGCCCCACAGATGATCAATAGGGTTTAGGTCTGGAGACATGCTTGGCCAGTCCATCACCTTTACCCTCAGCTTCTTTAGCAAGGCAGTGGTGGTCTTGGAGGTGTGTTTGGGGTGGTTATCATGTTGGAATACTGCCCTGCGGCCCAGTCTCTGAAGGGAGGGGATCATGCTCTGCTTCAGTATGTCACAGTACATGTTGGCATTCATGGTTCCCTCAATGATCTGTAGCCCCCCAGTGCCGGCAGCACTCAGACCATGACACTCCCACCACCATGCTTGACTGTAGGCAAGACACACTTTGTCCTCCTCACCTGGTTGCCCCCACACACGCTTGTCACCATCTGACACCAAATAAGTTTATCTTGGTCTCATCAGACCACAGGACGTGGTTCCAGTAATCCATGTCCTTAGTCTGCTTGTCTTCAGCAAACTGTTTGCGGACTTTCTTGTGCATCATCTTTAGAAGAGGCTTCCTTCTGGGACGACAGCCATGCAGACCAATTTGATGCAGTGTGCGGCGTATGGTCTGAGCACTGACAGGCTGACCCCCCACCCCTACAACCTCTGCAGCAATGCTGGCAGCACTCATACGTCTATTTCCCAAAGACAACCTCTGGATATGACGCTGAGCACGTGACCTCAACTTCTTTGGTGGACCATGGCGAGGCCTGTTCTGAGGGGAACCTGTCCTGTTATACCGCTGTATGGTCTTGGCCGCCGTGCTGAAGATCAGTTTCAGAGTCTTGGTGATCTTCTTATAGCCTCGGCCATCTTTATGTAGAGCAACAATTTTTTTTTCAGATCCTCAGAGAGTTCTTTGCCATGAGGTGCCATCTTGAACTTCCAGGGACCAGTATGAGAGCATTAGAGTTCTTTCACACTCATGCCCCCCTTGGCCGCACATTTGCTCATGCCCCACATTTGATCGTGCCCCCCTTGGCCCCACATTTGCTCATGCCCCCCCTTGGCCCCACATTTGATCGTGCCCCCCCTTGGCCCCACATTTGCTCATGCCCCCCCTTGGCCCCACATTTGCTCATGCCCCCCCTTGGCCCCACATTTGCTCATTCCCCCTTGGCCCCACATTTGCTCATGCCCCCCCCCCCTGGCCCCACATGTGATCATGCCCCCCCCCCGGCCCCACATGTGATCATGCCCCCCCCCTGGCCCCACATTTACTCATGCCCCCCCTCCCCCCCGGCCCCACATTTACTCATGCCCCCCCCCCGCCCCACATTTACTCATGCCCCCCCCCCCTGGCCCCACATTTACTCATGCCCCCCCCCCTGGCCCCACATTTACTCATGCCCCCCCCCCCCTGGCCCCACATTTACTCATGCCCCCCCCCCCCTGGCCCCACATTTACTCATGCCCCCCCCCCCTGGCCCCACATTTACTCATGCCCCCCCCCCTGGCCCCACATTTACTCATGCCCCCCCCCTGGCCCCACATTTACTCATGCCCCCCCCTGGCCCCACATTTACTCATGCCCCCCCTTGGCCCCACATTTGACCATGCCCCCCCTTGGCCCCACATTTGACCATGCCCGCCCCCCCCTTGGCCCCACATTTGACCATGCCCCGCCCACCCTTGGCCCCACATTTGACCATGCCCCGCCCACCCTTGGCCCCACATTTGACCATGTCCCCCCCTGGCCCCACATTTGATCATGCCCCCCCCTGGCCCCACATATGCTCATGCCCCCTTGGCAGGATTAGGTTTTTCTCCAAACACACAACATTTTTTCATGTTAATGGTCCTTTAATACCCAATTACTGTTAATTTCTAGAAAAAAAAAAAAAAGCAAAGTGTTTGTGGTTCTGCCTTTTTAAGAAAACACATCTGAACACTCAATCAGGATGAGTTTGCACAATCGATCATCAGCCAGTAGAACTTATCAAACAGTCGGAGGACATGTGACGAGCACAAAAAGAGGAACAGAAACCCAGAATGGGTGAAAGAGCGATCGGTAGAAAGCCTGCCACTCTCACAAGGCTTCCTGGACAGCCAGCGTTACTTTATGTAGGAAGAGCTATACAAGACAATCGTGGAAATGATCAAAACAAATAAAGACTGCAACATAATAGAAATAATACCATTTGTGGTTCGTAATCCCTCATGCATCTAAATTCAATGATTTAGACCCGACGTTCATCCCACTCAATGGTAATTCCCATACTTACTGGAAGGAGGCGGAGGGGTTCTGCCAGTAGAGGACATGGTAGACTCGCTCGCACGTGCCGCACATGACGTTCAGTACACCTTCCAGCTGGATTAGGCTGCAAAATAAAAAAGTAAAATAAAAATCTGGTGGTTTTCAAAGTGAATTAAAAGCCGAACGATGAAACCAAAACCGAAAAATATTAATTAATATTAAAAATATTTGTACCGCACCTTCCTGACATGCATGTATTTTATTACCAAAAGTATTGGGACGCCTGCCTTTACACGCACATGAACTTTAATGGCCTCCCAGTCTTAGTCTGTAGGGTTCAATATTGAGTTGGCCCACCCTTTGCCGCTATAACAGCTTCAACTCTTCTGGGAAGGCCGTCCACCAGGTTTAGGAGGGCGTCTCCGGGAATGTTTCACCATTCTTCCAGAAGAAAATATCTTCCAGATTTGTGAGGTCGGGCGCTGATGTTGGACGAGAAGGCCTGGCTCGCAGTCTCCGCTCTAATTCATCCCAAAAGGTGTTCTATCCAGTTGAGGTCAGGACTCTGTGCAGGGCAGTCATGCTCCTCCACCCCAAACTCGCTCATCCATATCTTTATGGACCTTGCTTTGTACACTGGTGGGCAGGGCAGTCATGTTGGAACCGGAAGGGGCCGTCCCCCAAACTGTTCCCACAAAGTTGGGAGCGTGAAATTGTCCAAAATGTCTTGGTATGCTGACGCCTTAAGAGTTCCCTTCACTGCAAGTAAGGGGCCAAACCCAACCCCAGATATGGCCACCTGGAGGCGCTCTATACACAGAATGTCTACAGGACACCCCCCAGGAATGTCATTTCCTGCTTGTGTGATTGGCTCACTGATTTTCCCAGAAGTCTGCAGTAAGATACAAGTGAGATTTTAGGCATCCCCTGCAACAAAAACAGTGAGGTATTCCCAATAAGAAACCAGGTTTAAAGGAATGCAGACCCTGCCACTTTTCTTATTAGAGTCCTGCAGGTGCGGCAGCTGGTTGATAATTAAGAAACCACTGCCATTAGGTTCACCTAGCACATGGACACAGAGAAACAAACAGCTATTTCTTCAGGATAACAAAAAGGTAAGAATCTTCAACAAAGTTTGTTATAATCCCTGCAATGTACAGAGATCACCCAGAGGGGAGCCATTTTTTTTACTCTTTAAATATCGCTACTCTTTATAGTTTAACCGTTTTCCGACAACCCGCCGCAGTTATACCGGTACGGCGATTTGTACACTAGCTTCTGTGGGCGCGCACGCCAATTGGCCAGCGAGGGAGCCAATCGGCACGTTTGGCAGACTCAATGTCTGCCGGCCACCTGTGATCGTTCCCTGCAAAGACAGAGCGGGGATCTGCCCAAGCAAACAAAGGCAGATCTCCATTCTGTTAGGGGATGACATTGAGACCTTGTCCTTTCTGCTATGCAGGAAGAGGGATCTGTGTGTTATCCCAGGCAGCCCATCCCCCATACAGTTAAAACACACCGAGGGAACACATTTAACCCTTTGATTGCCCCTGATGTTAACCCCAGTGTCATTAGTACAGTGACAGTGCATATTTTTAGCACTGATCACTGTAATAATGTCACTGGTTCCCCACCAAAAAACAAAAAAAGTGTCAAAAATGTCAGTTAGGTGTCCAATCTGTGCGCCGCAATGTCGCAGTCCCGCAAAATAAAAAAAATAATATATAATCGCCACCATTACTAGTAAAAAATAAATAATAAAAATGCCATAAATCTATCCCCTATTTTGTAGACGCTATAACTTGTGCAAACCAATCAATATACGCTTTGTTGTTTTTTACCAAAACCATGTAGAAGAAGAATATATTGGCCTAAACTGATGAAGAAATTAGGATTTACATACATATATATATATATATATAATATATATATATATAAATATATATATATATATATATATATATATATATATATATATATATATATATATATATATATATATATATATATTTTTTTTTTGGTATTTGATCACGTTTTTTTTTTTGCGCTGTAAAAAAAAAAAAAAAGAAGAAGGTCATATAATTATATATATATATATATATATATATATATATATATATATATATATATATATATATATATATATATATATATATATATATATATAAAAATTTTTTTTTTTTTTTCAAAATGGTCGGTATTTTTTTTTTTTGTTTACAGCGCAAAAAAATAAATAAAAAAAAAAGTGATCAAATACCAAAAAAAAAATAAAAATAAAAATCCGTATGTGGGAAAAAAAAAAAAAAAGAACATCAATTTTATTTGGGTACAGTGTCGCGCTGTTGTCAGTTACAGCCGTATCGCAAAAAATGACCTGGTCAAGGAGAGGGGGTAAAACCTTCCGGGGGCTAAAGTGGATAAAAGAACATGGCCCCATTTGACGTTGGCTGCCTCCAAGTGCCGCCGCGCGTCGGGAGGAACGTTTATGGTCTGGTTATTGAAGCTCCGCCTATTAAAAGCGATTGGGAAATACTCACAAACTCTTAAACTCTGCCACGGCCTCCTGCCGAGTCAGCTTCACCTTCTGCAGATCCTCGCGGCGCACGCAGTAATGTTTCCTCCGGGCCAGGTCCGCCTCGGGGATGTGCTTGCGGGACGTCTCCTGCAGATATCCAATCAGAGCCGGGATGGAGACGAGGAGGGTTCCCACCGAGAACCAGGCCACTGCAAGAGGAACAATTATAGGTTTAAGAGATTTAATTTGACCTCTAAAGATTTGACCTCTAACACTAATTCTTCCTAAAATATACCAGAAATGCTATGATTGGTTCAAGGCAAAACTCTGGACTGATAGAGTGGAAAAAAATAAAACAAAAAAAGTTATATATTAATTAACGGCTTGCCAACCGGCTCACGCCGATATACGTCGGCAGAAGGACACGTACAGGCATATTAGCGTACCTGTACGTTGCCCTTTAAGAAGCGGCCACCGCGAGCTCCATGAGTGTGATCGCGATCGTCTCACGGAGAGGAAGGACGGGGAGATGCTGATGTAAACAAGCATTTCCCCATTCTGCCTAGTGACACTGATTACAGCTCCCTGTAATCGGGAGCGGTGATCAGCGTAAGGTCAAACACAGCCCCTCCCCCCCTACAGTTAGAATCACTCCCTAGGACACACTTAACCCCTACAGCGCCCAATAGTGGTTAATCCCTTCCCTGCCATTCACATTTACACAGTAATCAATGCATTTTTAAATTGCACTGATGGCTGTATAAATGTGAATGGTCCCAAAGGTGTCCGATCTGTCTGCCATATTGTCGCAGTCACGAAAAAAAAAAAAAAAAAAAGCTGATCGCCGCTTTTACTAGCAAAAAAAAAAAAAATTAATAATAAAAATGCCATAAAACTATCCCCCATTTTGTAGACGCTAAAACTTTTGCGCAAACCAAACGCTTATTACGATTTTTTTAAAACCAAAAATATGTAGATGAATACATAGCAGCCTAAACTGAGGCAGCTAGGTCTCCCAATCTCTTTTATGTATGGTTATATATGCTGTAACATATACAGTAGACCCACAGACTAGAGTTAGGGGCCACACTTCACATTATAGGTGGAGCCCCTGATTTCTTCTATGAATAGCTATATATGCTCCAACATGGAGGCCCCCCAGGCTAGATTTAGGGGCCACATTACACAACCATTATAGTCTACCAATCTCTTCTATGTATGGTTATATATGCTGCAACATACACAGTAGACCCTCAGACTAGAGTTAGGGGCCACACTTCACATCTATTATAGGTGGAGCCCCTGATCTCTTCTATAAATAGCTATATATGCTCCAACATATAGACCCTCATAGACTAAAGTTAGGGGCCACACTACACATCTATTATAGGTGGAGCCTCTAATCTCTTCTATGAATTGCTACATATGCTCCAACATGGAGGCTCTCAGAGGTAGGGACCACACTTCACATCTATTATAGGTCGAGTCTCCCAATCTCTTCTCTCTTTTTGTAAATGTTCCAATATGGAGGCTCTGGTAAAACAGAGTTAGGGGCCACATTACACATTATAGGTGGAGTCTCTCAACCTTTTATTTATTTCTATAAATGCTCAAACATGGAGACCCTCACAGACCAGAGTTAGGGGCCAAATTACACATCTATTATTAGGTGGAGGCCCTGATCTCTTCCATGAATTGCTACATATGCTCCAGCATGGAGGCTCTCATGCCTCGTACACACGATCGCACATTCCATAAAAAAAAAAAAAAAAAAAATCCATGGATTTTTTCCGACGGATGTTGGCTCAAACTTGTCTTGCATACACACGGTCACACAAAGTTGGGCGGAAATTTCAAACGTCAAGAACGCGGTGACGTACAACACGTACGACGAGCCAAGAAAAATTAAGTTCAATAGCCAGTGCGGCTCTTCTGCTTGATTCCAAGGATGCGTGGAACTTTGTGCGTCGGAATTGTGTACACACGATCAGTGTCGGAAAATTTGAAATCCAGAGCTCAAATTTTGTGGGACGGAAATTCCTATGGAAAATATGTCAGAATTTCCGACAAGGTCCCATCAAACATTTTCCCGTAGGAAAATTTGACCGTGTGTACAGGGCATCAGACTGAAGTTAGAGGCCCACGCTACACATCCATTCTAGGTGGAGCCCCTGATCTCTTCTATGAATTGCTATACAGTATAGGCTCCAACATGGAGGCTCTTAGACCAGAGTTAGGGCCAGACTACACATCTATTATAAGTGAAGTCCCCCAATCTCTTCTATGTATCTTTGTGTATGCGCCAACATGTAGACCCTCATAGACCAGTGTTAGGGGCCACACTACACATCTATTATAGGTGGAGCCTCTAATCTCTTCTATGAATTGCTACATATGCTCCAACATGGAGGCTCTCAGAGGTAGGGACCACACTTCACATCTATTATAGGTCGAGTCTCCCAATCTCTTCTCTCTTTTTGTAAATGTTCCAATATGGAGGCTCTGGTAAAACAGAGTTAGGGGCCACATTACACATTATAGGTGGAGTCTCTCAACCTTTTATTTATTTCTATAAATGCTCAAACATGGAGACCCTCACAGACCAGAGATAGGGGCCAAATTACACATCTATTATAGATGGAGGCCCTGATCTCTTCTATGAATTGCTACATATGCTCCAGCATGGAGGCCCTCATGCCTCGTACACATGATCGCACATTCCATAAAAAAAAAAATCCATGGATTTTTTTCCGACGGATGTTGGCTCAAACTTGTCTTGCATACACACGGTCACACAAAGTTGGGCGGAAATTTCAAACGTCAAGAACGCGGTGACGTACAACACGTACGACGAGCCAAGAAAAATTAAGTTCAATAGCCAGTGCGGCTCTTCTGCTTGATTCCAAGGATGCGTGGAACTTTGTGCGTCGGAATTGTGTACACACGATCAGTGTCGGAAAATTTGAAATCCAGAGCTCAAATTTTGTGTGACGGAAATTCCTATGGAAAATATGTCAGAATTTCCGACAAGGTCCCATCAAACATTTTCCCGTAGGAAAATTCGACCGTGTGTACGGGGCATCAGACTGAAGTTAGAGGCCCACGCTACACATCCATTCTAGGTGGAGCCCCTGATCTCTTCTATGAATTGCTATACAGTATAGGCTCCAACATGGAGGCTCTTAGACCAGAGTTAGGGCCAGACTACACATCTATGATAAGTGAAGTCCCCCAATCTCTTCTATGTATCTTTGTGTATGCGCCAACATGTAGACCCTCATAGACCAGTGTTAGGGGCCACATTACACATCTATTATAGGTGGAGCTCCTGATCCCTTCTATAAATTGTTATATATGCTCCAACGTATAGGCCCTCAGACTAAAGTTAGGGACCACACTACACATCTGTTATAGGTGGTGCCCCTAATCTCTTAAATGTATTGATATATATGCTCCAACATATAGACCCTCATAGACTAGACTTAGGGGCCACACTATACATCTATTATAGGTGAAGCCCCTAATCTCTTCTATGAATTGCTATATATGCTCCAACATGGAGGTTCCCAGACTAGAGTTAAGGGCCACATTACACAACCATTATAGAGTCTCCCAATCTCTTCCATGTATGGTTATATATGCTGCAACATATGAAGTTATTCCTCAGACTAGAGTTAGGGGCCACACTATACATCTATTATAGGTGGAGCCTCTAATCTCTTCTATGAATTGCTATATATGCTCCAACATGGAGGCTCTCAAACCAGAGGTAGGGACCACACTTCACATCTATTATAGGTTGAGTCTCCCAATCTCTTCTATGTATTTTTGTAAATGCTCCAATATGGAAGCTCTGGTAAACTAGAGTTAGGGGCCACATTACACATCTATTATAGGTGGATCTCTTCTATGAATTGCTACATATGCTCCAACATGGAGGCTCTCAGACTGAAGTTAGAGGCCCACACTACACATCCAGTCTAGGTGGAGCCCCCGATCTTTTCTATGAATTTCTATACAATATATGCTCCAACATGGAGGCTCTTAGACCAGACTACACATCTATTATAAGTGGAGACCTCCAATTTCTTCTATGCATCTTTGTATATGCTCCAACATGTAGACCCTCATAGACCAGTGTTAGGGGCCACACTATACATCTTTTATAGGTAGAGCCCCTGGTCTCTTCTATGTATTGCTATATCTGCTCCAACATGGAGGCTCTCATAGACCAGAGTTAGGGGCCACACTACACATCTATTATAGGTGTGTAATAGACAGGACAAATGAGGGTGGTGCGGATCCATTTCTAGCCCCTATAGAGGAGTGAAAGATCAGCTTCACTCACACAGATCTCCAACATGCACCTCCCACCTAAGGCACACTTTATTGGGAAGAACATTGGCTTAGTGGTTAGCACACCTGCCTTGCAGCACTGGGGTCTTCAAATTGAATCCGTACCAGGACACTACCTGCATGGAGTTTGCATATTGCCCCAAGCTGTATAAACTCAAAAAATAAGGAGCATGGGTTTATTATTTTTAAAGTGTAGCTCTAGGCATAACTAGAGACGCGTTAGACCCTCCGTCACTGCACGTTCCATGTCAGGTTGACGTTGCGTGCACTGGACATAAAAGAGAAGAGAATTGTATACATTGTAAACAAAAAGTCGTCACATTCTCATTCATGAGGGTTTTCACATACACACTCCAACCGGCTCCCCCCCCCCCCCCGGTCATCAGTCACATAACTCTGCAGTAATCCCGGCACATTGCTGGCAGCATTCTTTTCCTAATCTCTGTACACAGCGGGCAAAGCAAACAATCCACACCCCGTTCTATGAGCCGAGAACAAAGAATCCTTTACTGTTCTAGAGGTGGGGGGGGGGGGGCACAAACCTCGCAAGATTACCAAAAAATAAATCCTTAAAGGGAACCATCCTCGAGAGGCGCACGGGAGACCCCACTGCTGCTGGAAATGCAGATTGTCTGGCTGTCATTTGGACTCTGTGGCTTCGATACTTTGGGGTTGATTTACTAAAAGGCAAATAGACTGTGCCCTATGGACAAGTGCAGTTGCTCCAGAGCTTAGTAAATAAAGTAAAGCTTCATTTTGCAAAGAATACCCAATCGCATGCAAGGAAAATGTTAAAAAAAAAAAAAAATACATAGATTTGCACATGATTGGATGATGGAAGTCAGCAGAGCTTCTGCTCATTTACTAAGCTTTGTTGGCAGATGCACTTGCAAAGTCTATTTGCCTTTAGGTCAGTGCTTTTTATTCCCCTCTCAGAGAATAGGTGCAGGAACTCTCCCCTTCTAAGTCACTTTGCGTCACTGCCTCCCTACCCACCCCCCCCGAGCACTGAACCTTGGTTCCGCCCCCTACCCACCCCTGAGCACCGATCCTTGGTTCCATGCCCTAACCAGCTTCCAGCACAGCCACTTCTAGAGAATATAGCGCCAAGTAGAATTTTGTAGTGCCAAGTATGGAATTTGGTAATAACAAGCAAAGCAATAAAATAGATCCCCCTTAGCCAGCAGCAATAGACCCCCCCAAGTAACAATCGACTCCCAGGAGCAACAACAGATCCCCAAGCAGCCAACATCAATTGACTCTCCAGCAGCCAGCAACAGTAGACCTCTCCTTAACCTGTAGCCGATCGCCCACTGTCAATTGACGGCGGAGCGGTGCGGCTCTTGTGGCGGGCTGCCGTCATATGACGTCGCTAGCATTTTGGCCACTAGGGGCGCGCGCGTGCGTGCCCGCCGCGTTGCTGGGGACCCGATGCGCGTGCACCCGCGATTGCCCAGTAACTGAGCAGGACGTGGATCTGTGTATGTAAACACACAGATCCACGTCCTGTCACTGGAGAGGAGACCGATGGTGTGTCCCTTGTACATAGGGACACCGATCGGTCCCTCCCCCAGTCAGTCCCCTCCCCCCACAGATAGAATCACTAACATAGGGAACATATTAACCCCTGCAGCGCCCCATAGTGTTAACCCCTTCCCTGCCAGTCACATTTATACAGTAATCAATGCATTTTTATAGCACGGATCGCTGTACAAATGTGAATGGTCCCAAAAATGTGTCAAAAATGTCCGATATGTCCGCCGCAATGTCGCAGTCATGATAAAAATCGCAGATCGGCGCCGTTACTAGTAAAAAAAAAAAATAATAAATAAAAATGCTATAAATCTATCCCCTATTTTGTAGGCGCTATAACTTTTTGCGCAAACCAATCAATATACGCTTATTGCGATTTTTCTTTACCAAAAATATGTAGAAGAATACGTATCGGCCTAAACTGAGGAAAACATTTGTTAAAAAAAAAAAAAAATTGGATATTTATTATAATAAAAAGTAAAAAATAGTATGTTTTTTCAAACTTGTCCCTCTTCTTTTGTTTATAGCGCAAGAAATAAAAAACTGCAGAGGTGATCAAATACCACCAAAATAAAGCTCTATCTGTGGGGAAAAAAATGGGTATTTGGGTACAGCGTTGTATGACCGCGCAATTGTCATTCAAAATGCGACAGCGCTGAAAGCTGAAAAATGGCCTGGTCAGGAAGGAGGTGTTCGTGCCTGGTAGGCAAGTGGTTAAACAGTACATCCCTCCCAGCAACAATTGACCCCCAGTAACAATAAAACCCCACACCAGCAACAATAGATCCCCCAGCATCAGTAGACATTACATCGCACCCCAGTACTCCTTGCCATCGCATACATTCAGGGCTGGAGGTGGCGGAACTGCGCGAGTGTTCCATGCATCCGCATACATTCCCATTCTTGACTACTGGGATGCAGCGATTGCACAGACACAGCCGCCGTTCCTAATTTGATAGCCATGGGGGGGTTGGGGTGTCCCACAAACACAGACAGTGAGTGTTTGGAGACACGCACGGGCGCCAGTTACGCTTGGGACCGGTGGCCTTGCCCATGCAGCCGCTGAATGCATCCCAATAGACATGAATGGGATTGTCTGCACACAGATGCACGGAACACCTGATCACCTCAAGCGGGCAAAGACGGCCCGTCCCACAGGTGTACGCGGGCTTAGGTAACACCATATTTACACGCTGCAGGAAGGCCAAGTCTACCCATGCAGCTATCCATGCCGCACCTCTGAAAAGCAAATTTGTGGTGGACTTTGCCTCCTCAATGCCCGTATTAACCTTGCTGTGGTGAGGTGATGCAGAATTGAAATTACACACATTGCGGCACAGCGCCATTCACTTAATTGGGTTGCGATTTGTAGGGTGGGGGGGGATGTTTTAGCCACAGCAACGAATCAAAGCATTACAGCTGCAGAATGTGTACACCCCCCATCTGGCTGTTTTTGCAGCTTAACCCCTTCAATACCCGGTACTTTCATCCCCTTCCTGCCCAGGCCATTTTTTTTCACACAAATAGAGCTTTCTTTTGGTGTATTTAATCACCTCTGCGTTTTTTATTTTTTTACTAAACAAAATGAAAATTTTATAATATATTATATATATATATATATTTTTTTTTTTTTTTTATATATATATATAAAAAAAGGTTATACAATTTTGCAATCAAGTAATTTTTGTTCGTCACTGATGTGTGCTGATGAGGCATTAATAGGCTGCTCTCATGGCCACGAGTGAGGCGGCACCTATGCCACTGGTGAGGCATTAACCACTTCAGCCCCGGACCAATTTGCAGCCAAAGGACCAGGCCCCTTTTTGCGATTCGGCACTGCATCGCTTTAACTGACAATTGCGCGGTCGTGCGACGTGGCTCCCAAACAAAATTGGCGTCCTTTTTTTCCCACAAATAGAGCTTTCTTTGGTGGTATTTGATTGCCCCTGCGGTTTTTATTTTTTGCGCTGTAAACAAAAATAGAGCGACAATTTGAAAACAATGCAATATTTTTTGCTTTTTGCTATAATAAATACCCCCAAAAAATATATAAAAAACATTTTTTTTCCTCAGTTTAGGCCGATACGTATTCTTCTACATATTTTTGGTAAAAAAAAAAAAATAAAAAAAAAGCGATTATTGATTGGTTTGCGCAAAAGTTATAGCGTTTACAAAATAGGGGATAGTTTTATAGCATTTTTATTAATATTTTTTTTTACTAGTAATGGCGGCGATTTTTATTGCGACTGCGACATTATGGCAGACACATCGGACATTTTTGGGACCATTATCATTTATACAGCAATCAATGCTATTTAAATGCATTGATTCCTGTATAAATGACAGTTGTAGTGAAAGAGTGAACCACTAGGGGGAGGGCAGGGGTTAAGGGCTGTGACGTGTGTGTGTTTTTTTACATTAGGGGGTGGGGCTGACATCTGACGTCATTGATCGGCTTTCCCGATGACAGGGAACAGCCGATCAATGACAGGCAGAGTAGGAAGCGCGGGGAGAGGTTTGTTTACACAGACCTCTCCCCGTTCTTCAGCTCTGTGACCCGATCGCGGGACACCAGCGGCGATCGGGTCCGCTGGTCCCGCGGCCGTGGTCACGGAGCGCGCGACCCACGGGCAGGCAATGGAAAGGCCACGTACAGGTACGTGATTTTGCCTGCCCGTGCCATTCTGCCGCAGTATATCTGCGTGAGGCGGTCGGGAAGCGGTTAATAGGCTGCTTTCATGGGCACTGATGGCCACTAATAAGGCTGTATTATCAGTGTAAATGATGTGCTGACAAGACTTGCTGGTTAACGGCTCTTCTTTCCTCACACAGACACAGCGTGGGAGGAAAGGACTGCTGAAAACCAGCAAGTCTGTTTACATGTGATCAGCTGTGATTGATTAAATGGTAAAAGGGCAGCTGTAAATGGCCCTTTGCCCCGATCTGTGATCAGCTGTGTCCAAAAGGAGCGTGCCCGATGTACACCGAAGGAGGCATGAAAGGGGGCAGGGTGCTGGGAAGACATCTATTGACGCCCTCCCAGAACTGGACGATCGCCCTGAAGGCAAGTGGTTAAAGGGTCTCTCTACTTTTGTTGGGGAAAAAATTAGCAAAAAAATAAAAAAAAAAAATAATAATAATCTAGCGTATACAAATCGCTACACAAGTCATTATAGTTGAACCTGTATTAAAATCCAATATGGCAACCTGGAGGCATTCTGTACAGTAAAACCTTGGACTGCGAGCATAATTCGTTTCCGGAAACATGCTTGTAATCCAAAGCACTTGTGAATCCAAGCGAATTTCCCCAAAAGTAATAATGGAAACTCAAATAATTTGTTCCACAACCATTTATTCATAAGTCCTTCAGTTTATAGTCCATATAAAAAGATTATAGTAATGTGATCAGGTTGAGTAACCATAAAATGTCCATCCACAAATGGAAGCCTCCACAAGGGGATTAGAAGCAAAATCCAGCAGGAGCTCCAGAGTATAAAAGAGAAGAGAGGCGCCTCTAAGTGTAGCAATATGTTGCTAAATGTTGTACCTTCATTAACCGCTTCCCGACCGCCTCACGCGATATACGTCGGGAGAATAGCACGGCTAGGCAAAAGCACGTATATTATACGTGCCCTTGAATTGCCTAGCCATGGGGTCGGGAGCTCCGTGACCCGATCGCCGCTGGTGTCCCGTGATCGGGTCACAGAGCTGAAGAACGGGGAGAGGTCTGTGTAAAATAACCTCTCCCCGCGCTTCCTACACTGCCTGTCATTGATCCGGCTGTTCTCCGTCATCGGGAAAGCTGATCAATGACGTCAGACGTACAGCCACGCCCCCCTACAGTAAAAAAAAAAAAAAAACACAAAACACGTCACACTAAGCCCCTCCCCGCCCCCTAGTGGTTAACTTCTTCACTGCCAGTGTAATTTACATAGGAATCAGTGCATTTAAATAGCACTGATTGCTCTATAAATGATAATGGTCCCAAAAAGGTGTCAAAAATGTCCGATGTGTCCGCCATAATGTCGCAGTCACAATAAAAAAAAAAAAAAAAAAAAAAAAAAAAAAAAAAAAAAATCGCTGATCGCCGCCATTACTAGTAAAAAAAAAAAATATTAATAAAAATGCTTTAAAACTATCCCCTATTTTGTAAACGCTATAACTTTTGCGCAAACAAATCAATAAATCGCTTTTTTACCAAAAATATGTAGAAGAAGAATACGTATCGCCCTAAACGAAAGAAAAAAAATGATTTTTTTATATATTTTTGGGGGATATTTATTATAGCAAAAAGTAAAAAATATTGAATTTTTTTCAAAATTGTCGCTCTTTTTGTTTATAGTGCAAAAAATAAAAACCGCAGGGGCGATCAAATACCACCAAAAGAAAGCTTTATTTGTGGGAAAAAAAGGACGCCAAGTTTGTTTGGGAGCCACGTCGCACGACCGCGCAATTTTCAGTTAAAGCGACGCAGTGCCGAATCGCAAAAAGGGGCCTGGTCCTTTGGCTGCAAATTGGTGCGGGGCTGAAGTGGTTAAAAGTAACCATATTGCTACACCTAGAGGCGCCTCTCTTCTCTTTTATACTCAGCTGTGACATGACGCTACTTGTATATCAAGATATCGCTTGTATATGAATTCAAAATTAATTTAAAAATTTTGCTTCCCTTGCAAAACGCTCTCAAAACAAAAGTTACTCTCAAACTGAGGTTTTACTGTATACAGAACACCCCCCCAGGAACGTAATTTCTTGCTTGTGCGATTGGCTCACTGATTTTCCTAGAAGTCAGCACTAAGATACAAGTCAGATTTTGGGCATCCCCTGCAACACAAATGTCATTTTTGGTGAGATACTCTCAAAAGGGAAATCCGGTCTATAGGGATGCAGACCTTGCCACTTTCCTCATTAGAGCTCTGCAGGTCCAGCAGCTGATAATTATAAAGTCACTCCCATGCACATTCGCTCATGGACACAGAGAAACAAACAGCAATTTCTTCAGAACACCAAAAAGGTAGGAATCTGCAACAAAGTTTATTAAAATACCTGCAACCTACATAGATCACCCAGGGGAGGGGTTTTTCCTCAAAATAGAGTTACTCTTTAAAGGGAAACACTTATGAAATCTTGTTTTTTCTCTCCTTAATATGGTAAAGAATAAAAAAAAAAAAAATATTCATTAGTTTGTCAAGTGTTGTATGACAAAGGAATTGTCAGTCAAAATATCACAGCACTGAAACTGAAGAGTGGCCTGGGCAGGAAGAGGTATTACCGGCTGGTACAGAAGGAGTTAAATGTCAACATTTTTAGCAAAATTTCATTTTGATATACAAAACAGGAAATCAGTTTACCTTCATTAAAGGTCAGCAGCAGAACATTGACGGTGAGGAATGTGAGCAGCGATAGGACGGGGGTCTGCCACCTGTTCATAGAAAAATACAGAGATTTCTATTAAAATAAGAGAAAAAAAAAACTGCAAAGTCAGGAAAACAGTATGAGATTTCAAAGGATACTCGGTACACCAATCGGATCCCATGCATTCTGCAATACTTTATACATGTGACCTCACTGGACCCGCCCCCTCCCAGGACTGCTGTATGTAGGGAATGTTCTTTCACCAAAGCAACAATATTTTGTTGTAACTGATTATTATTAAGAATAATATTAATAATGTTTCTCGGGATAATGATTTATGATGAAGAAGAAAGGAAGAGAGAAAGGCGGTGGAGAAGAGAGAAGAGAGAGAAAGGTGGTGGAGAAGAGAGAAGAGAGAGAAAGGTGGTGGAGAAGAGAGAAGAGAGAGAAAGGTGGTGGAGAAGAGAGAAGAGAGAGAAAGGTGGTGGAGAAGAGAGAAGAGAGAGAAAGGTGGTGGAGAAGAGAGAAGAGAGAAAAGAAGAGAAAGAGAGAGAAAGGTGGTGGAGAAGAGAGTAGAGAGAGAAAGGTGGTGGAGAAGAGAGAAGAGAGAGAAAGGTGGTGGAGAAGAGAGAAGAGAGAGAAAGGTGGTGGAGAAGAGAGAAGAGAGAGAAAGGTGGTGGAGAAGAGAGAAGAGAGAGAAAGGTGGTGGAGAAGAGAGAAGAGAGAAAGGTGGTGAAGAGAGAAAGGTGGTGGAGAAGAGAGAAGAGAGAAAGGTGGTGGAGAAGAGAGGGGAAAACGAGGAGGAGAAGAGAGGGGAAAACGAGGAGGAGAAGAGAGAGAAAAAACGAGGAGAAGAGAGAGAAAAAACGAGGAGAAGAGAGAGAAAAAACGAGGAGAAGAGAGAGAAAAAACGAGGAGAAGAGAGAGAAAAACGAGGAGAAGAAAGTAGAGAGAAGGAAGGAGAAGAAAAGTGAAGCAAAAATAAGATCATTATCCTCATCACCATTTCTAATAACAAGAATACGTAATAAACTATTATACATTATTTTTTATTTTTTTATTAGATTTATTATAATTTATAATTCTATCTTTTAACCTCTTACCTGTCACATAACATAATGCACGCAGCAGCAAAGAGGATGGACTTTAAATGCCCACATGCCTCACATATGTGCTCATCGACCATCAAAGTTTCTGGAAACACACTCAAGGTGACTGAGCTGTCATAGACAGCTCTCGGTCTCTTATGACTGAGGGCCAGCGAGATGGACACCCCCAGTCATGTGATCAAGAAGTACATACTTATACTTATTTGGGTATATTATTTATACACAACACGCATATTGTTATTTTTAGGTATTAGCGCAGTGTTTGCTTTTATTTTCTACATACCAACATTCCCCCCCCCCCCCATCTCTACAAAGTGTTAGGACTCCTTTAAAAAGGGACACTAAGGCTGGGTGGGAAGGAGTTAAACTAGGCTATAAGTCTATTAGCATAATGGAAAGTAAAGCTGACTTTAAAGCTGATATTTATCTAACGGATCACAAGGATCATCCCGCCAGGAAATCCCGGATCTTCTCAATTTATTAAAATTCGCTTCTATTCACCTGAATACACCCCATACACCACACAGACTATCTGCATTGATCCTCTATTACCCCTCTGACTGTTACCCCTCTATTACCCCACAATCACTCCTCACTGTTACCCCTCCATTACCCCACAATTACCCCTCCATTACCCCACAATTACCCCTCCATTACCCCACAATCACTCCTCACTGTTACCCCTCCATTACCCCACAATTACTCCTCACTGTTACCCCTCTGACTGTTACCCCTCAATTACCCCACAATTACTCCTCACTGTAACCCCTCCATTACCCCACAATTACCCCTCTGACTGTTACCCCTCCATTACCCCACAATTCCTCCTCACTCTTACCCCTCCATTACCCCACAATTCCTCCTCACTCTTACCCCTCCATTACCCCACAATTCCTCCTCACTCTTACCCCTCCATTACCCCACAATTCCTCCTCACTGTTACCCCTCCATTACCCCACAATTCCTCCTCACTGTTACCCCTCCATTACCCCACAATTCCTCCTCACTGTTACCCCTCCATTACCCCACAATTCCTCCTCACTGTTACCCCACAATTCCTCCTCACTGTTACCCCTCCATTACCCCACAATTCCTCCTCACTGTTACCCCACAATTCCTCCTCACTGTTACCCCTCCATTACCCCACAATTCCGCCTCACTGTTACCCCTCCATTACCCCACAATTCCTCCTCACTGTTACCCCTCCATTACCCCACAATTCCTCCTCACTGTTACCCCTCCATTACCCCACAATTCCTCCACACTGTTACCCCACAATTCCTCCTCACTGTTACCCCTCCATTACCCCACAATTCCGCCTCACTGTTACCCCCGCCTCACTGTTACCCCCGCCTCACTGTTACCCCCGCCTCACTGTTACCCCCTCCTATTCCTCACTGTTGTCCCACAATTACCCCCTCTGACTGTTACCCCTCCTCACTGTTACCCCTCCTCACTGTTACCCCTCTATTACCCCACAATTACTTCTCACTGTTACCCCTTGTATACTCATAACAGTTACCCCTCCTATTCCTCACTGTTGTCCCTCTCTTACTCCTCACTGTTACCCCTCAATTACCCATAATAGTTACCTATCCTATTCCTCACTGTTGCCCCTCTCACTTGTATCCCTCAATTACTCCTCACTGTTGCCCTTTTCTGGAGGAGGAAAGCATATTGGGGGGGGGGGCACTTCCATCTGCTGCCGCCAAGGTACGCTGTGAGGATCAGTGAAAGGGATACAAAGTGGACGGAGCCTTTAAATCCAACAAACGTAATAACAAAAATGTGAAACCCCCACAGTGTATATTAAAAGGAAGATGTACTTCCTTGTTGTGTCTCCAGAGAGGAAGTGAAAGAGAAACTCCCCAATGGGACACAAACAGCAAAAAATAAATCCATAAATAAAGTGGGCAGGGTTGTAACCATTCCACGCTCTATCAAAAACTGTGGCTCAACCACCTGCTCTTGCCGCCCCCCCCTCGGGGCGCACATCAGGTAGGCTTTAGAAATCCTCTCTTATCAGTGAATGATTGTAGAAGCTCCAGAAGGAAACAGGTGTAAGTGATCTCATGTAGCACACACAGTACAGAGTGCGGGAAATGTACTGTATATAGTGCAGAGCCAACCCTGGGGACAGAATACAGTGGGGGGGGGGGGGGGGGGATTAGGATAATTAATAACCTGCGGTATTACCGGGAACATCCTGCGGAGAACAGGGTAACCCCGGTGGGGGGCTCATTACCTGAGCAGGTAGCGAATGACGTCCCAGGCGTCCCGTAGCGGCTCCACGTACAGTTCGATCCTCTTGTAGGCGACCACCAGGTTGAACAAATCGAAGGCTTGGGTCTTGCCGGTACCTTGAGGGGATTCGGGGCGAGAGTCGCTCATGGTGGGGCTGCTGTCGGACCAGCCGGTGCCACCGGCGGCATCTTTCTCGGAGGCGTGCATGCTGCAGGGGGGGAGAAGAGAGAAGACCTGATGATACAGAAGAGAGCGATCTGGACAACCTTCCACCCAACCACACACCGCAAATCCATCGCAAGCCCTCTATCCACTCTAAACCTCTTTCTGGATAAGCGTCTCATGAGCTTCCACAGCATGGTCCCGGGGCGGCGAGGACGGCGAATATCGCCGCCAGGAACGCAGGAAAGTCCTAATCCGGAGCCGACAGAAGAGAAGTGCTCAAAGGTCAGACGAGGAGTGACAGGAGTGTGTAGGTGCAGAAGATAAACAGGTTGTGCCTGCGAGCTATGGATGGGGCGGACCTGATTGTCCTCTGTATGTGACGGGACCCACCGCCCATCCCATGAAAGGCTGACAGCTGTCACCATACAGAACACTCTCTATACACACCTCCCTGTACAACCAGGGGGCACCACACAGGGGGTAACATAGGGGGGGGTACGTACAGGGGCAAAAGATAGGGGGGCATTGTACAGGTACAACAGAGAGATGAACAACTTACAGGGGATGACAGAGAGATGGGGACATCTTACAGGGGGCGACAGAGAGGGGGGGGGGCCCCAACTTACAGGGGCGACAGAGAGGTGGTGGCCCCAACTTACAGGGGCGACAGAGAGGGGGGTGGCCCCAACTTACAGGGGCGACAGAGAGGGGGGTGGCCCCAACTTACAGGGGCGACAGAGAGGGGGGTGGCCCCAACTTACAGGGGCGACAGAGAGGGGGGTGGCCCCAACTTACAGGGGCGACAGAGAGGGGGGGGCCCAACTTACAGGGGCGACAGAGAGGGGGGGCCCAACTTACAGGGGCGACAGAGAGGGGGGGGCCCAACTTACAGGGGCGACAGAGAGGGGGGGGCCCAACTTACAGGGGCGACAGAGAGGGGGGGCCCAACTTACAGGGGCGACAGAGAGGGGGGGGCCCAACTTACAGGGGCGACAGAGAGGGGGGGGCCCAACTTACAGGGGCGACAGAGAGGGGGGGCCCCAACTTACAGGGGCAACAGAGAGGGGGGGGCCCCAACTTACAGGGGCGACAGAGAGGGGGGGGCCCAACTTACAGGGGCGACAGAGAGGGGGGGCCAACTTACAGGGGCGACAGAGAGGGTGGGCAGATAGGGGAAACATATACAAGTAACAGAATGGAAATGGGCAGGGGCACCAGAGAGGGGTTACATATACAAGTAACAGAGAGGGCAAGGGGGTGGGGTAACACGTAGGAGCAACAGAGGGAAGGGGGTAATGGAGGGGCAAAAGATACAGGCAACAGAGAAGAGTAACAAGTACAGGTAACAGAGGGGCAACAAAGAGTGGCAACAGCGAGAGGGGTAACAGAGCAGCGACAGATACAAATAACAGGGGGGCAGCAACAGAGAGGGGGGGGGGCATTAGAGGGGAGGGCAACAGAGAGTAGAAAGATATACAGGTAACAGAGGGACAATGGGGGGGGGGGGCAAAAGAGAAGGGTAAAATACAGGTAACAGAGGGCAAGAGAGAAGGGGGAGCAATAGAGGGAGGGTGTGGGGGGGGGTCAAGAAATACAGGTAACAGAGGGGCAACAGAGAGGAGTAACATACAGGGACAACATATAGAGGCAGAGAGGGGGTAACAGAGGGGCAACAGAGAGAGGGGGATAACAAATACAGGCAACAGAGAAGGGTAACATATACAGGTAACAGAGGGGCAACAATGAGGGGGATCAACAGATACAGGCAACGGGAAGGGTGCAACAGAGAGGGTTAACATATACAGGCAATATAATAACAAAAGAGAGGGGGTCAACAGATACAGGCATCAGAGGGGAGGGCAACAGAGAGTGGTAACATATACAGGTAACAGAGGGGCAATGGGGGGGGGGGGGCAACAGAGGGGAGCTCAATAGAAAGGCAGGGGCAACAGAGAAGGGTAACATATACAGGTAACAGAGGGGCAAGAGAGAAGGGGCGCAAAAGGGGGGGCAACAGAGAGGGGAGGGTGGACCACAGATACAGGTAACAGTGGGGCAACAGAAGGGGAGGTTCTGTGTATGGAGTACAGCGAATGGGGCACGCGGCGCGTGGAGTACAGCGAATGGGGCACGCGGCGCGTGGAGTACAGCGAATGGGGCACGCGGCGCGTGGAGTACAGCGAATGGGGCACGCGGCGCGTGGCAAACAGGTCACGGCGTATAGGGCATGGTGTATGGAGCACGGCCTATGGGTGGTGCATGGCTTATGGGGCCTGGGACCCCAACATTTTAAAGGGAAAATCTCGGGAACGTCCTCGGGATCTCTGTCCCCATTCTATCCTATGATTTCGGTACCGCTACAAAGTACCCATCAGTAGCGAGTAGCGTTCCGGCCATTCTTTGTGCTGTATGTGTGGAATGCGGTCATACTGGACAGACAGTGGATGTGCTGTCATACTGGGAAAAGTAAACACCCCTCTCCTCACCTACACACAAGGACGGTTGAAAAGCTCCATAGAATAGTGCGATCCGCTCTCCTCCTGTGTGTACAGAAGGTGTGATCACATGCTTCATCCCGTCCCACCTGACAGCCGCGCTGAGCTTGTCGCGTGCCAAGACAGCTGACCCCGAACATACAACACATCCGTGTGTACCAACCCTTTCACTGCTGGAGGAGTTTTGGCATTTTTTGCACACTTTAAAAAAAAATAAAAAAATCCTTTTAGGCCTGAAGATTAGTTAAATCCCCCCAAATACGATATAATTTCTGAAAGCAGAGACCCTGGAGAATAAAATGGTGGTCGTTCCAATTTTTTATGTCACACAGTTATGAAATTCAGATTTTCAGTTATAAAAAAAAAAAAATAAAAAGGTAAATTTTAGTGCACACACACACACAATTGTATTACTAAATATAAAAGATGAGGTTGCACCGAGTAAATAGATTACCCAACACATCCAGCCTTAAAATTGGGCACCCAGAAAACAAACGCCGAACTTGGGTACCCCAGCAAGCAACGCTTTAAACCTTTCGCTGCCGGAGACGTTTTTTTGAATTTTCTGCACACATTTGAAAAAAAAAATAAAGAAACACAAAAACACCCTGAAGAATAAAATCGTTGTAGTTTCAATTTTTTTTATGTTTTATGAGATTACTGCAAAGGTATAAAAAAAAAATCTAAATTCCAGTAAAGAATACACTAAAGTTTATTTTAAGGCAAACACAATTTATTACCAATTTTTTTCGGGGTAAAATATAAAAGATGAGATCCTACCGAGTAAACAGATACCCAACATGTCAAACCGCTATAGTAAGTGAAGGGTGGGAGTTTCTCCGTTCTGGATGGACATCATATGACCTCCTCCTAGGATCGTGACGCGCTGTGCCCACGGATCTCTCACCCGCTGTGTGCACCGGATACAAACCAATCACAGAAGATCACATGAGAAATGTACACAATAGATGGCTTCTATCCATGTCATTCATTGGGTACCGTTGTGATGATCTCTGTGGGTCACAGTGATCACATGGTACCAACAGGGCCAATCACAGTCCATCTGTACCATGTGATTAGCTGTGGCCAATCACGGCTAATCATTATAGTGCACACTGAATGAATGGTTAACACTGAGCTACTCTGGCGACCCAAACATTTTTATTTTTTTTAGCAATTTAACCACTTCCGGACCGCCACACGCCGATATACGTCCTAACTTTGGGGGGACATCTTTGTTATAGCAGCAGCTAGCTGCCATAACCCCGGTATCCTCTTCTCCGGTGGGCGGTTCCGTTTCCGATAACAGTGGTCTCTGCGGAGGAGTCGCCGAAAGATCACTTTTATCAGCGACAGGAGAGGGGCCACCCGCTGCTCTCCGCAGCTTGCCGAAGCAGTCGGTATCAGCGATCGGATCCTTCTCCTTTCTAGGTATGGAGACAAGTGAGGGGAAGATGGACCCCCCACCCATCTCCATATCATTGTCAAAACGTCACTTCCACCGATAACTCTTAAAGGGACTTTAACCGCTTCCCGACTGCCTCCTGTAGATATACGTCCACAGAATGGCGCGGCTAGGCAAAAGCACGTGTGTGTGTGTGTGTGTGTGTGTGTGTGTGTGTGTGTGTGTGTGTGTGTGTGTGTGTGTGTGTGTGTGTGTGTGTGTGTGTATGTGTGTATATATATATATATATATACACACACGTCCCCTTTAATTGCCTAGCCTTGGGGTCGCGCTCGCGACCCGGTCGGGAGCTCCGTGACCACGGCCGCGGGACCAGCGGACCCAATCGCCGCTGGTGTCCCGCGATCGGGTCACAGAGCTGAAGAACAGGGAAAGGTCTGTGTAAACAAACCTCTCCCCGCGCTTCCTACTCTGCCTGTCATTGATCGGCTGTTCCCTGTCATCGGGAAAGCCGATCAGTGACGTCAGACGTCAGCCACGCCCCCTAATGTAAAAAAAAAAAAAAAAGAAACACACACGTCACAGACCATAACCCCTCCCCGCCCCCTAGTGGTTAACTCTTTCACTGCCAGTGTCATTTATACAGGAATCAATGCATTTAAATAGCACTGATTGCTGTTCAAATGACAGTGGTCCCAAAAATGTGTAAAAAATGTCCGATGTGTCCGCCATAATGTCGCAGTCACAATAAAAACCGCTGATCGCCGCCATTACTAATAAAAAAAAAATTATCAATAAAAATGCTATAAAACGATCCCCTATCTTGTAAACGCTATAACTTCTGCACAAACCAATCAATAATCGCTAATTGCGATTTCTTTTACCAAAAATATGTAGAAGAATACGCATCGGCCTAAACTGAGGGAAAAAATGGTCCCAAAAATGTGTCAAAAATGTCCGATGTGTCCGCCATAATGTCGCAGTCACAATAATAAAAAAATAAAAATAAAAAAAATAAAAAAAATCGCTGATCGCCGCCATTACTAGTAAAAAAAAAAATATTAATAAAAATGCTATAAAACTATCCCCTATTTTGTAAACGCTATAACTTTTGCGCAAACCAATCAACAATCGCTTATTGCGTTTTTTTTTTTTTACCAAAAATATGTAGAAGAATACGTATCGGCCTAAACTGAGGAAAAAAAATGTCTATTTTTGTTTATAGCGCAAAAAATAAAAACCGCAGGGGCGATCAAATACCACCAAAAGAAAGTTCTATTTGTGTGAAAAAAAGGACGTCAATTTTGTTTGAGAGCCACGTCGCACGACCGCGCAATTGTCAGTTAAAGCGACGCAGTGCTGAATCGCAAAAAGGGGCCTGGTCCTTTGGCTGCAAATTGGTCCGGTCTGAAAGTGGTTAAAAAAAAAAAAAAAAAAGATAATTTTTTTTATTGCATTTTTGTGTAAATGTGAGATGTGAGATCTTTTTGACCCCCAGATCTCATATTTAAGAGGACCTGTCATGCTTTTTTTCTATTAGAAGGGATGTTTATATTCCTTTTAATAGGAATAAAAGTGACACAATTAATTTTTTTTTAAAAGAACAGTGTAAAAATAAAAAATAAAAAGGTAAAATAAATAATAAAAAAAAAAACATTTTTAAAACGCGCCCCGTCCTGCCGAGCTCGCGTGCAGAAGCGAACGCATACGCGAGTAGCGCCCGCATACGAAAACGGCGTTCAAACCACACATGTGAGGTATCGCCGCGATCGGTAGAGCGAGAGCAATAATTCTAGCCCTGGACCTCCTCTGTAACTGAAAACATGCAACCTGTAGAATTTTTTTAAACGTCGCCAATGGAGATTTTTTAGGGGTAAAAGCTTTTCGCCATTCCACGAGCGGGCGCAATTTTGAAGTGTGACATGTTGGGTATCAATTTACTCGGCGTAACATCATCTTTCACAATATAAAAAAAAAATAATTGGGCTAACTTTACTGTTGTCTTATATTTTTTATTCAAAAAAGTGCATTTCTTCCAAAAAAAAGTGCGCTTGCAAGAACGCTGCGCAAATACGGTGTGACAGAAATTATTGCAAATACCGCAGGGTGTTAGAAAAAAAGATGTATAATGTTTGGGGGCTCCAAGTAATTTTCTAGCAAAATTTTTTTTAACAAATCTCAGAAAGAGGCCATAAGTGGTTAAATAAAAAATGATTTTATTTTTTATATACTGTGACCAGTCAGTGTCCCTGATAGGGGGCGGCCCATCCATTAAGGGCGCCGCCGCCCCCCCCCCCCCCCCATCCATGCATCCGGCCCCCAAGCAGGACGCCGGATGAATGGATTTCAATGGTGGGGGGTTTTCTTGAAGCACCTGATTAGACCTGATTAGGCTCTAATAGGCTACAAAATAGGGTGGGCTCGGGGGGGCGGGGCACAGAGAACGCAAACCGAGCCCACCCAGTTGTGTGGCAATAGCTAATGAATAGTCGCCATTGTAACACTGATCCTCCTCCTGGCCAATCAGGTTGGCTGGAAGGACAGGCGATCCTATGGGACGCCTAGGAGGGAGGAGGAGGAGCCGCCGTGATGGAGGAGAGGATACGGGAGCCGTTGCCCGTGGTAAGTGCCGGACCACAACCCCGCCCCCTCCCCCCCACCCCAAAAAAAAAAAAAAAAACTTTATTGAGATTTTCTTTTTTTTTTTTTTTAACAAGAAATGGGATTATTTTTATTTATTTTATTTTACCAAAGACATGTAACATGTAATACATTTTGGCCTAAATTCACGAAGAAGTTTGATTTTATTCAATATGTTTTATAACAGAAATAGGAAATATTGTTGTTTTTTTTTCTAAATTTTCGGTCTTTTTTTTTCCATTACTAACCACTAACGGGTTTTTATTGCTGACTTTGTCCCAATCAGGGAAAACCACCCTCAATTTGTCCCGATTGGTGACGATCTCGGACGTGTTGGGACCAGGATGTCAACCCACATGTGTGAGCCCACCAGGAAGCCATCACCTGTACAGGCCCATCACATCTGGCAAGGGCATTCCCCACCGCACAGCCACCCGGAACGGCAGCAGGTGATTGGCTTGTACAGGTGGGGGTTTGGATCCCAGCCCCCCCAACACACCCAAGCTCCTCACCGGTTCCAATGGTTGTCCCTGGACTAAACGTCAGATGAAAACCCAAAGCTTTAAAGTTGTCACTGGAACAGGAACAGATGGCAAACCTATTGATGGGGACACCTACTGCAAGGACAAGTGTCTACAAAGAGACTTCTCTTCACCTCACAGAGACTTCCTGTTCTGTCTGGGGGACAGGAAGTAAAAGGAAAATTTCCCCAACAGAGCAAATATGGAAAGAATAAAAAAACAAAATGGGAGATTTAATCCTTCCCTACTATATCCAATAAAATATGAGTCGGGGGGGTCATCATCCAATAACAGAATGAGACTAAAGTCGTACAGTAGGACAATTCAGTTTGAAAGTTTTAATTTCAAGAACGTTCGTTCAACTTTCCAATCTTTAGAGGGAGGGAAGTCAGCGTTCATTTTTGACCTTGTTGAATCTAAGGTAAGACAGCTAATTATAGTTTTATATATATATATTGATAGTTGTCTTACCTTTCCCCTCCCATCACATCTTCCCCTCATACACCACACTGGGAGCATGCTGCTCTGTATATAGAGGGTCTCTGCTCTGTATATATAGGACGACAGAGGGTCTCTGCTCTGAATACACAGGAGGAGGACAGAGGGTCTCTGCTCTGAATACACAGGAGGAGGACAGAGGGTCTCTGAGCTGTATACACAGGAGGAAGACAGAGGGTCTCTGAGCTGTATACACAGGAGGAAGACAGAGGGTCTCTGAGCTGTATACACAGGAGGAAGACAGAGGGTCTCTGAGCTGTATACACAGGAGGAAGACAGAGGGTCTCTGAGCTGTATACACAGGAGGAGGACAGAGGGTCTCTGCTCTGTATACACAGGAGGAGGACAGAGGGTCTCTGCTCCGTATATATAGAGGGTCTCTGAGCTGTATACACAGGAGGAGGACAGAGGGTCTCTGAGCTGTATACACAGGAGGAAGACAGAGGGTCTCTGAGCTGTATACACAGGAGGAAGACAGAGGGTCTCTGAGCTGTATACACAGGAGGAGGACAGAGGGTCTCTGCTCCGTATATATAGAGGGTCTCTGAGCTGTATACACAGGAGGAAGACAGAGGGTCTCTGCTCTGTATACACAGGAGGAAGACAGAGGGTCTCTGAGCTGTATACACAGGAGGAAGACAGAGGGTCTCTGAGCTGTATACACAGGAGGAAGACAGAGGGTCTCTGAGCTGTATACACAGGAGGAAGACAGAGGGTCTCTGAGCTGTATACACAGGAGGAAGACAGAGGGTCTCTGAGCTGTATACACAGGAGGAGGACAGAGGGTCTCTGCTCCGTATATATAGAGGGTCTCTGAGCTGTATACACAGGAGGAAGACAGAGGGTCTCTGCTCTGTATACACAGGAGGAGGACAGAGGGTCTCTGAGCTGTATACACAGGAGGAAGACAGAGGGTCTCTGAGCTGTATACACAGGAGGAAGACAGAGGGTCTCTGAGCTGTATACACAGGAGGAAGACAGAGGGTCTCTGAGCTGTATACACAGGAGGAAGACAGAGGGTCTCTGAGCTGTATACACAGGAGGAAGACAGAGGGTCTCTGAGCTGTATACACAGGAGGAAGACAGAGGGTCTCTGAGCTGTATACACAGGAGGAAGACAGAGGGTCTCTGAGCTGTATACACAGGAGGAAGACAGAGGGTCTCTGAGCTGTATACACAGGAGGAAGACAGAGGGTCTCTGAGCTGTATACACAGGAGGAAGACAGAGGGTCTCTGAGCTGTATACACAGGAGGAAGACAGAGGGTCTCTGAGCTGTATACACAGGAGGAAGACAGAGGGTCTCTGAGCTGTATACACAGGAGGAAGACAGAGGGTCTCTGAGCTGTATACACAGGAGGAAGACAGAGGGTCTCTGAGCTGTATACACAGGAGGAAGACAGAGGGTCTCTGAGCTGTATACACAGGAGGAAGACAGAGGGTCTCTGAGCTGTATACACAGGAGGAAGACAGAGGGTCTCTGAGCTGTATACACAGGAGGAAGACAGAGGGTCTCTGAGCTGTATACACAGGAGGAAGACAGAGGGTCTCTGAGCTGTATACACAGGAGGAAGACAGAGGGTCTCTGAGCTGTATACACAGGAGGAAGACAGAAGGTCTCTGCTCTGTATACACAGGACGACGACAGAGGGTCTCTGCTCTGTATACACAGGACGACGACAGAGGGTCTCTGCTCTGTATACACAGGACGACGACAGAGGGTCTCTGCTCTGTATACACAGGACGACGACAGAGGGTCTCTGCTCTGTATACACAGGAGGAGGACAGAGGGTATCTGCTCTGTATACACAGGAGGAGGACAGAGGGTCTCTGCTCTGTATACACAGGAGGAGGACAGAGGGTCTCTGCTCTGTATACACAGGAGGAGGACAGAGGGTCTCTGCTCTGTATACACAGGAGGAGGACAGAGGGTCTCTGCTCTGTATACACAGGAGGAGGACAGAGGGTCTCTGCTCTGTATACACAGGAGGAGGACAGAGGGTCTCTGCTCTGTATACACAGGAGGAGGACAGAGGGTCTCTGCTCTGTATACACAGGAGGAGGACAGAGGGTCTCTGCTCTGTATACACAGGAGGAGGACAGAGGGTCTCTGCTCTGTATATATAGAGGGTCTCTGCTCTGTATACACAGGAGGAGGACAGAGGGTCTCTGCTCTGTATATATAGAGGGTCTCTGCTCTGTATACACAGGAGGAAGACAGAGGGTCTCTGCGCTGTATACACAGGAGGAAGACAGAGGGTCTCTGCGCTGTATACACAGGAGGAAGACAGAGGGTCTCTGCGCTGTATACACAGGAGGAAGACAGAGGGTCTCTGCGCTGTATACACAGGAGGAAGACAGAGGGTCTCTGCTCTGTGCATATAGAAGGTCTCTGCTCTGTATACATAGAGGGTCTCTGCTCTGTATATATAGGAGGAGGACAGAGGGTCTCTGCTCTGTATATATAGGAGGAGGACAGAGGGTCTCTGCTCTGTATATATAGGAGGAGGACAGAGGGTCTCTGCTCTGTATATATAGGAGGGGGGCAGAGGGTCTCTGCTCTGTATATATAGGAGGGGGGCAGAGGGTCTCTGCTCTGTATATATAGGAGGGGGGCAGAGGGTCTCTGCTTTGTATATAGAGGGTCTCTGCTCTGTGCATATAGAGGGTCTCTGCTCTGTGCATATAGGAGGAGGACAGAGGGTCTCTGCTCTGTGTATGTATGTATGTATGTATGTATGTATGTATGTATGTATGTATGTATGTATGTATGTATGTATGTATGTATGTATGTATATATATATATATATATATATATATATATATATATATATATATATATATATATATATATATATATATATACATATAGAGGGTCTCTGCTCTGTGTGTATATAGAGGGTCTCTGCTCTGTGTGTATATAGAGGGTCTCTGCTCTGTGTGTATATAGAGGGTCTCTGCTCTGTGTGTATATAGAGGGTCTCTGCTCTGTGTGTATATAGAGGGTCTCTGCTCTGTGTGTATATAGAGGGTCTCTGCTCTGTGTGTATATAGAGGGTCTCTGCTCTGTGTGTATATAGAGGGTCTCTGCTCTGTGTGTATATAGAGGGTCTCTGCTCTGTGTGTATATAGAGGGTCTCTGCTCTGTGTGTATATAGAGGGTCTCTGCTCTGTGTGTATATAGAGGGTCTCTGCTCTGTGTGTATATAGAGGGTCTCTGCTCTGTGTGTATATAGAGGGTCTCTGCTCTGTGTGTATATAGAGGGTCTCTGCTCTGTGTGTATATAGAGGGTCTCTGCTCTGTGTGTATATAGAGGGTCTCTGCTCTGTGTGTATATAGAGGGTCTCTGCTCTGTGTGTATATAGAGGGTCTCTGCTCTGTGTGTATATAGAGGGTCTCTGCTCTGTGTGTATATAGAGGGTCTCTGCTCTGTGTGTATATAGAGGGTCTCTGCTCTGTGTGTATATAGAGGGTCTCTGCTCTGTGTGTATATAGAGGGTCTCTGCTCTGTGTGTATATAGAGGGTCTCTGCTCTGTGTGTATATAGAGGGTCTCTGCTCTGTGTGTATATAGAGGGTCTCTGCTCTGTGTGTATATAGAGGGTCTCTGCTCTGTGTGTATATAGAGGGTCTCTGCTCTGTGTGTATATAGAGGGTCTCTGCTCTGTGTATATAGAGGGTCTCTGCTCTGTACATATAGAGGGTCTCTGCTCTGTACATATAGAGGGTCTCTGCTCTGTACATATAGAGGGTCTCTGCTCTGTGTATATAGAGGGTCTCTGCTCTGTGTATATAGAGGGTCTCTGCTCTGTGTATATAGAGGGTCTCTGCTCTGTGTATATAGAGGGTCTCTGCTCTGTGTGTATATAGAGGGTCTCTGCTCTGTATACAGAGGGTCTCTGCTCTGTGTATATAGAGGGTCTCTGCTCTGTGTGTATATAGAGGGTCTCTGCTCTGTATATAGAGGGTCTCTGCTCTGTGTATATAGAGGGTCTCTGCTCTGTGTATATAGAGGGTCTCTGCTCTGTGTATATAGAGGGTCTCTGCTCTGTGTGTATATAGAGGGTCTCTGCTCTGTATACAGAGGGTCTCTGCTCTGTGTGTATATAGAGGGTCTCTGCTCTGTGTGTATATAGAGGGTCTCTGCTCTGTACATATAGAGGGTCTCTGCTCTGTGTGTATATAGAGGGTCTCTGCTCTGTACATATAGAGGGTCTCTGCTCTGTACATATAGAGGGTCTCTGCTCTGTGTATATAGGAGGGTCTCTGCTCTGTACATATAGAGGGTCTCTGCTCTGTGTATATAGAGGGTCTCTGCTCTGTATACAGAGGGTCTCTGCTCTGTGTATATAGAGGGTCTCTGCTCTGTGTATATAGAGGGTGTATATAGAGGGTCTCTGCTCTGTATATATAGAGGGTCTCTGCTCTGTATATATAGAGGGTCTCTGCTCTGTGTATATAGAGGGTCTCTGCTCTGTGTATATAGAGGGTGTATATAGAGGGTCTCTGCTCTGTGTATATAGAGGGTCTCTGCTCTGTGTATATAGAGGGTCTCTGCTCTGTATATATAGAGGGTCTCTGCTCTGTATATATAGAGGGTCTCTGCTCTGTATATATAGAGGGTCTCTGCTCTGCATATATAGAGGGTCTCTGCTCTGTATATATAGAGGGTCTCTGCTCTGTATATATAGAGGGTCTCTGCTCTGTATATAGAGGATGATATAAGAATGTTTCTCTCACCTTCTCACATTCTCTCCTCTCTCCAGTCACACCACTTCCTGTTTGGAGGAGTCATTCTGACGTCACCAGGAAGAAGAACAAGCACGGGGGAGGAGTCTACCGAGCTATCCTTGGGAAATCCTCTGTGTGGGCGGGGTTAGCGGTTCTGCCTTTAACCACATCAGTGCCGCTTTCCATTTCTGAGATCCGAGCAACTGAGAGCAACAATGTTACATCCCCCCTCCCCCTCCGCTGCGTGACCCCTTCACTGCTCTACTCCTTTCCCTGGATCTAAGAGTGCAAACTTTCCAGTGCAATGTTACATTGTATCCTCTAATATAATGACAATGTTACATTGTATCCTCTAATATAATGACAATGTTACATTGTATCCTCTAATATAATGACAATGTTACATTGTATCCTCTAATATAATATAATGGCAATGTTACATTGTATCCTATAATATAATACAATGGCAATGTTACATTGTATCCTATAATATAATATAATACAATGTTACATTGTATCCTCTAATATAATGACAATGTTACATTGTATCCTCTAATATAATACAATGGCAATGTTACATTGTATCCTATAATATAATATAATATAATACAATGTTACATTGTATCCTATAATATAATATAATATAATGACAATGTTACATTGTATCCTATGATAATCCTCACCAGGGAGCCCCTTCACTGACAGTTTCTATTCCTGAAATCACTGACCCGAGCAACAATGTAACATCTCATCACCCCCCCCTCCCCCATCCCCCGTGTAACCCCTTCACTGCTCTACTCCATTTCTGGGATCACCGACTGGGAAACTTTCCATTACATTGTGTCCTATAATATAATATAATGACAATGTATCATTGTATCCTATAATATAATATAATGACAATGTAACATTGTATCCTAAAATATAATATAACATAATATAACATATAATGACAATGTTACATTGTATCCTATAATATAACGACAATGTAACATTGTATCCTATAATATAATATAACATAATATAATATATAATGACAATGTTACATTGTATCCTATAAAATAATGACAATGTTACATTGTATCCTACAACATAATATCCTATAATATAATGACAATGCTACATTGTATCCTATGATAATCCTCACCGGGGATACCATTCCTGAGATCACTGACCCGAGCAACAATGTAACATCCCATCACCAATGTAACATTGTATCCTAAAATATAATATCATATAATATAATGGCAATGTAACATTGTATCCCATAATATAACATATAATGACAATGTAACATTGTATTCTATAATATAATATAACGACAATGTAACATTGTATCCTATAATATAATATAATATAATATATAATGACAATGTTACATTGTGTTGTATGATAATCCTATTGGAGGAGTGATCCTTTGTGTCCATTTTATTCCTCGGTTTTTGGATAATCAGACATAATAATGGAAGGTATGTACAGTATATATATATATACACACTGGATGTTGAGGCCGATATATATTCTGCTCCAGGTCTTTGGTAAAATAAAGTCCCAATAAGTGGATACTGATTACTGATTGGTTTCTGTGAAGGTTTTTGCGTCTACTATCTATAGTATAGATATAGTGGAATTTTCTTTTTCTAAGCTACTATTGGCAGCGATCAGCGACTTAGAGCGGGACAGCGATATTGGTGCGGCGGCCAATCTGACATTAACTGACACTTTGTGGGAGATAACTGACTGCCACTGACATCTCCAGTACCCTGGCAGTGCAGCGACTGGTTGTGAATGAGCCCTTAGGGCAGTATGTGCTCAGGATGAATCCCCTAAACACAAGACACCACCGGGGGGCACCATCCAGCGCCATCCAGCCGCAGCTAAACGCCAGAGCCTCATCCCCCAGTGTACATGGGGGGAGGGGCCTTACACTGACTACTGGATGCCTGTAGGCAGGATTGGGACAAGGGGCGGGCAGGAGGGAAAAGTGCACTTGGGCGCAGTGGCGATTTGGGGGATTTTGCTAGAAGGATTTGTACTAGGAGGGTAGATTTGTGTTTAGGAAGGGGGATTTGAGGGGGGGTGTATTTGTGCTAGTAGGGCTGATTGGAGGATATGTGCTAGGAGGGAAAATTTTGGGGGGGGGGGCAATTAGTGCTAGGAAAGGGGAACTGGGAGGGGTTTGTCCTGGGAGAGGGGAACTGGGAGGGATTTGTCCTGGGAGAGGGGAACTGGGAGGGATTTGTCCTGGGGGAGGGGAACTGGGAGGGATTTGTCCTGGGAGAGGGGAACTGGGAGGGATTTGTCCTGGGGGAGGGGAACTGGGAGAGATTTGTCCTGGGAGAGGGGAACTGGGAGGGATTTGTCCTGGGAAAGGGGAACTGGGAGGGATTTGTCCTGGGAGGAGGGAACTGGGAGGGATTTGTCCTGGGAGATGGGGAACTGGGGGGCATTTGTCCTATGAGAGGGGAACTGGGAGGGATTTGTCTTGGGAGAGGGGAACTGGGAGGGATTTGTCCTGGGAGAGGGGAACTGGGAGGGATTTGTCCTGGGAGAGGGGAACTGGGAGGGATTTGTCCTGGGGGAGGGGAACTGGGAGGGATTTGTCTTGGGAGAGGGGAACCGGGAGGGATTTGTCCTGGGGGAGGGGAACTGGGAGGGATTTGTCCTGGGAGAGGGGAACTGGGAGGGATTTGTCCTGGGAGAGGGGAACTGGGAGGGATTTGTCCTGGGAGAGGTGAACTGGGAGGGATTTGTCCTGGAAGAGGGGAACTGGGAGGGATTTGTCCTGGGTGAGGGGAACGGGGAGGGATTTGTCCTGGGAGAGGGAAACTGGGAGGGATTTGTCCTGGGAGATGGGGAACTGGGAGGGATTTGTCCTGGGAGAGGGGAACTGGAAGGGATTTGTCCTGGAAGAGGGGAACTAGGAGGGACTTGTCCTGGGAGAGGGGAACTGGGAGGGATTTGTCCTATGAGAGGGGAACTGGGAGGGATTTGTCCTGGGGGAGGGGAACTGGGAGGGACTTGTCCTGGGAGAGGGGAACTGGGAGGGATTTGTCCTATGAGAGGGGAACTGGGGGGATTTGTCCTGGGAGAGGGGAACTGGGAGGGATTTGTCCTGGGAGAGGGGAACTGGCTGGGATTTGTCCTGGGAGAGAGGAACTGGGAGGGATTTGTCCTGGGAGAGGGGAACTGGGAGGGATTTGTCCTGGGAGAGGGGAACTGGGAGGGATTTGTCCTGGGAGAGGGGAACTGGGAGGGATTTGTCCTGGGAGAGGGGAACTGGAAGGGATTTGTCCTGGGAGAGAGGAACTAGGAGGGATTTGTCCTGGGAAAGGGGAACTGAGAGGGATTTGTCCTGGGAGAGGGCAACTGGGAGGGATTTGTCCTGGGAGGGGGGAACTGGGAGGGATTTGTCCTTGGAGATGGGGAACTGGGAGGCATTTGTCCTATGAGAGGGGAACTGGGGGGGATTTGTCCTGGGGGAGGGGAACTGGGAGGGATTTGTCCTGGGGGAGGGGAACTGGGAGGGATTTGTCCTGGGAGAGAGGAACTGGGAGGGACTTGTCCTGGGAGAGGGGAACTGGGAGGGATTTGTCCTATGAGAGGGGAACTGGGAGGGATTTGTCCTGGGAGAGGGGAACTGGGAGGGATTTGTCCTGGGAGAGAGTAACTGGGAGGGATTTGTCCTGGGAGAGAGTAACTGGGAGGGATTTGTCCTGGGAGAGGGGAACTGGGAGGGATTTGTCCTGGAAGAGGGGAACTGGGAGGGATTTGTCCTGGGAGAGAGGGACTGGGAGGCATATGTCCTGGGATAGGGGAAATGGGAGGGATTAGTCCTGGGATAGGGGAACTGGGAGGGATTTGTCCTGGGAAGAAGAATTTTGAGGGGGGATTTATGCTCAGAGGGGGCTTTGGGGAGGGACAGGATTTGAGCTGGGAGGGGGGGATTTGCGCTGGTGAGGATGATTGGGGAATGTGAGGTATCACCGCAAACGTCAGATGATGGGCAGTAATTCTAGCACCAGATCACCTCTGTAAATCTAAAGTGGTGTCCTGTAAAGGCTTTTTAAAGCATCGCCTATGGATAATAAAATTCACGTCATTAAGAAGGGCGTGCGCAATTTTAATCCCTTGCCAACCACCACACCGGCTTCTGTGCGCAGAATTACGTACAGGTAGGTCATTCTACACTACACACCCGATGTCAGCCGTGACCCACCGATCGTTCCCGAGAGAGGCAGTTCGCCATTCTGTGACAAGGGAAAAGCAGTGATCCTGTGTTTCTGCTAAGCAGGAACACGGGTCTCTGTCTTCCCCAAGTTAAAGCAACAGTTAGAAAGCACCCCCTAGGGACACATTTAACCCTTTGATCGCCCCTTGATGTTAACCACTTCCTTGCCAGTGTCGTTAGTACAGTGACAGTGCATCTTTTTTAGCACGGATCACTGTATTATCACTGTATTATTGTGACTGGTCCCCAAAAAGTGTCACTTAGTGTCCGATTTGCCCACCGCAATGTTGCAGTCCCGCTATAAGTCGCTGATCGCCATCACTAGTAAAAAATAAAAATAAAAATTCCATAAAAATATCCTAACTTTTGTGCAAACCAATCAATATACGCTTACTGGGATTTTTTTAAAACCAAAAATATGTCCAATGTGCCTAAATTTATGAAGAAATTATATTTTTTTTTAATTTTTTTTTTATTGGATGTTTTCATTTGTTTGTTTTATAGTGCAAAAATGTCACCGCTGTCCCCTGGTGCACGGAGCCTCCATCTTTGCGGCTCCGGGATATGAATAAGCGCCACAACAAGGCGTGAAACGTGTCATCTATTCTATCCTGTTTTTCCATATTTTTTGATATGTGACTGCATTTGGATTTTATTCATCACTAAAGATGCCAATTCTTTGATGTGTGGCGATCCAGGAATTTTCTTTCTTCCTATCGCGGCTCCCGTGCTGTAACAGTCCGGAGCCACAATGACGTCACTCCCGCGCATGCGCACGTGAGCCACCACTAGCGGCATATCGCCGTTAGCAGCGGTGTGCTCAGTGCGCCTGCGCCGCTGTCTACAGTACTTTTAATCCCAGACCCAATATCATTTATAAAGATGAACCTTGGGGTACATCACTGATAACCTTAGACCATTCAGAGTAAGAATCATTAACCACGACTCTCTGAATTCTTTTAGCCAGTTTTCTATCCATTTACAAATTGATCTTTCCAAGCCTGTAGACTTTACCTTACACATTAGACATGTGGGGAACTGTGTCTAACGCTTTTGCAAAATCCAAGTATACCACGTCCACAGCCACCCCTCTGTCCAAGTATACCACGTCCACAGCCTCCCCTCTGTCCAAGTATACCACGTCCACAGCCTCCCCTCTGTCCAAGTATACCACGTCCACAGCCTCCCCTCTGTCCAAGTATACCACGTCCACAGCCACCCCTCTGTCCAAGTATACCACGTCCACAGCCTCCCCTCTGTCCAAGTATACCACGTCCACAGCCACCCCTCTGTCCAAGTATACCACGTCCACAGCCACCCCTCTGTCCAAGTATACCACGTCCACAGCCTCCCCTCTGTCCAAGTATACCACGTCCACAGCCTCCCCTCTGTCCAAGTATACCACGTCCACAGCCACCCCTCTGTCCAAGTATACCACGTCCACAGCCTCCCCTCTGTCCAAGTATACCACATCCACAGCCACCCCTCTGTCCAAGTATACCACGTCCACAGCCACCCCTCTGTCCAAGTATACCACGTCCACAGCCTCCCCTCTGTCCAAGTATACCACGTCCACAGCCACCCTCTGTCCAAGTATACCACGTCCACAGCCACCCCTCTGTCCAAGTATACCACGTCCACAGCCTCCCCTCTGTCCAAGTATACCACGTCCACAGCCTCCCCTCTGTCCAAGTATACCACGTCCACAGCCACCCCTCTGTCCAAGTATACCACGTCCACAGCCTCCCCTCTGTCCAAGTATACCACATCCACAGCCACCCCTCTGTCCAAGTATACCATGTCCACAGCCACCCCACTAACTAAGGTTTTACTTACCGCCTCATAAAAAGAAATCAGGTTTGTTGACAACTTCTGTATTTCATGAACCCATGCTGTCTGTTGCTTAAAATATTTTTTCCAGCAATAACTCGTCTATGTGGTCTTTTATTAAACTCTCCAGTATCTTCCCGACTATAGAAGTTACACTATCATTTTTTTTTGTTACATGTGAACAAAAAGTGCCAAAAAAGGGCCCAGACTAGAAGTACTTTGTGCCTCCACCCTGAGCCTAATCCCCACAATCCATGTTTTGATGAAGAAAAGATCTTTAAAGACTGTGTGCATAAAGAGGAAACTTTTCTTAAAGAGCAAACACCCCTAACGTGATAGCGTCCTAAGACCCCTTTCACACCAAGGGCGTATTGCAGGCGCTATAGCGTTAGAAATAGCGCCTGCAATCCGCCCTCAAACTGCTGCTTCATTGTCTGCAGTGTGAAAGCCCGAGGGCTTTCACACTGCAGCGGTGCGCTGGCAGGACATCAGGAAAAGTCCTGCCAGCAGCTTCTTTGGAGCGGTGAAGGAGCGGTGAACTCACCGCTCCTCCACCGCTCCTCCAGCGCTGCTCCCCATTGAAATAAATGGGGCAGCGCTGTAATACCGCCGGCAAAACGCTGCAATATTTTAACCCTTTCTCAGCCGACAGCGGGGGGTAAAGCGCCCTGCTAGCGGCCGAAATGCATCGCAAATCCAGCGGTAAAACGCCGCTAAAAATAGCGGCGTTTTACCGCCGACGCTGTAGGCGGATCGGTGTGAAAGGGGTCTTAGAAGGTTGTGTCTTCTCATGTGGCTGTGAGGACTACAAGTGGAGGGCCTGATTAAACAGCAAATTAATGGAAGCTTCCAACAAGCTAAGGGTCCTTTCACACGGAGCGGATCAGTGCTGATCTGGCCCGTGGATATCCGCTTGCTCAGCGGGGATCGCCGGAGCGATCTCCGCTGAGCAGAAAGATGACAGGTCCGTCTCTGCACACAGCGCAGGGACGGACCTGTCAGAGCGCCGCTCTCCCCTATGGGAGATCGGGTGACGACGGACCATAGAGTCCGTCGTCATCCGATCCGCTCTGCAGACGGATGAAAAAATTGGGTTTTCCTCTGTCTGCAGAAACGGACCACAGCGGGCACGGACGAGATCGGTTGTCAGCGGATGCTGATCCGCTGACACCCGCTATCCCATAGGGATACATGTATGTCCGTTTTTCTTCCTAAAACGGAAGGATGAAAAACGGACATACGGACCGTCCGTGTGAAAGAGCCCTAATACTGCTGGCAGATGCAATGCAAAGAGTGATACTAAAAACACCCTGTGTAATTTACACCCCCCGACCCTTCAATTTTTCTGTATGTGGATGACGGCTCTGTAATTATTTTAATAAAACACATCTAAGTACCTTTTTCCTAATCGATATCCAGCTGTCACATGACCCGGCTCTCTCTCTGTCTGCAGGGAAACATAAGCAGGAGGAGCTAGTGGTCACATGTTCAAAAAAAAACAACAGCTTTTTAAATATAGAGTAAAAATAAATAAATGATATCAATAAACTGTTATAAATTGTCATACAAATATATATTTGAAATCAAATCTTGATGATTTTGGGCAATAACATAGTGTGGGCAGCCTCCATTTTAGAATAAGAGAAAGGTGAAGCCTCCGTTAATCTACATGTGATATTCCACCCCCATTGTGATTAGCTGATTGGTGGGCATGGAGGAGGAGGGAGGGAGTGGACTGTCACTGTGTATACACCCACATGTGTGACTCTATAGTCACATGGGCTGCTCAGGTGTTATAGGGAGGAAATGCCCAGCATAGAAACTCACTGAAAACTGAGCATGTGCAGAGCTGCCACCACAGCTGCAAAATCCCTACCTGAATTAGGTACATGGACAGAAGGGGGCGATAGAGAGGAGCAGGATCAACCAGGATTTTTGCAGAATACAGAAAGTGAATCTTATAGTGACAGAGTGTGTATGAACAGCATATAATACATAATTTATTGATTGTTTTTTATGATGTGGGTTTAGCGACACGTTAAAGGGGAAATCCTGGTCGGCTCAGGGTATAGCTAAGGGGGCACAACGTGTCCATACCTGGAAGTTTAATGGGTGCAAAACCTGTAAAGTCTCAAAAATGGTTGCAACCAGAGGTCTGCACACCAGTGCAGATGATCAAGAAGGTGGTTTTGGACCCATTTTTTTTTCTTACCAATGTGCATATGATTTGCTGAACAAGGATGCAGCTCAACTGGTGGCTCTAGTGGAGCATTTTTTTTACAGTTCATGCTGTTTGCAGGATTCTGTCCCCAAAAGACCACCTTCCAGGAATCAAATACTGCTGTCTGGGGATAAGACTGCTATCTGAGGGTAAGACCACTGTCTGGGGATAAGACCTCTGTCTAGGGGTAAGACCACTGTCTGGGGATAAGACCACTGTCTGGGGATAAGACCGCTGTCTGGGGATAAGACCGCTGTCTGGGCATAAAACCTCTCTCTGGGGGTAAAACCGCTCTCTGGGGGTAAGACCTCTGTCTGGGGATAAGAACACTGTCTGGGGATAAGACCTTTGTCTGTGGATAAGACCGCTCTCTGGGGATAAGACCTCTGTCTGGGGGTTAGATTGCTGTCTGGAAGTAGGACCTCTTTTTGGGGGTAAGACAGCTGACTGGGGATAAGACAGCTGTCTGGGGATAAGACAGTTGTCTGGGGATAAGACCTCTGTCTGGGAATAAGACCTCTGTCTGGGGATAAGACAGCTGTCTGGGGATAAGACCGCTGTCTGGGAATAAGACTCCCTGGAGTCTCTTAGCAGTGCTCTCTCCCGCTGTCCTCTCCTTGCTCTCTCGTGTGCCTCCGGTCCAGGACCTCTTCATGTGTTCCTGAAGGTGGTCCCGACTGCACCCAAGCCCAGGCCCAAGGTCACCCCCCCCCCTCCAGCTCTTCCACCCGACAAAACCCTACAGCTGGGCTGACCCTGGGTATTTAAGGTGGCCTTCACCCTGCCAATCCAGGTTGGGGATTGGTCAGGGCTCCCTAAAACACCCCAGACCGCTCCACCTCTCCTCTCCTCCTCTCTTTCCAGAACTTTCTAGCCAGCTCTTGAAAGAAGAGGGAGGTCTAAGTGACAGTGCCAGTCGCCTGTGAGTCACCAGCTGCTACTCTGAGCCACTCCAAGCCCAGATCAGATCCAAACAAGCAGCAGACAGTCAGGTCTGCCTAAATTTACCTTTCCTACAAAAATCCTACCTCTAGCACCTACCTATCAAGAGGGTGCTACAGCAGCAATTTCAAAATTTGATGAAAGGTTTAGCACCGGGAAATACTTTTTGAAAGATACAAAGTGCATTTTATATACAACTATATAGATCAGACCAAAATGAGGGACAAATAAGGAGGGACAGAGGGACTTTTTTTCCAAATCAGGGACAGTTGGGAGCTATGCTACTGAGTGAAACATGTTAGAGTTATGAGTGCTGGCTGTCTCTTTCCACAACTTCCTGGGTTCCCAGCATTCTTTGAAGCTTCTCCTCCATTTCTAAGGACTATCTATCCCATGGTACCTTGCTGATTCCTGTACTGACTCCGCCTCCTGAAACCCCTCCCCTCAGAAAGCGGGCTCTGTGAAGGGTACGACACAGCAGTGCCAACTCACAGGGCATAGTGACTCTGTGTCACGGAATTCCAGGAGGTCGATGTCTTAGATCTTCACAAACTTCAAGATGGTTCAGAGTAATAGGAGGAGGGTGGAAATAATTAGAATACAATGTATACAGTGAAGATTAAAATTCACATTCTCACTATAGATACATTTTTGAATATACAAAGTAACTTCTGTAGTTTGAAATGTATACAATGTAATGCATAAATAGTAAGGAATTTTGTGGTTTAATAAGCTTCTTCTCAATTTCTGAGGACTACATGTCCCATTGTACCTTGCTGATTCCTGTACTGACTCCGCCTCCTGAAACCCCTCCCCTCAGAAGGGTATGACACAGCAGTGCCAACTCACAGGGCATAGTGACTCCATGTCATGGAATTCCAGGAGGTCGATGTCTTGGATCTTCACAAACTTCAAGATGGTTTAGAGTAATAGGAGGAGGGTGGAAATAATTAGAATACAATCTATACAGTGAAGATTAAAATTCACATTCTCGCTATAGATACATTTTTGAATTAACAAAGTAACTTCTGTAGTTTGAAATGTATATAATGTATCCATAAATAGTAAGGAATAGTAAGAAATGTTGTGGTTTTATCAGCTTCTCCTCAATTTCTGAGGACTACATGTCCCATGGTACCTTTCTGATTCCTGTACTGACTCCGCCTCCTGAAACCACTCCCCTCAGAAGGCAGGCTCTGTGAAGTGTATGACACAGCAGTGCCAACTCATGGGGCATAGTGACTATAGATACATTTTTGAATATACAAAGTAACTTCTGTAGTTTGAAATGTATACAATGTAATCCATAAATAGTAAGGAATGTTGTGGTTTAATCAGCTTCTTCTCAATTTCTGAGGACTACATGTCCCATGGTACCTTGCTGATTCCTGTACTGACTCCGCCTCCTGAAATCCCTCCCCTCAGAAGGGTATGACACAGCAGTGCCAACTCACAGGGCATAGTGACTCTGTGTCACGGAATTCCAGGAGGTCGATGTGTTGGATCTTCACAAACTTCAAGATGGTTCAGAGTAATAGGAGGAGGGTGGAAATAATTAGAATACAATGTATACAGTGAAGATTAAAATTCACATTCTCACTATAGATACATTTTAAATATACAAAGTAACTTCTGTAGTTTGAAATGTATACAACGTATCCATAAATAGTAAGGCATTTTGTGGTTTTATCCGCTTCTCCTCAATTTCTGAGGACTACATGTCCCATGGTACCTTGCTGATTCCTTTACTGACTCCGCCTCCTGAACTCCTCCTCCCAGAAGGCGGCTCTGTGAAAAGTGTGACACAGCAGTGCCAACCCACAGGGGCACAGTGACAACGTGTCACAGAATTCCAGGATCTTCAAAAGTAAGATTAGAGAATAATAGGAAATAATTGGAATACAATGTATATAATGAAGATCGTATTTTTCGTTGTGTCCACAGATACTCTTTACACTTCAGAGATATTCCTTCCGAGCCTTTGTGGTAAATGTAAAGGTAGACTGTTGTTGGGTCATTAGCAGGTATGGCAGCAGGTGGTACATCACACCTGTCTAGGTGAGCCCACCTGCCCCGCCTGCGGCTATCTCGTCAGTAAGTGTATTATGTGGCGGGGTGAAGCGGTGCCGGAGGGGACGGGGTATGTAGGCTAAGCAGATGACAGGCGCAGAGCTTTATCTCAGGCTTTGCATTTTTCATGAGTGTGATTGTCGGAGGATTCATTCATTTTCTGTCGCTGCTCTTACGGTAATTTCATCTTCGGAGTCGCACTCCAGGCTGAGAGAAAATGGAAAAAAAATACTTCCGCTAAATGTATTCATTACAAATCCCACATTTATTTTTAAACTGCAGACAATGCAATGCTCCTGAAAATGCTCTTAATTTTAAATAACTTGCATATAGGGCAGGAAAGAGTGTCAGCTCTTATGCCCCATACACACGGTCCGATTTTCCGATGGATTCTGTCCTATCGGACAATGTTGTCGTAAATTCCGACCGTGTGTAGGCTCCATCGGACAGTTTACATCGGATTGTCCGACGGACAAAGTTCTATCTCCTGCTGGATAGATTTTCCGACAACAAAGTCCGATCACACCAAATCCGATCGTGTGTAGCGTAGTCCGACGGACAAAGTGCTACGCATGCTCAGATCACATTACAAGACCAAAGCTATTGGCTACTAGCCTCTACGTAGTTACGTCGTACGCAACGAACGTCACCACGTTCAGAATGATCGGATTTTCCGACAACTTTGTCCGACCGTGTGTATGCAACACCAGTGTCGGACAAAATCCGTCGGAAAAAATCCGACGGATTTTGTGGTCGGAATTTCCGACCGTGTGTACGGGGCATAAGGGTTCTCTTGCTATGGAGGACTCCATTTGAACAGGATGAGAGCTCTGACGTGACCTCATTAGTCTTCTATATATATTTATATATATACACTGTATTGTCAAAAGTATTGGGACACCTGCCTTTACATGAACTTTAAAGCGGAAGTAAACCCATTCATAAAACAGTTTAATTTCCGGCACGTGCCGGAAATGTAACACTCCCGTTGGTTGTGCTCTCAACTAAATTGTCAAACCATCCAATGGCTGGTGTCTAAACTGATCACATCTGCAGCACCATGGCAGTTTACTTACGATAGGGGGGGGTTTACTTACACTTTAACGGCACCCCAGTCTTAGTCCATAGAGTTCTATATTGAGTTGGCCCACCCTTTGCAGCTTTAACAGCTTCAACTCTTCTGGGAAGGCCGTCCACAAGGTTTAGGAGGGTGTCTATGGGAATGTTTGACCATTCTTCCAGAAGCGCATTTGTGAGGTCAGGCGCTGATGTTGGACAAGAAGGCCTGGCTCGCAGTCTCCGCTCTAATTCATCCCAAAGGTGTTCTATCGGGTTGAAGTCAGAACTCTGTGAAAGCCAGTCAAGTTCCTCCACCCCAAACGCAATCATTCATGTCTTTATAGACCTTGCTTTGTGCACTGGTCCAAATCATTTGGTGGAGGGGGGATTATGGTGTGGGGGTTGTTTTTCAGGGGTTGGGCTTGGCCCTTTAGTTCCAGTTAAGGGAACTCTTAAGCGTCAGAATACCAAGACATTTTGGACAATTTCATGACGTCACTTCTGGTCTAGGGCGGAAGTAAACGTAAAACGGAAGTAATAAAGAGATTTGGAGTCTTTTTGACCCCAGATCTCTCCATAAAGAGGACCTGTCATTCTTATTTCTATTACAAGGGATGTTTACTCACATGAGTGCTACCAGCATTGCTGCAGAGGTTGAAGGGGTGGGGGGTCTGCCTGTCAGTGCTCAGACCATACGCCGCACACTGCATCAAATTGGTTTGCATGGCTGTCGTCCCAGAAGGAAGCCTCTTCTAAAGATGATGCACAAGAAAGCCTGCAGACAGTTTGCTGAAGACAAGCAGACTAAGGACATGGATTACTGGAACCATGTCCTGTGGTCTGATGAGACCAAGATAAACTTATTTGGTTCCAAGTGTGTGTGGGGGCAACCAGGTGAGGAGTATAAAGTGTGTCTTGCCTACAGTCAAGCATGGTGGTGGGAGTGTCATGGTCTGGGGCTGCATGAGTGCTGCCGGCACTGGGGAGCTACAGATCATTGAGGGGACCATGAATGCCAACATATACTGTGACATACTGAAGCCAAGCATGATCCCCTCCCTTCGGGGACTGGGCCGCAGGGCAGTATTCCAACATGATAACATCTCCAAGAAGACCACTGCCTTGCTAAAGAAGCTGAGGTTAAAGGTGATGAACTGGCCAATCTTGTCTCCAGACCTAAACTCTATTGAGCATCTGTGGGACATCCCCAAACGGAAGGTGGAGGAGCGCAAGGTCTCCAACATCCACCAGCTCCGTGATGTCATCATGGAGGAGGGGAAGAGGACTCCAGTGCCAACCTGTGAAGCTCTGGTGACCTCCATGCCCAAGAGGGTTAAGGCAGTGCTGGAAAATAATGGTGGCCACACAAAATATTGACACTTTGGGCACAATTTGGACATTTTCACTTAGGGGTGTACTCACTTTTGTTGCCAGTGGTTTAGACATTAATGTGTGTTGAGTTATTTTGAGGGGACAGCAAATTTACACTGTTATACAAGCTGTACACTCACTACTTTACATTGTAGCAAAGTGTAATTTCTTCAGTGTTGTCACATGAAAAGATATAATAAAATATTTACAAAAATGTGAGGGGTGAACTCGCTCACATATATTTATTGTGGTCTATAAGTGGTTACATCACACATGGCGTGTGCTGATGTCTGCAGCAATGAAGGATTTTTGTACATGTAAATCTAGACAGTTGAGGGGGTGTGTGGTTTCCTGCAGAAGAAGGGCGAGGACCAGAGAAGAAGGGCGAGGACCAGAGAAGAAGGGCAGGGACCAGAGAAGAAGGGTGAGGGCCAGAGGAGAAGGGCGAGGGCCAGAGGAGAAGGGCGAGGGCCAGAGAAGAAGGGCGAGGGCCAGAGAAGAAGGGCGAGGGCCAGAGAAGAAGGGCGTGGACCAGAGAAGAAGGGCAGGGACAAGAGAAGAAGGGCGAAAACCAGAGAAGAAGGGCGTGGACCAGAGAAGTAGGGCGAGGGCCAGAGGAGAAGGGCGAGGGCCAGAGAAGAAGGGCGAGGACCAGAGAAGAAGGGCGTGGACCAGAGAAGAAGGGCGTGGACCAGAGAAGAAGGCCGTGGATCAGAGAAGAAGGGCAGGGGCCAAAGGAGAAGGGCGAGGGCCAGAGAAGAAGGGCGAGGGCCAGAGAAGAAGGTCGAGGACCAGAGAAGAAGGGCAGGGACAAGAGAAGAAGGACAGGGACCACAAAAGAAGGGCAGGGACCAGAGAAGAAGGGCGAGGACCAGACAAGAAGGGCAGGGACCAGAGATGAAGGGCAAGGACCAAAGAAGAAGGGCAGGGACCAGAGAAGAAGGGCGAGGGCCAGAGAAGAAGGGCGTGGACCAGAGAAGAAGGGCAGGGACCAGAGAAGAAGGGCGAGGGCCAGAGAAGAAGGTCGAGGACCAGAGAAGAAGGGCAGGGACAAGAGAAGAAGGACAGGGACCACAAAAGAAGGGCAGGGACCAGAGAAGAAGGGCGAGGACCAGACAAGAAGGGCAGGGACCGGAGAAGAAGGGCAAGGACCAAAGCAGAAGGGCAGGGACCAGAGAAGAGGGGCGAGGGCCAGAGGAGAAGGGCGAGGGCCAGAGAAGAAGGGCGTGGACCAGAGAAGAAGGGCAGGGACCAGAGAAGAAGGGCGAGGGCCAGAGAAGAAGGGCGTGGACCAGAGAAGAAGGGCAGGGACCAGAGAAGAAGGGCGAGGGCCAGAGGAGAAGGGCGAGGGCCAGAGGAGAAGGGCGAGGACCAGAGAAGAAGGGCAGGGGCCAGAGAAGAAGGGCGTGGACCAGAGAAGAAGGGCGTGGACCAGAGAAGAAGGCCGTGGATCAGAGAAGAAGGGCAGGGGCCAGAGGAGAAGGGCGAGGGCCAGAGGAGAAGGGCGAGGGCCAGAGGAGAAGGGGCGAGGGCCAGAGGAGAAGGGCGAGGGCCAGAGAAGAAGGGCGAGGGCCAGAGAAGAAGGTCGAGGACCAGAGAATAAGGGCAGGGACAAGAGAAGAAGGACAGGGACCAGGAAAGAAGGGCAGGGACCATAGAAGAGGGGTGAGGATCATAGAAGTAGGGCACGGGATCATAGAATTTCTCACCACTGAGCTGGGATGGCTGGACCTCCTGGACCACATACTGCACCACACCACCACTCTTCAGGAGGTCTCTGAAGGCCAGAGGGATGGTGAACTGCACAGACATGATGAAACCTGCAATAGAATGGAATGAAAATGTTACATCTTACTCTACAAAGACATTCTTCACTTCAACAGCAGAGTTCAACTTTACCTCCCTAAACCCCAATGTACACTCCCCTTCCCTTCACTCATCCCTCCCCCCCTGACCCCCTCCAGTGTGTGGAGCTGAAGGAAATACTTTCTCATTCCAGGGATGGAGGAGTGTGTGACCTGGTCAGGTGACAGCACTGGGCCAATCAGCTCTGTCCTAATAGGACACCAGAGTGCTGGATGAGATTGTGGTGTCTCCCAGCACTGAGGAGAGCGGAAGAACCAACTCTGGAGATACCCAGAGTATTGGTATAATATTCCTGCTGGGGGGGGGGGGGGGGTATTGGTGTAATATTCCTGCTGGGGGGGAGTATTGGTGTAATATTGCTGCTGGGGGAGTATGGGTGTAATATTCCTGCTGGGGAGAGTATCGATGTAATATTTCTGCTGAGGGGAGTATTGGTATAATATTCCTGCTGGGGGGAGTATCAGTGTAACATTCCTGCTAGGGGGGAGTATGGCTGGAATATTTCTGCTGGGGGAAGTATCTGCAATTTTCCTGCTGGGGGGAGTATCGGTGTAAAATTCCATCTGGGGGGAGTATTGGTATAATATTCCTTCTGGGGGGGTATCAGTGTAATATTTCTGCTGGGGGGGTTATCAGTGTAATATTCCTGCTGGGGGGGGGGGGTATCAGTGTAATTTTCCTGCTGGGGGAACTTCTTGTCATACAATGGACACGGCAAGGACTTAGGCTCTGTTCACACCTAGGTGTTCCGGACATCCCCGAATCGCTGCAAAACGCGGGACGTGCTTGCGATCCGTTTGCTTTCAATATCACCCCAATCGAGGAGTGATTTTGCCGCATTTGTCGCCTGTCGACAAAATTGCAGAACTGCTTTTGGGAAAACAGGCGTCCCACGATTTTGTTTGCGTGATTTGTCAGGTGACAATATTGTCCCATGATTGGGGTGCCAATGAAAGTAAATGGATCACAAGCGTGTCCCGCGTTTTCCAGCAAATCAGGAATTGCAGTAATTCTGCCCGTAATCCGGAAGGCCTAGGTTTGATCGCAGCCTAACCGTCTTCTATCAGTTGCTGGGTTCACCTTCTATAGATTCTAGGGGAACACTTTCTTGCTCAAACATTCCACACATTCGCTTCATTCTTTATTCCACCGCTAATATATTTCTCTCTGAGGACTCCAAGTATTGGAGATTGCGTTGGCTGGGAATTGAACCCTGGGCAGCTGCTGGGAAGGCAGCTATGCTCACCACTGGACCGCCAACGCAAGGTAGCATGTCTTTGTAGTGTGGGAGGAAACCCACGCAAGCACAGGGAGAACATGCAAACTCCATGCAGATAGTGTCCTGGTCAGAATCTGAAACAAGGACCCCAATGCTGCAAGGCTAACCCCTAAGCTGCCCATATGCGGCCTCTGTTCTCTAAGGCCCACCCCCACTGAGCTGGGTACATCAGTTATGTCCACTTAAAGCGCCTCCATAAGAAATCCAAACTTATCCTAAACTACAACCTATATATATAAAACTTCAACACACACCCAAAGAATAACGCACACTTCCACAACATATACAGACTTATCCTAATCTACAATATATAACGGGAAAGGTAGAACAAGGGGGAGGGAGAGTATGGAAGAGGGAGAGAGGGAGGTTTCCTCCAACCTCCCTTTGCCCCTCCTTTCCTCCCTCTCAACCTATTCCATACTCCCCCTCCCCCTTGTTCTACCTTTCCCTTTAGAATGTGATATTCCATTCACCCTTAGGCCTCATTCACACAGGGGTATCAATTCTGTACCTCATGGGAGGGCCGTGTTTACCGGAATGGGGATGCACAGGAGTTCCCAGCATCCCGTGTAGGCAGCCCCATTGCTGTCAACTGGGGTGCAGCAGCTGTACCCAATGTGACATCTGTGTGGGTGCCAGTGCATGGCCCCGAACGCACCCAGGGTGCATCCACGCAACTGCACCCGCATGGATGTCTTTTTTGGGGTTAACGCAGTGCCCACACAGGGTACAGATTCATACACCCCGTGTGAGTAAGGCCTTGGACTTCTCCATGAAGGACCTCACTGGTGGGAAGAGTTCTCATTTCTACAGCAGAGAAGGCCTAAAGAAAGCCGAAAAGTCTCCTCCCACCTCTGAAGACAAAAAGAGTTCCAATCTCCCCTCATAGCCGGTCCAACACACGCCTCAAAAACATACCGGCCTTCAACCTCCCTTTATAGCCGGTCCAACACACGCCTCAAAAACATACCGGCCTCTAACCTCCCCTTATAGCTGGTCCAACACACGCCTCAAAAACATACCGGCCTCCAACCTCCCCTCATAGCCGGTCCAACACCCGCCTCAAAAACATACCGGCCTTCAACCTAACCTTATAGCTGGTCCAACACATGCCTCAAAAACATACCGGCCTCTAACCTCCCCTCATAGCCGGTCCAACACATGCCTCAAAAACATACCGGCCTCCAACCTCCCCTCATAGCCGGTCCAACACACGCCTCAAAAACATACCGGTCTTGAAACTTCACAACATAATCAAATAATTAATGTAGATCGGCAATACATCAATCAAACATAATCACCTGTAAAAAAGTGCCTGAGATGTTTGTGGTAAACAGCCTGCTAGGCCCAGGGGGAACCAAACCAAGTCCTCCAAAAACTGCCTCATATCCAAGAGTTGCCAAATGTAGACATTAAGCTTCAAGGTTAATCAAAAATATCACATTCTAAAGGGAAAGGTAGAACAAGGGGAGGGGGAGTATGGAAGAGGCAGAGAGGGAGGAAAGGAGGGGCAAAGGGAGGTTGGAGGAAAGAATGGGGTGAGGGTTGGGGGGAACCCCCACACCCCTTCCTTTCCCACAACCTCTCCTCCCCCATCCTCTCCTTTCCTCCCTCTCTCCCTCTTCCATACTCTCCCTCCCCCTTGTTCTACCTTTCCCTTTAGAATGCAATATTTTTGATTAACCTTATAACTTAACCTTAAAGCTTCTGCAGAAACGGCAGAAAGGGAAATAGAGGGCTGATGGGAAGACCCTCTGGTTACTGGAGTGGCAGCCACCACCAGTGTAGGGACCTGTGTTTTACAGCCATACCTGGTCCATGGGATGGTTCCTCAGACTTTTTGTTGAGTCTTCCTCTAGGAACAGACAATTGTCTTGTTTGTCCAAATGTAGACATTAAGCTTTAAGGTTAATCAAAAATATCACATTCTAAAGGGAAAGGTAGAACAGGGGGAGGGGGAGTATGGAAGAGGGAGATAGGGAGGAAAGGAGGGTGGTGGTGGAAAGAATGGGGGTGAGGATTGGGGGAACCCCCACACTCCTTCCTTTCCCCAACCCCCCCCCCCCTTTTCCTCCCTCTCTCTCCCTCTTCCATAATCCCCCTCCCTCTTGTTCTACCTTTCCCTTTAGAATGTGATATTTTTGATTAACCTTAAAGCTTAACCTTAAAGCTTTTGCAGAAATGGAAATAGAGGGCTGATGGGAAGACCCTCCAGTTACTGGAGTGACAGCCGCCACCAGTGTAGGAACCTGTGTTGGTACAGCCGTACCTAGTCCCTGGCTTTTTGTTGAGTCTTCTTCTAGGAACAGCCAATTGTCCTGCGTGTCCAACTATATTGATGGTGATTCAGAAGCGGCAGAAAGGGAAATAGAAGAATGGGGGTGAAGATTGGGGGGATCCTCCCTCTCTCTCCCTCTTCCATACTCCCCCTCCCTCTTGTTTTACGTTTACCTTTAGAATGTGATATTTTTGATTAACCATAAAGCTTAACCTTAAAGCTTCTGCAGAAAGGGAAATAGAGGGCTGATGGGAAGCACCTCCAGTTACTGGAGTGGCAGCCACCACTAGTGTAGGGACCTGTGTTGGTACAGCCGTACCTGGTCCCTGGGAGGGTTCCTCAGACTTTTTGTTTATTCTTCTTCTAGGAACAGCCAATTGTCTTGTTTGTCCAACTTCATTGATAGCTGGCGATTCAGAAGTCCCAAAAATTAAAATGGAGGGCTGATGGGAAGACCCTCCAGTTACTGGACTGGCAGCAGCCTCCAGTGTAGGAATCTGTGTTGGTACAGCCGTACCTGGTCCCTGGTCCCTGGGAGGGTTCCTCAGACTTTTTCTTGAGTCTTCTTTTGTGAACAGTCAATTGTCTTGTTTGTCCAGCTACATTGATAGTTGGTGATTCAGAAGCTGTAGAAAAATAAATAGAGGGCTGATGGGAAGACTCTTTGGTTGCTGGAGTGACAGCATCCACCAGTGTAGCAACCTGTGTTACAGCTATATCAGACCCAGGGCCAGATTAAGAACATCATGGGCCTGGTGCTGAGGATTTTAGTGGGGCCTTTTATAATCAATAAATAAATAAAAATGCAAACAATTTTTGTTATAACAAATTAAATTAAAGAGAGAGAGAGAGAGAGAGAAAGGATGGAAGAGGTGTGAGGGGTAAGGGAAAGAGGATGAGAGAGAAAAGGGGGATGAGAGAGGGAGGATGCACATGAGCATGTGTGGGAATGACATCAATGCAGCCCGGCCAAGGCAAGTCACCGAAGGCACAGAACCCGGAAGGAAGTCCGGGTGAAGATGGGAGAGCCCGGGCCCCGCCGGATTGATCACAGCACAGCACTGGAGGGCTCAGTCTGACAATTTAAGTGTACCGTAATGTGCTAATATGCTGTGCATACTTGTACATTATGGCATAACCTACCTCAGGGCCTCTAAAAAATAGTAATGTTAGAAAGGTTTACTAGCGCTTTAATATCATTGGAACCCAGGAGCCTCTCCATGAGGCCCCCTACGGACCCGCATAGTTGCCAACATTAAAAATGCCAAAAATATTTTCAGGGACACTTTTTTACAAGTGGTATATTTAGAGTAGCTGACATCCCCTGTGTTCCTCTATACATCACAATAGTAATTACAAAATTAAATAAATACTAATAATGGGGCAGAACAAATATGAGGACTGAGATTTCCTTTAGTTGAATGTGCCCATTCTAGAGCTGGTAACATTGAGGATATTCTGTATAATTTTAAATAACTGTTTTTGTGGGTAAGAGGCATAGGGGAGGAGAATGGATGGTATAAAAGTGGGAAGTATGTGCAGGTGATGGAGAGGAATGTGGAGGGTCTAACAGTGGGCACTATGTACACGAGAGGAGTGCGGAGGGTATGACAGAAGGCACTATGTACAGGAGAAGAGTGTGAAGAGTATGACAGTGGGCACTATGCACAGCAGAGGAGTGTGGAGGGTATGACGTGAGCAGTATGTACAGGAGAGGAGTGTGGAGGGTATGACAGTGGGCACTATGTACAGGAGAGAAGTGTATGACAGCGGGCACTATGTACAGGAGAGGAGTGTGTAGGATATGACAGCAGGCTTTATGTATAGGAGAGAAGTGTGGAGGGTATGACAGTGGGCACTATGTACAGGAGAGGAGTGTGGAGGGTATGACAGTGGGCACTATGTACAGGAGAGGAGTGTGGAGGGTATGACAGTGGGCACTATGTACAGGAGAGGAGTGTGGAGGGTATGACAGTGGGCACTATGTACAGGAGAGGAGTGTGGAGGGTATGACAGTGGGCACTATGTACAGGAGAGTAGTGTGGAGGGTATGACAGTGGGCACTATGTACAGGAGAGGAGTGTGGAGGATATGACAGTGGGAGGAGGAGAGGAGGATGAAGTAATCTGGGAAGGAAAAATGTAAAGGTTTGTGGAAGGATGTTTAGGGACTGTGTAGTGGTTAAGCGGGCCATACATGGATTGAAATTACACCAATTAAGCAGAGACCAGCCATAGTCGATCTATGTATGGGCTAACTGGTTTTACACAAGTCAACCTATTAACCGACTTGAGTACAACCAGCCTGTCAGGTTTTCCCCAAAACAATCAGTGCTGCCAGCTATAGTTAGCAACACTAATCATTGTATTCACTGGCAGAACACAATAACACTGCGGGAGTGATTCCCCCATTCACAGGTCAGCAGGTGAGAGGGTGTGTGGGGACAGGCTGGGGAGAGATACTAGTCAGTGGCTGGGTAGGCACTGGTTAGTATCAGAGCCAGATACACACAGGTTACATATACCACGATCGTTAGAGCGAGAACAATAATTCTAGCACTAGACCTCCTCTGTAAATCTAAACATGTAACCTGTAAAAAAATGTAAATCATCGCTTGGTACACAAAAAAATCGTGCTAACTTTAGTGTTATTTTTTAGGAATGAAAAAAAAACGTTTGAAAAATTGCTGCGCAAATATCGTGTAACATAAAAAGTTGCAAAGACCACCATTTTATTCCATAGGGTGTCTACTAAAACAACATATATATAATGCTTGAGGCTGCTGAGTAATTTTCTATCAAAAAAAATGATGATTTTTACATGTAGGAGAGAAGTGTTAGAATTGGCCTGGGTGGCAAGGGGTTAATTATCATAAGTAATATACAAATAATTATAAGCCCTGTGATGTCATCCTCTCAGTCTGCTGCAGTGTTCCAGCTTGTATTTATACTGGCCGCTCTGTATGGAGCTTCTGACCGACTGCGCAAACATCCCCATATCTCCGGAACCATAGATGATAGCAGCCCCATATTTGAACCAGTGCTGGAGTAGGTCTTTAGCTACATATGGGGTCCCTGTGACTCCTGATCGCTGAGCTACAACCCTCGAAGTCAATCTTTTTTTTCGGAATTTATTTTTTTTTTTTTTTTTGGGGCAAATGGGCCTATCTTGAGAAAGGGGCCTGGAGCTGCAGCTCCAATAGCCCCTATGTTAATCCGGCCCTGATCAGACCCCTGGGAGGACTGATTGGAAGACCCTCCGATTACAGCAGTGGCAGCTGCCCCCAGTGTAGGAACCTTTGTTGTTACAGTCATATTGGGCCCCTGTGGGGACTGATTAGAAGACCCTCTGGTAACTGCAGTGGCTACCGCCACCAGTGCAGTGTCGTCCTGTGTTGGTACCGGGTTTCTGGGAGGGCTGACGGGAAGACTCTTCGGTTGCTGGATTGGCACCCACCACCAGTGTAGCAACCTGTGTTGTTACAGCCATATTGGGCCCTGTGTGAACGTCACATGCTGGTGGAGTCTCCGTCTGAATGTCACATGCTGGTGGAGTTCCCGTGTGAACGTCACATGATGGTGGAGTCTCAATGTAGCTTTCATATTCTGTCGCGCTCACTGGGGCAGTCCTGCCTTGTGAGGTGTGTCTGCAGTAAATACCGCGTACATCTGCAATAAAAAATAAGATCTTGCCATGTTTGGAGTACCATTAAGAACAATGTAATCCGAATGCTTGCCGCGCATTTTCCCATGATTTGGAACCGCAGGCAGAATTACAGCACTTCTGCCAACCATTCCAAATCGCCAAGTGTGGGCGGGGTCTAAGGCAGAATCTAGGCAAATGATGAAATAGATACTGTCTGTGGGAGCTGCTTTACAGCACAGCCCTGCAGAAACTTACTGGGGCCCCATTTGTTCAGCAAAGGGCCTATTTAATGCCTTTGAGGTGCAGACAGAGCACTGCACGGCAAAAGCTGTGATACCTATGTACATGGGAGGAGTCTGTGATACTTGTGGGGAAAAAAAGAACGTAAATTTGGTTTGGGTGCAACGTCGGACGACCGCGCAATTGCCAGTTAAAGCGACGCAGTGCCGAATCGCAAAAAGTGCTCTGGTCAGGAAGGGGGTAAATCCTTCCAGGGCTGAAGTGGTTAAAGAGGAGTTCTGCTTCCCCCCCCCCCCCCACACGAAAAAAAAAGGTGTGTCATTATAGAGAGCCTTGACCACCCCTTTCCCCTACTGGTAACAATATTGTAATATGATTACAGTATGTGAGGAAATTAAGGAGCAGGGCCCTCCGATTCCTCTTGTACCAAATAGTACTGTAACTGTAATGTCTGCCTTCATTTTGTAAAGTGCTGAGCAAACTGTTGGCGCAATATAAATCCCGTATTACAATAATAATAATAATAATACTACAAAACTTTTATATGTCTTTACACATTCTGTGTATAAAATATAATTCACCACTAGAGGGCAGCATTGTACCATCTAATCTCATCGCCTTTTCTTCCTTCACCAGCTCCTCTCTATACCTTCCTGTGATTTGGTATTAAACACCACCCTGTCCCTAACCGATGGCACCGCCATAAATCTGATAGCTGGTTATTGAAGAAAATCTGCATGTAGCAGCGCTAAGAGGGCAATCTGTTTCTGGCAATGGTGGAGCTTTTAGGGGACGTTTTTATCCCGTTAACTTGAAAATCAGCCCATTTGTGGCAGTTTTTTTTTAATGTTTTTTTTATATTGATCTTTTGGCCGGATATTATGAGCTGTGAAGTGAAATGAAAATATTAAACTACCTGTCAGGCCCCGTGAAGTCGGAATATGTGAAATGATCTGGATGGGGTTCCAGCTTTGATTAGCGCTCCGGGGGTGGCGACACGGCGGAGCTTCATTGAATTAAATAACAACACCGTTGACGGTGATGCCCTCTTTTCACACCTGCGTTGCTGAGTTTAAGCTACACCCCCCTGCCAGCTATAGCCTGCCCTGTACAGGGGACATTTATTATAGAGAGAGGTGTTTGTGGAGCTGAATTGAAGCAAACCTTCAAATTCGGGACATGGACCGATACTGTTTTTTTTACTGACGAGTACCAGTACCGATACTTGGCGGTGCAATTTGCGTCAATTCAAAAAAAAATTGGCGCAAATTGCACTGCAAAGAATCGCATGCAACTTGAACAGGAGTGCAGTGCGATGCCTGTCCGAAGAGCGATTTCCCCCACTGCTCCTCACTGCTTTTAAAGTTTTTTTTCAGTAAAGTTAGCCCAATTTTTTTTTATATTGTGAAAGATAATGTTACGCCGAGAAAATTGATACCCAACATGTCACGCTTCAAAATTGCGCTCCGCTCATGGAATGGCGACAAACTTTCACCTTAAAAATTTCCATAGGCGACGTTTAAAAAATTCTACCTGTTGCATGTTTTGAGTTACAGAGGAGGTCTAGGGCTAGAATTATTGCTCTCCCTCTACCGATCGCGGTGATACCTCACATGTGTGGTTTGAACACAGTTTTCATATGCGGGCGTGACTCAAGTATGCGCTCACTTCTGCGCACGAGCTCGGCGGGACAGGGGACGTTCAAATTTATTTTATTTTTTTTCTTATTTATTTTACTTTTTATTTTTTATTTTTACACTGTTCTTTTAAAAAAAAAAAATGTCACTTTTATTCCTATTACAAGGAATGTAAACATCCCTTGTAATAAGCAATATTAAACCCTAAAACAAAAAAATGTAATATATTGTAGTTCACCAATCACTGGTTTGTGTTTTTGCATTAGTTTTCCTTTTTAAGGCTTTTACTCCTCTATTTTCATCTGGCAAGCTGGCCACTTACAGACCATCTGTCTTAGGGGGGGCTACATCCATTCCTCCACTGCATCTATGGAGGGGCAGCCTAGCCACCCTTGGACAGCAGCATTGTCAATCAATGGAGAGGGTGGTGTTGCATGGACTAGTAGATTAAGGCCGGTGTAACGACATATTCGGCAACCCATCGCAGTTTGCTACAGAAGTGACGTTCCGTCGCCGCCATCTTGCTACACCCCACATTCGTCCACAGTAAAGCCCCATACACACGCGCGGATTATCCGAGGACCAGGTCCGTCAGACCATGTCCGTCATACTTTGTCTGATGTTGGTTTTGCGTACACACGGTCGGACAAAGTTGTCGGAAAATCCGATCATTCTGAACGTGGTGACGTTTGTTGCGTACGACGGGACTACGTAGAGGCTAGTAGCCAATAGCTTTGGTCTTGTAATGTGATCTGAGCATGCGTAGCACTTTGTCTGGTCGGACTACCATACACACGATCGGATTTGGTGTGATCGGACCGTGTTGTCGGAAAATCTATCCAGCAGGAGATAGGACTTTGTCCGTCGGACAATACGACGTACACTGTCCGATGGTGCATACACACGGTCTGATTTTTCAACAACATTGTCCGATCGGACAGAATCCATGCGAAAATCCGACCGTGTGTATGGGGCTTAAGGATACACTTATGCCACGTACACACGATCGGACTTTCCGGCGGGATTGTCCGCCGGACTACAGTCCGCCGGACAATCCGACCGTGTGTGGGTGGCGGCGGACTTTTTCTCCTCAAAAGTCCGGCGGACTTAGTTTGAAGTTTTGACTCAAAATTGTCTGCTGGACTCAGCAGTCCGGCAGACAATCCGGCCGTCTGTGTGCTAGTCCGCGGGACTTTTGAAATGAACGGACTTGCCCCACACACGGAGTAAAGTCCGTTCATTTTGAACGTGACTAAAGGTAGATGGGACTAGCGAAGGAAGTCAATGCTGCCGCCTCGATCGGCGACATTGACACCTCGCTAGCCACGTCACCTGGTATGGATTTAAAGGGGAATCCCTACGCCGAAAAAACGGCGTGGGGGTTCCCCCCAGATTCATATCAGACCCTTATCCGAGCACGCAGCCCAGCCGGTCAGGAAAGAGGGAGTGGACAAGCGAGCGCCGCCCCCTCCTGAGCCGTACCAGGCCGCGTGCCCTCAACATGGGGGGTGCCCTGGGGAAAGGGGGGCCCTGCGGTTCTCCCACCCCAAAGCACCTTGTCCCCATGTTGATGAGGACAAGGGTTGATGAGGACAAGGGCCTCTTCCCGACAACCCTGGCTGTTGGTTGTCGGGGTCTGCGGGCGTGGGGGCTTATCGGAATCCAAGAGCCCCCTTTAATAAGGGGGCCCCCAGATACCGGCCCCCCACCCTATGTGAATGAGTATGGGGTACGCTGTACCCCTACCCATTCACCTAAAGGAAAAAAGTGTAAATAAAAAAACAACACAATTTTTCTAAATACTTTATTACACAGCTCTGGGGGTCTTCTTCCGTCTTGGGGGGTCTTCTCGCCGGACTCCTCCGCTATCTTCTGCTCTTTTTCTAGCGGAAGAGCCCGGCTTTCTCCTTCTGTCCCGCCGTCGCCTGGGGGTCTTGTTCCGACTTTGGGGGTCTTGTCCCGCTCTTCTGTTCTTCTTGTCGGGCCTCCGCTTTCTTCTTCCAGCTCTTTTACTAGCGGTGGCCCGGGCTTCTGTCGCCGTCGCTGTCGCCGCCTTTTGCTTCTGCTTCAGCTTCTTCCGCTCAAAATTCAAGACGCTCAAAATTCTGAAGCATGCTCGGAAGCATTGAACTTCCATTTTCGCAGCTCGTCGTAGTGTTGTACGTCACCGCATTCTTGACGGTCGGAATTTGGTGTGAGCGTGTGTAGGCAACACAAGCTTGAGCATCCAAGGCTTTTCCCACAAGAATTCCGATCGTGTGTACGCGCCATTAGAGTTCCCTTCACTGGAACTAAGAGGCCAAGCCCAACCCCTGAAAAACAACCCCCACACCATAATCCCCCCTCCACCAAATGATTTGGACCAGTGCACAAAGCAAGGTCCATAAAAACATAGAAGAGTGTGTTTGGGGTGGAGGAACTTGACTGGCCTGCACATAGTCCTGACCTCAACCCAATAGAACACCTTTGGGATGAAGTAGAGCAGAGACTGCAAGCCAGGCCTTCCCATCCAACATCAGTGCCTGACCTCACAAATGGGCTTCTGGAAGAATGGTCAAACATTCCCATAGACACACTCCTAAACCTTGTGGACGGCCTTCCCAGAAGAGTTGAAGCTGTTATAGCTGCAAAGGGTGGGCCAACTCAATATTGAACCCTACGGACTAAGACTGGGGTGCCGTTAAAGTGTAAGTAAATCCCCCCTATCGTAAGTAAACTGCCATGGTGCTGCACATGTGATCAGTTTAGACACCAGCCATTGGATGGTTTGACAGTTTGGTTGAGAGCACAACCAACGGGAGTTGCAAAGGGTGGGCCAACTCAATATTGAACCCTACGGACTAAAGCCCCATACACACGGTCGGATTTTCCCATGGATTCTGTCCTATCGGACAATGTTGTCGGAAATTCCGACCGTGTGTAGGCACCATCGGACAGTTTCCATCGGATTGTCCGACGGACAAAGTTGTATCTCCTGCTCTAAAAATTTTCCGACAACAAAGTCCGATCACACCAATTCCGATCGTGTGTAGCGAATTCCGACGGACAAAGTGACACGCATGCTCAGATCACATTACAAGACCAAAGCTATTGGCTACTAGCCTCTACGTAGTCCCGTCGTAGGCAACAAACGTCACCACGTTCAGAATGATCGGATTTTCCGACAACTTTGTCCGACCGTGTGTATGCAACACCAGTGTCGGACTAAATCCGATGGATTTGGTGGTCGGATTTTCCGACCGTGTGTATGGGGCTTATGACTGGGATGCCATTAAAGTTCCATGTGTGTGTAAAGGCAGGCGTCCCAATACTTTTGGTAATATAATGTACATCATGTCGTCTGCTGTAATTCCCCTTTCCCAAGCAATCATCTCCAACCACAATACTGTAATAGTTCTCTCCGCTATCAGCACATTGCAGGTTGCTTTGCGTTCCACCGATATGTCGTAACTTAAGGCAACGCGAATCCCTCACCCCTTGTACGTGCCGTTCGACAGGCGCGCCTCCCGCTGCAATGCGGACACGAAAAAGGAAATCTGATTATGTTATAAATTATTAAACAGGAAAAGCCAAACAACATCAATTACAATCATTATTCCGCCTTAAGTATACTTCATTTCCAAACACCGATCGTAATTTCACAGAAATCGCTCTCTCTCTCTCTCTCCTTCCAGATATCGGCTCCGTGACAATTGCTTAATATCGCCGCTCATTCCGGCTGCTCATTAATGCGCGGAGCTAAACGATAGAACTTTTAACTTCCAAATTTAATTCCTCCTCCGTTTTGATGAAATTGAATCAAACCATTTTTTTTTTTTTTTGTTCTGCTAAATTTACTCCATTAATGGCCTTTTATTTTATAATTAATTTGTTTATTGTGCTGAGAAATTTCCTGACTCGCCAAAAAAAAAAAAAAATGTTCCAAATGAGGCGTGCAATGGATGCTCTCGTAATATACCAATTTTCAGGGCCCTGGGAGACGAGCTAATGAAGTGGGCTCCGACTCAGCCGAGCTGCTACCAGAGGATGGCGCCCCCCCCCGATAACGATCAGATACGGAGCTAAGAGAGGGAGCGCCACATGGAGCCCCGCTATGCGATAGACCAACCGGGTTATATGACTATGATGGAGGAGATACATCCTGACATTAGAAGAGCGGTAATGGGGGTCGTGTAATGAGTCAATGAATGGCTTGCTTGAAGAAACTCATCCCAAGAGGGGAAAAAAGACCGAATTCAGAGAGTAGTGGTTAATGACTCTTACTCTGAATGGTCTAATGCCGCGTACACACGGTCGGAATTCTCGTCAGAAAAAGCTCTGATGGTTTTCCCGTCGGAATTCCGACGGAATTTCGCTCAAACTGTCTTGCCAACACACGGTCACACCAAATTCCGACGGTCAGTAACACAGCGGCATAAAACACGTTCGACAGCACTATAGAAGGGAAGTTTAATGCTTCCGAGCATGCGTCGAATTGTTTCCGAGCATGCGTCGGAATTTTACGTGTCAGAATTGCATACACACGATTGGAAAATCCGATAGAAAGGTTTTCCGTCAGAAAAATTGAGAACAGGTTCTCAATCCAAAGTCCGTAGGAAATTCCGACATAAAAAGACCGATGGGCATACACACGGTCGGAAAATCCGATGAAAAACTCCCATCGGACTGTTTTCATCGGAAATTCCGACCGTGTGTACGCCGCATTAGGTTATCAGTGGTGTACCCCAAGGTTCAGTGTTATCAGTGGTGTACCCCAAGGTTCAGTGTTATCAGTGGTGTACCCCAAGGTTCAGTGTTATCAGTGGTGTACCCCAAGGTTCAGTGTTATCAGTGGTGTACCCCAAGGTTCAGTGTTATCAGTGGTGTACCCCAAGGTTCAGTGTTATCAGTGGTGTACCCCAAAGTTCAGTGTTATCAGTGGTGTACCCCAAGGTTCAGTGTTATCAGTGGTGTACCCCAAAGTTCAGTGTTATCAGTGGTGCAGCCCAAGGTTCAGTGTTATCAGTGGTGTAGCCCAAGGTTCAGTGTTATCAGTGGTGTACCCCAAGGTTCAGTGTTATCAGTGGTGTACCCCAAGGTTCAGTGTTATCAGTGGTGTACCCCAAGGTTCAGTGTTATCAGTGGTGTACCCCAAGGTTCAGTGTTATCAGTGGTGTACCCCAAGGTTCAGTGTTGGAACCCCTAATTTTTAATAAAATGATATCGGGTCTGGGATTAAAAGTACCATTTCAGTCTTTGCAGATGGCACTAGGTTGGACTTGATGGACTTGTGTCTTTTTTTCGACCTCACCTACTATGTAACACTAAGCTATGCAGTAGAATAACGTCCTCACAGGATGTCTCCAATTTACAAGCCAACCTCAATGCTCTGTCTGATTGGGCGACTAAGTGGAAAATGAGGTTAATTGGTGATGAATGTAAAGTTATGCATTTGGGGGCCATGAATCATTCATTGTCACAAGGGCCACGTACCTGAGGTGAGACCGAAGTAGTGGGGAGGTCTCCCTTGCACCTCGGGTCCTTGAAGCCTCTGGGAATGGAGACAGAGACTTGGTGGACACCGAGTGGCACGGGGTGCCAGGGGTGTGGAGCACCGTGCAAGCCTTAGTCCGAGATCCGAGCCGAGGTCAAGTCCAGTTTGGTAACGAAATATAAAAGGGTTAATCGGAAGAAGAATGGTCGAGATCCAAGCCGGGGTGGGTTCCAATCTGGCAGCTGAGTACAAAAGGGGCAATGAAGTAGAATGGTCAAGGTATACAAATCCAAGGTCAATGGCAAGCAGCAATCAAGAGTAGTCAAATAGGTTTCCAAGTTCAGACAGATCACACACTAGCACAGGAACACAGCACTTCCTGTGCGCCTCCTGGGCATTTTTCCCGCATTTTTCCATCAGGTTGAGGTCACTTCCTGTGCGTCTCCTGGGCATTTTCCCGCCTTTTTCCATCAGGTTGAGGTCACTTCTTGTGCACCTCCTGGGCATTTCCCCCCCATTTCCATCAGGTTGAGGTCACTTCCTGTGCGCCTCCTGGACATTATCCCGCCTTTTTCCATCAGGTTGAGGTCACTTCCTGTGCGTCTCCTGGGCATTTTCCCACCTTTTTCCATCAGGTTGAGGTCACTTCCTGTGTACCTCCTGGGCATTTTCCTGCCTTTTTTCCATCATGTTGAGGTCACTTCCTGTGCGCCTCCTGGGCATTTTCCCGCCTTTTTCCATCAGGTTGAGGTCACTGAGGCGTCTTTGGCACATGCTCAGTTGGCACGGATTTCCTCTTGCGGCAACGCGCCATTGGTGCATGTGTAGTGTAGTAGTGCTGTGTTGGACTCTTACGATCATACATACTAGGGGGAGTAAAACTCAGGAGTCAATGATTGAGAAGGATCTGGGGGTTTTGGTAGATCATAAGCTCAATAATAGCATGCAATGCCAAGCTGTGGTTTCCAAAGTGAGCAAAGTCCTTTCTTGTATAAGAGAGGCATGGACTCCAGATAGAGATATAATTTTGCCCCCCCCCCCCGGCCCCCCCCCCCCTGTACAAATCATTAGTAAGACCTCATCTGGAATATGCAGTTCAGTTTTGGGCTCCAGTTCTCAAAAAGGATATCGGGGAATGGGAGAAAGTGCAGAGAAGGGCAACCAAACTGATAAGAGGCATGGAGGAGCTCAGCTATGAGGAAAGATTAGAGGAACTGAATTTATTCACTCGTGAGAAGAGGAGAATAAGGGGGGATATGATCACCATGTATAAATATATAAGGGGGGGGATATGATCACCATGTATAAATATATAAGGGGGGGGGGGATATGATCACCATGTATAAATACATAAAGGGGGATATTATCTCCATGTATAAATACATAAGGGGGGGATATGATCACCATGTATAAATACATAAGAGGGGATATGATCGCCATGTATAAATACATAAGGAGGATATGATCACCATGTATAAATACATAAGGAGGATATGTACACCATGTATAAATACATAAGGGGGGGGATATGAGCACCATGTATAAATACATAAGGGGGGATATGATCCCCATGTATAAATACATAAAGGGGGATATGATCACCATGTATAAATACATAAAGGGGGATATGATCCCCATATATAAATACATAAAGGGGGATATGATCACCATGTATAAATACATGGGGGGGGGGGGGATATGATCACCATGTATAAATACATAAGGGGGGATATGATCACCATGTATAAATACATAAGGGGGATATGATCTCCATGTATAAATACATAAGGGGGGGATATGATCACCATGTATAAATACATAAGGGGGATATGATCCCCATGTATAAATACATAAGGGGGGATATGATCACCATGTATAAATACATGGGGGGGGGGGTATGATCACCATGTATAAATACATAGGGGGGGTATGATCTCCATGTATAAATACATAAGGGGGGATATGATCACCATGTATAAATACATAAGGGGGGATATGATCTCCATGTATAAATACATAAGGGGGGATATGATCTCCATGTATAAATACATAAGGGGGGGATATGATCTCCATGTATAAATACATAAGGGGGGGATATGATCTCCATGTATAAATACATAAGGGGTCCATATAGTGAACTTGGTGGTGAGTTATTCACTGTAATTTCGTTTGGGCACAGCATTGCATAACCGCGCAATTGTCAGTTAAAGCGACGCAGTGCCGAATCGCAAAAAGTGCTCTGGTCAGAAAGGGGGTAAAATCTTCCGGGGCTGAAGTGGTTAAGCTGAAGCTTCCAGCCGGCTCTAGTACCTCGCCACACACTGTAGCTGGCTCCTCCTCTTTCACTTGCAGGGAGATCCTTCGACGGGGGTGTCGGCATCCACACTCCACCGCGGGCACCTGCATCTTCCTTGTCTCCATCCCTTCCCCCATGTCAGAATGGAGAGCTGACATGTTTACATAGGCAGATGCCCATTCCGTATTGTTTACCGTCGATCGGCGGGTCCCCGAGGACATTGAGTGCCCGACACCCGCAGAAGCGGCATGCCGGCGGCGCCCCCTGCAGGCAGAAGTGTGGGATCACGTATATATATATATATATGTGATCCTGCGCAGGAAAACTGCTATAGGGCAGTCAGCAAGTGGCTAAGAAATGCATGCTGATGTGATTATATTATATAATATGTAACATATTATAGACTATATGTAAAATGTCAGTTTCCTATGTAATGGCAAAGGTATTGCTGAATTATTAGGCCCATATCTAACATGTGCAGTATTTCTGGTCCATGTGCATGTGGCGGAGCACAAGCGGTTAAAGTCTTCATATAAAATAGAAGCTGTTATGGAAGTGACATAATTATGGAGAGATTTATTCCGGGCTGATAAATAAAACTATTAAACCTCCCCAAACATCGCGCCGGCCAGCAGGGAATACACGCTCTGTTCCTGTCCATCCACTTCCTGTAGAATTATTATTTCAATTAACTGTCACTAACATAGAATGCATCCTAATAAGCTCGGCTCCGCTAACGGCAATCAGAAAATTGGATGTCCGCTTATCTCGTGTGCCTCAGCCTGAGGATACGGGAGTGAGGAGGAAATAAATTGTCTTTCATTACCTCCCACATGGTTGTGGAAGAAAACATACTGGTGACCGGTTTTGTCCAGAGCCCTAAATTCTGATTTTGAAGGCCATAGTTTATAGTGCCAGTGCCATATCATCATATATGTGTGTGTGTGTATATCCCCAGAGAGCCCCCCCCCCCATTACATCAGGGTCCCCAGAGAGCCCCCCTTACATCAGAGTCCCCAGAGAGCCTCCCCCATGCATCAGGGTCCCCAGAGAGCCCCCCCCCCCACTTACATCAGGGTCCCCAGAGAGACTCCTCCTTACATTAGGGTCCCCAGAGAGCCTCCTCCTTACATTAGGGTCCCCAGAGAGCCCCCCCCCCTTGCATCAGGGTCCCCAGAGAGCCCCCCACTTACATCAGGGTTCCCAGAGAGCCTCTTCCTTAAATCAGGGTCTCCAGAGAGCCTTCCCCTTTACATCAGGGTCCTCAGAGAGCCTCCTCCTTACATCAGAGTCCCAAGAGAGCCTCCCCCTTACATCAGGGTCCCCAGAGAGCCTCCTCTTTACATCAGGGTCTCCAGAGATCCCCCCACTTACATCAGGGTTCCCAGAGAGCCTCCCCCTTAAATCACGGTCTCCAGCGAGCCTCCTCCTTACATCAGGGTCCCCAGAGAGCCTCCTCTTTACATCAGGGTCCCCAGAGAGCCTCCTCCTTACATCAGGGACCCAGAGAGCCCCCCACTTACATCAGGGTTCCCAGAGAGCCTCCCCCTTAATTCAGGGTCTCCAGAGAGCCTTCCCCTTTACATCAGGGTCCCCAGAGAGCCTCCTCCTTACATCAGAGTCCCAAGAGAGCCTCCCCCTTACATCAGGGTCCCCAGAGAGCCTCCTCTTTACACAAGGGTCCCCAGAGAGCCCCCCCACTTACATCAGGGTTCCCAGAGAGCCTCCCCCTTAATTCAGGGTCTCCAGACAGCCTTCCCCTTTACATCAGGGTCCCCAGAGAGCCTCCTCCTTACATCAGAGTCCCAAGAGAGCCTCCCCCTTACATCAGGGTCCCCAGAGAGCCTCCTCTTTACACCAGGGTCCCCAGAGAGCCTCCCCCTTACACCAGGGTCCCCAGAGAGCCCCCCACTTACATCAGGGTTCCCAGAGAGCCTCCCCCTTAAATCAGGGTCTCCAGAGAGCCTCCCCCTTTACATCAGGGCCCCCAGAGAGCCTCCTCCTTACACCAGAGTCCCAAGAGAGCCTCCCCCTTACATCAGAGTCCTCAGAGAGCCTCTTCCTTACATCAAAGTCCCCAGAGAGCCTCCCCCTTGCATCAGGGTGCCCAGAGAGCCCCCCACTTACATCAGGGTCCCCAGAGAGCCTCCTCCTTAAATCAGGGTCCCCAGAGAGCCTCCTCTTTACACCAGGGTCCCCAGAGAGCCTCCCCCTTACATCAGGGTTCCCAGAGAGCCCCCCACTTACATCAGGGTTCCCAGAGAGCCTCCCCCTTAAATCAGGTCTCCAGAGAGCCTTCCCCTTACATCAGGGTCCCCAGAGAGCCTCCCCCTTACATCAGAGTCCCAAGAGAGCCTCCCCCTTACATCAGGGTCCCCAGAGAGCCTCCTCTTTACATCAGAGTCCCCAGAGAGCCTCCCCCTTACATCAGGGTCCCCAGAGAGCCCCCCTTACATCAAAGTCCCCAGAGAGCCTCCTCCTTACATCAGAGTCCCCAGAGAGCCTCCTCCTTACATCAGGGTCCCCAGAGAGCCCCCCACTTACATCAGGGTTCCCAGAGAGCCTCCCCTTAAATCCGGGTCTCCAGAGAGCCTCCCCCTTACATCAGGGTCCCCAGAGAGCCTCCCCCTTACATCAGGGTCCCCAGAGAGCCCCCCTTACATCAGAGTCCCCAGAGAGCCTCCTCTGTACATCAGGGTTCCCAGAGAGCCTCCCCCTTACATCAGGGTTCCCAGAGAGCCCCCCACTTACATCAGGGTTCCCAGAGAGCCTCCCCCTTAAATCAGGTCTCCAGAGAGCCTTCCCCTTACATCAGGGTCCCCAGAGAGCCTCCCCCTTACATCAGAATCCCAAGAGAGCCTCCCCCTTACATCAGGGTCCCCAGAGAGCCTCCTCTTTACATCAGAGTCCCCAGAGAGCCTCCCCCTTACATCAGGGTCCCCAGAGAGCCCCCCTTACATCAAAGTCCCCAGAGAGCCTCCTCCTTACATCAGAGTCCCCAGAGAGCCTCCTCCTTACATCAGGGTCCCCAGAGAGCCCCCCACTTACATCAGGGTTCCCAGAGAGCCTCCCCTTAAATCCGGGTCTCCAGAGAGCCTCCCCCTTACATCAGGGTCCCCAGAGAGCCTCCCCCTTACATCAGGGTCCCCAGAGAGCCCCCCTTACATCAGAGTCCCCAGAGAGCCTCCTCCGTACATCAGGGTTCTCAGAGAGCCTCTTCCTTACATCAGAGTCCCCAGAGAGCCTCCGCCTTACATCAGAGTCCCCAGAGAGCCTCCCCTTGCATCAGGGTCCCCAGAGAGCCCCCCACTTACATCATGTTCCCCAGAAAACCTCCCCTCGCCTTGGGGACCCCTGCAGAGACTCGGGCTATGGGCCCCAGATTTGGGGCTATAGCCCCAAAAGCCCCCCCCCCCCCTGTGACGCCACTGCTCATAGCAAATCCTCTTCTGTGTTTAAACTGATTACTCTGTCCCCCCTTTCCCCCCACAACATAACCCTTGGATGCTGCATCAGCTCTCTTCAGCCTGAGTTCGTTATTTCTCTGAACTACTTCATTTACAGGCAGCCAATAGATTTCTCTGCCATCAATCATTTTATTTTCTGAACATTATATAAAAGAACACATCTCGGCATCCCTTTTAGATGTGCATGCTCAGGCAACTGATCAACAGATCGCACAGCTAAAGTCTGCAGCAAACGATGGCCATCATAGAGGTTGTCAGGATCGGCTCTTCTTGCTGAGCCACCTGAAGATGCTGAGCAGCATCCTGTCTGATGTCTTAGAACAATCTTGCCTCGTCTCTTGTTTCTGGTGAACCTTGAACTCTTTTTTCCTCCCATGAACTTCCTGATTTAAGCCATGTCTCTGCACTTCCTGTTTGCCAGATTGTTGTGCTCTCTCCAGCCTATATCTTGCTTCTTTGCATACCTGCAGCTGTCCTTATCTTCACTACCACTCGTTACTGACCTTTGGCTTGTTCCTCAACTACTCTTCCTCTTGATCCCAATCTGCAACCACTTGTAAACGACCTTTGACTTGTTTACTGACTACACTTATGCTTGATCCCTAAATGCTATATCTTCTACTGGACCCCGGCTTGCTCACTTGTTAGTGGGACGAACCTGTGGTCCACAACCTGTTACTAATATGCAGTAAAACCCATTCCCACCATAAGGAGCTTTGGAAAACACCTTTAGACCTCGCACCTTGGGTGAGCCCGCATCATCGTTGGTATCAATGGGAAGAATAGTGTCACATCATAGGTGTCATTGGGAGGAATAGTGCCCCATCATTGGTGTCAATGAGAGGAATAGTGTCACATCATTGGTATCAGTGGGAGGAATAGTGCCCCATCATTGGTATCAGTGGGAGGAATAGTGCCCCATCATTGGTATCAGTGGGAGGAATAGTGTCACATCATAGGTATCAGTGGGAGGAATAGTGCCCCATGATTGGTATCAGTGGGATGAACAGTGCCCCATCATTGGTATCAGTGGGAGGAATAGTGTCCCCTTCATTGGTGTCAGTGGGAGGAATAGTGCCCCATTACTGGTGTCAGTGGGAGGAATAAAGCCCCATCATTGGTGTCAGTGGGAGTAATAGTGCCTCATCATTGGTACAAGTGCCAGTATCATCATTGCCTCATCACTGACACCAATGATGAGGCACTATTCCTCCCACTGACACCAATGATGGGGCACTCTTCCTCCCACTGACACCAATGATGGGGCACTATTCTTCCCACTGACAACAATGATGGGCATTATTTCACCAACTGAACGCCTGGCTGGACAGGGTGACCGGTGGTCCAGTACACTCAGCGGCTCCTTCTGGTGGAGTCAAAAGATGGGGGAAAAAAGCCTCCACGGGGACACAGGAAGCAATTAAACCCAATAGAAAATCTAATCTTTATTCACTCTATCCAAAACTTAAAAATAAAGGTTTTGGCTATTGTTGGGCTTTATGCATTGTTGGGCTGGAAGAGACTAGCTTGGCTTCTGGGACCCGAAACGGTTTCCCATGTGACTCACTTGGGGGCTCGTTTACACTTGCAGTTGGGGGAGCGTGAGTATTCATTTTCATGAGTAAGAATAAGCTCTTGTAAAGTAGGCAACACTCGGTTTCCACCTCTTGGAGGTTCCCTAAACAGTGTAACTCTTGCCCAAGCATGGGCTGTTAGGCACCCCAAGCTGATAGCTGACCCCTAACTTTTTAGAGAATGAACATCAAAGAGAACACACCAGTGACAACAACCACTGATGTCTTGCCAACTAGGCTGGGTATTGCCAGGGTAAAAGAAAAGTTCCTCAAAAGGCCGGGACTTTAACCACTTTCAGCCCCGGACCAATTTGCAGCCAAAGGACCAGGCCCCTTTTTGCGATTCGGCACTGCGTCGCTTTAACTGACAATTGCGCGGTCGCGCGACGTGGCTCCCAAACAAAATTGACGTCCTTTTCTTCCCACAAATAGAGCTTTCTTTTGGTGGTATTTGATCACCCCTGCGGTTTTTATTTTTTGCGTTATAAACAAAAAAGAGCGACAACTTTGAAAAGAAAACGCATTCTTTTTTATTTTTTGCAATAATAAATATCCCCCAAAAATATATAAAAAACATTTTTGTTCCTCAGTTTAGGCCGATACGTATTCTTCTACATATTTTTGGTAAAAAAAATCGCAATAAGCGATTATTGATTGGTTTGCGCAGAAGTAATAGCGTTTACAAGATAGGGGATAGTTTTATAGCATTTTTATTAATACATTTTTTTTTTACTAATGGCGGCGATCAGCGATTTTTATTGTGACTGCTACATTATGGCGGACACATCGGACATTTTTGACACATTTTTGGGACCATTGTCATTTATACAGCAATCAATCCTATTTAAATGCATTGATTCCTGTATAAATTACAGTGGCAGTGAAGGAGTTAACCACTAGGGGGCGGGGAGGGGTTAAGTATGCCTAGAGGTGTGTTTCTTACGGTGGGGGGGGCGTGGCTGTCAGCTAGTAAATGTTGATCTTTGCTCCAATCACAGGGAGCAGAGATCGGCGTCACTAGTTGCTAGGCAGAACAGGGAGATGCTGTTTATTTCCGCATCTCCCCGTTCAGCCTTCCCGTGAGACGATCGCGGGTGTCCCCGCGGCAATCGAGTCTGCGGGACCCGCGACCGGCCTCACGGGGGTCCCGACCGGCGCGGCGGCATCTTAAAGGGGACGTATATATACGCCCTTATGCCTGTCCGTGCCATTCTGTCGACGTATATCGTCGTGCGCCGGTCGGGAAGCGGTTAAAGGACCATGAACACTCAGAAAAATATATATATAGTAAAAAATATACAATTTTTATTCTTCATGAATAAAAATTGTATATTTTTTACTATATATATATATATATATTTTCTTCTGAGTGTTCATGGTCCTTCAAAGTCCTGCCTTTTGAGGAACTTTTCTTTTACATGTTGTACAAGGGATGTGGACCTGAACCTCGTTTTTCCCATCCAATTAGTCCTATCCATTTTTCGGGTATTGCCAGGGCTCCCATGCATTATATCAACAGACTAGTTGGTGGAACATTTCGGGAATCCAAGTTCAAGAGAAACTTATTAAAAATTCATAAAAATGAAGCTTTTAGGTATGGGACATGGCTCATCATGTAATAAATTACGAAATTCTGTCTAATGCAAATTGTTCTGGCTCATTAATGAGGCCACCGGGGACAAGAAATTCCCTCTCTGAACATGGATTTGATTAATTTCACACTTCTGTCAAGTTGTAAAGCAAAAAAAAAGTATGTAGGCATGATTTCCTGTACATCAATGGTACTCAACCCCCTTTGTGGCCAAAGTATCCCCACGAGGGCCATTGATGAGCTCAGGAAACCCCAACAAATGTAAAAAGATCAAAATCTTTGAAAGTTTAAATTCCCCTTTTTTTTGTACATCTGCTGGCTTCATTCATACAATTATTAGAAAACTTACTGATGCATGTGTTCTGCAATGGTGTTGTAATTTGTAGGCCGAGGGTGACCAGTGTAGGGACCCTGCCCTAAGCAGTAGCGTCTCAGCTCAAATTTGGTGTAGCTAGGCTGTAGTGAGCCTGTCTGGAAAGGAGCGTTGGTGTACGCAGACCTAAGGAACACTGCCCGTGGCTGGTTTGCGGGTGCGCGCACAAGCTCGCATTGGGGCCAGAAGGGCTATTTGGTGCCGTTTGGTCTACTACGTTCCAGTTCCTGTTGTTCCGTTACCAAGCTTATCTGCTTCTGACTCTGCCTGAACACCACCTGTACCGCCCCCTGGTTTGTCCCTGGATTACGCTTCTGCCTGCTTCTTCTGCTCATCCATCCTGCTGTTACTGACCTTGGCCTGACTCCTGACTATTATTATTGTTATACACGATTTATATAGCACCAACAGTTTACACAGCGCTTTACAGTGTAGAGGGGGGACAGCTGTCAGAGCTGGGCTCAGCCCTTCCTTCTCTGAGCTGGCCGCTCAGCTGTCGGCTAATTGCCAGCTCCCATCTCTCTCCACAGTTACTCAGCTGTTGATGATCCTGCTCGTCAGTCCTGCCTACTTAAAGCGGTGTTCCGGCCGAAATGATACTTTTTAAATAAAAATACCCCTATAATACACAAGCTTAATGTATTCTAGTAAAGTTAGTCTGTAAACTAAGGTCTGTTTTGTTAGTTTTTAGCAGTAGTTTGTTATTTTATAAACTTGCAGCAGGCCGTGGCCATCTTAAGTGTGGGCATCTGAAGCCAGACTGTATTTCTTCCTGGATCTCATCCTTGCAGATCTCGTACATGCTCAGTGCAGCATAAGCAGTGTAATAGGTTTCAGGTCAGGTTTCCATAGCAACGGCAGTTTGAGAGGAAGTTGCTGCCCCTTCCCAGGAGGCATTGCAAACAGGAAATGATGCGATGGGCCGCGGCCAGGGAGGAGGAAGTGAAAAATGAATACAGCAGATATACAGTCTGTGCTGAAAAAAAAATAAAAAAAATATCCAATTTGTTTACAGTGCACAGTTTAGTGAGGGATGCTGAAGAGTTGTAAAAGTGGGTGGAACTCCACTTTAAGCCGTCCAATTCAGAGGAGCTCTGCCTTCGCTTTGGTCACATCACAAAGAAACTATCTCCTGCGTTCCTGTTTAAAGACTGGCTTTGCTGACATACCTTCTGGCTCCAGATCCTGCTTGCTGTTCCACTACTTTGATCCCTGACTTTTGGCTTGGCTGACTATCCGCTGCGGTTACTGAACTTTGGCTATGTTTTGACTACCTTTGTTCTTGTTCTTTTTATTATTAAACAAGTGCGATTTAACTGTACTTCTGTCTCAGTCTAATTCATGGTTTCTGACAACAGCACAATTACAGTATAGTTCAATACAGAAGGGACAGGAGGGCCCGGCTCGTAGAGCTTACATTCTAAAGGGAGGGGATGGTGGTACAAAAGGTAATAGATGCAGGGAATGATTTTATGGGGGTGGACTACTCTCCTGCCCGCTGCCTGAACCTGATCTGCTCGCTTGGACCTGGACTGTCCGACTCTGTCTTGTGCCCATTCTGCACCTACACCAGCCGATCTGCGCTCTTCACTGGCTCCTGTCCAGCATGTCAGGTCTAGACACACACCAGCACTTGCTAGCGAGACACTTACCAGGTACTTGTGCCACTCTGTGCTCCGGCATTCCCTGTCACCTTACCAGGGACTCCAGAGCCAGGGATGTAAGAGAGACCTTCCTCAACACTTGAGGCTCCACCACCAGGTACATTACACAGCCTCACCTTAGATTGTTATAGACTTTCCCCTTCCCCTTTCCCCTCCTTTCCCCCCTTTATTTCTTTCCCCTCTTCTGTGGAGAAGTTTGAAGCAGGATTAGGTTATAAAAAAATCTCCCAAGCTTTGAACATCTCACGGAGCTCTGTTCAATCCATCATCGGAAAATGGAAAGAGTATGGCACAACTGCAAACCTACCAAGACATGGCTGTCCACCTAAACTGACAGGCCGGGCAAGGAGAGCATTCATCAGAGAAGCAGCCAAGAGGTCCATGGTGACTCTGGAGGAGCTGCAGAGATCCACAGCTCAGGTGGGAGAATCTGTCCACAGGACAACTATTAGTCGTGTTCTCCACAAATCTGCCCTTTATGGAAGAGTGACAAGAAGAAAGTCATTGCTGAAAGAAAACCATAAGAAGTCCTGTTTGCAGTTTGCGAGAAGCCATGTGGAGGACACAGCTAACATGTGGAAGAAGGTGCTCTGGTCAGATGAGACCAAAATTTAACTTTTTCTCCTTAAAGCAAAATGCTATGTGTGGCCGGAAATTAACACTGCACATCACCCTGAACACACCATCCCCACCGTGAAACATGGTGGTGGCAGCATCATGTTGTGGGGATGCTTTTATTCAGCAGGGACAGGGAAGCTGGTCAGAGTTGATGGGAAGATGGATGGAGACAAATACAGGACAATCTTAGAAGAAAACCTGTTAGAGTCTGCAAAAGACTTGAGACTGGGGCAGAGGTTCATCTTCCAGCAGGACAACGACCCAAAACATACAGCCAGAGCTACAATGGAATGGTTTAGATCAAAGCATATTCATGTGTTAGAATGACCCACTCAAAGTCCAGACCTAAATCCAATAGAGAATCTGCGGCAAGACTTGAAAATTGCTGTTCACAGACGCTCTCCATCCAATCTGACAGAGCTTGAAATATTTTACAAAGAAGAATGGGCAAAAATGTGTCTCTTTAGATGGGCAAAGCTGGTAGAGACATCCCCAAAAAGACTGTAATTGCAGAGAAAGGCGGTTCTACAAAGTATTGACTCAGGGGGGCGCCATACAAATGCCCCCCCCCACACTTTTCACATCTTTATTTGTAAACATTTTTGAAAACCATTTATCATTTTACTTCCACTTTATGTGCCACTTTGTGTTGGTTTAGCACATAAAATCCCAATAAAATGCATTTACATTTTTGGTTGTAACATGACAAAATTAGGAAAATTTCAAGGGGTATGAATACTTTTTCAAGGCACTGTACCATGAAACCCTAATCTAAAACCCGTAAATATACAAAAAAAAATCATGTAGACCCAATAAAATGATATAGAAATGCTATTTATAGGGACACATGAAATGGCTCAATTTTAAATAATCAGATGGCTAAATATTTAGCAAAGTGTAGAAACTTTTAACTACTTTGTTTTGTAATTCTTTCACGCACAATGAATTCTGCTGGCATGAAAGACGTACAAAATATATAAAATGTTTATGGTAAAAATAATAATTACAGCGCTGTATCGTTTTTTTTGTGAAAATTCATGCACAAAAAATAATTTAATAACTATTGTGATTAAATAAAGTCCTCCAAATATTACATAAAAATATTTTTTTTAACCAAAGCTGATTTCCAATGAAACAATTTCAAATAAAACAAGTATAACATTTTTCGTTATATCACTTTGGGGTTTATATTAATTTATAGCAGCTTGTTATTGGTAGAAGAATAAGTTATCTGCTTCACAGTTTTGTCATAACATTTTTTAACAATTTTATTATATTCATCAGTGTGGAATGTATTAGAACAGATTGGGGAAATTACTGCGCTAGACCAAATTTAAAGAAAAGCTGCTAACACTAGAACAAACAAAGTCCCAACCAAATGTGATGAAACAAAGTGTAGCGCTAAAAAAATGCAACAGCAGTGAACTGAAATAATACTACATGAAACATGTAAACATAAAATTCAAGGTGCAAATCCAATATGAAAAAAATAAATATAAAATCGGTGAAAACAAAGTTCCAAAGAAGTCCGTTGGGACGAAACGCGCCGGTCTAGCTTCAATTGCTCCCTACATTGCTTTTTATACTTTTTAACCACTTTCAGACCGGACCAATTTGCAGCCAAAGGACCAGGCCCCTTTTTGCGATTCGGCACTGCGTCGCTTTAACTGACAATTGCGCGGTCGTGCAACGTGGCTCCCAAACAAAATTTACGTCCTTTTTTTCCCACAAATAGAGCTTTCTTTTGGTGGTATTTGATCGCCCCTGCGGTTTTTATTTTTTGCGCTATAAACAAAAAAGAGCGATAATTTTGAAAAAAAAAAAACGCATTCTTTTTTATTTTTTGCTATAATAAATATCCCCCAAAAATATATAAAAAAACATTTTTTTTTCCTCAGTTTAGGCCGATACGTATTCTTCTACATATTTTTGGTAAAAAAAATCGCAATAAGCGATTATTGATTGGTTTGCGCAGAAGTTATAGCGTTTACAAGATAGGGGATAGTTTTATAGCATTTTTATTAATAATTTTTTTTTTATTAGTAATGGCAGCGATCAGCGATTTTTATTGTGACTGCGACATTATGGCGGACACATCAGACATTTTTGACACATTTTTGGGACCATTGTCATTTATACAGCAATCAATGCTATTTAAATGCATTGATTCCTGTATAAATGACACTGGCAATGAAGGGGTTAACCACAAGGGGGCAGTGTAGGGGTTAAGTATGCCTAGGGGTGTGTTTCTTACTGTGGGGGGGGCGTGGCTGTCAGCTAGTGAATGCTGATCTCTGCTCCAATCACAGGGAGCAGAGATCGGCGTCACTAGTTGCTAGGCAGAACGGGGAGATGCTGTGTATTTCCGCATCTCCCCGTTCAGCCTTCCCGTGAGACGATCGCGGGACCCGCGACCGGCCTCACGGGGGTCCCGACCGGGACAGGAGCGCGCCGCTCCCGGCGCGCTCCCGATGGCACGGACGGCATTAAAGAGGGACTTATAAATACGCCCTCCTGCCTGTCCGTGCCATTCTGCCGACGTATATCGTCGTGCGCCGGTCAGGAACCGGTTAACTTGTGATCACCAAGTATTTTTTGTATACATCTATTACCGATGTAATCATACTTTTTAAGAATAAATCTCCCTGTTTTTGACCTGCACCATATGGAGCCTCTCTATTTTTTCTTATGCGTATTTCGGTTTGATAGAGCCTACTCCCTCACCTACCACCGGTCCTCAGACAGCTCTCCTATACGAGTGGGAGTTCCACCTCTTCCCCCCGGAAGGGATATTCGAATCTCGGACCTTCGGGCAGATCCAGACTGCAGAGGAGTGGACCTATCCCGTTCGGAGTGACCATTTTTCCAGCCAACTCTTCATCTTGGGCGTTCGGCCCATATGAGCTTGATTGATCCACTGCCGCTGGCAAGTGGGTCCACCCTATCTGGTAAGAGTACCCATTTGCATCTTTGTGATAGAAGGCCTTCCTGTTTCAACAGTCTTACAGCCAGATTTATGTTGTTACATCATCACCATCTCTGTTGAAAACTCACAAGTCACATGTTTGATGGACACACTTCTTTGGAATGGATTATACATATGTAGCACTAACCCCCGAAGGAGCTGCTGGTTTTATTTGGGCTTACCGTTACCTCACCTGCTTGCATCTCCGTCTTGGGGATCCCGTGCAAAGTGGCCCAAAAAATGAGAATTTCCAATACTTAGTCCTTTTTATGATTATTTATTCAAAGTAATGTCTCTCAATAAAAAGGGTCAGAGGATTAGGGACCTGGTACTGCGGATTTTAAGATCTCGTTTGAATTCCAGAAGACAATAGTTTCACTCACTGGATTCAGCCACCACCGGATAAGCCCCTCTCACTAGGCCTAGCAGCCGGTGGGGTATTTGACACAGTCTCTGCCATGGACTTGTTAATTTCACTAGAAAGTTCTTGAGGGATTTTGGAGTATTTAAAGAACTACCATACAGTACCAGTCTCTTTCAGCCGGTCCGGCGATACTGTACGGGTGTTGATCTGGGTTGCGTCCTCCAACTGAGTCTCCAGGCTTCTCCAGAGATACCAGCCTTGGGCTCGGTCCTCCCTTGGAAATGTCCTCCCCTGGATCCTCCAGTTTCTGGGCCTCTCTTGCAGTCGAGACAGCACCGGCCCATCCCTAGATCAATAGGCCCCAAAGCTTTCCTGGGCCTATACCCTCAGTTGTGTAGCCTCGGGCCAGCCGGTCCCGAGACACAGGACACTTAGGCTGCGCACCCCAGGCCAGGAGGGCCCTGAGGTTTGGGGCAGCGGACCCCAAGCACAGCCAGGGAAGACCCTCGAAAAATCCACCCCCAAATATGGCGTCCACACCTTAAATACCACCGCCCAGAATGCACAGCAGCAATAGGTGGCATCCAATACATCCAGCTGAACTGCGCTTCTACACTTACCGGCGGTGACAGCGACACCTGCGGTCAAGGAGAAACCAGTGCAACCCAGCTGGACTGGTACAGAGACCAGAACTTTAGAGTAATTAGCCTGAAACCCAACTGTGGCTTCAGGCAACTTAATTTTTGAAAAATAATAGCGCCTGCTCGTCAGGAGCCAGCGCTACACATATAAAATGTTTACATGATGAGTTGACATTTTAATCATCCTCACACATATAAATATCCGAACCTTGGTGTATTCCATACAAGCCATCAAAAGGAAGAATCCTTGAAATGTCTACTTGGTTACTTGTAGCCGGTGTTGATACAAACATAATTAGGTCTGAAAATAATTAATTTTGCCGTTACGCAATATTTAATTAACTGGAGATGCCCAGCTACATATATCGTGAACTAGAAAATCAGACAACGTGTGTGACTCTTGGACCTGTTATTAACTGGTTGGGAACACACTACATGCTGGAAATTTGGAATTCAAAGCCTAGCTCTGGGCTTACCGTTCCTCCCCCTCCCCCATACCCTAGGGGGCCCCAATCAGCAGTATGTTATGCTTTTTTTTCATTACCATTTTCTGATGTGTTCTGTCTGCTCACGTGACATGCCGGGTCCTCTTTCATCCTTGGTCCTGGATGATGCAGAGAGCATTAGTGCCGCTTTCTGCATCAATGCCATTTGATTGCAAGGTGCTGTGCCTAGGGGGCGGAGTTATGACACCCAGCACTCAGTCTTTCCTCCTCTGCGTTGAGTGATGCTGGGCGTCATTGGATCTGGAAGACTGAGGACATCTTGTGGCAAAGAGAAGTATTGCAAAGGGGGATAGCTCTTTAAAGGTAAGTGTTCAGTGCTACTTAATAAAAAAAAACATTAAAAAAACAGGGGGATATTAAAAAAATGGACTGAAGTTGGGGGCGTAAACCCTATTTTTGGAGGGGGTTTACACACATTCCCAACACACACTTACAACACTAGACATGTGCAATTCGTTTAGTTTTTTTTTAGTTTTTCGTTTTTTTCTTTTTTTTCGTTCGTTCGTTTTCGTACGAATGAACGAATCGTTCGAATCGAACGAATCGTTCGAATAGAACGAATCCGAATAACGAATCGTTCGAATCGTACGAATCCGATTAACGAATCGTTCGAATCGAACGAATCCGAAAAACAACGAAAATCAGAAAAAAACAAATTAGAAACAACGAATGTACGAATTAAGAAAATCCGAAAAACGAAAACAGGAACAACGAATATGAACGAAAAAATTTGTACATTCGTAACTTTTTTTTTGTTGAATTGGTAATTTTCCGTGTCCCTTACAATGGTGCTGCTTAACGTGCTTCGAATGGATTGAACGTAAAAAAAAAAAAATTCGTACATTCGTAACTTTTTTTTTGATTCGTAACATTTTTTTTTTCGATTAGTAACTTTTTTTTTTTTCGATTCGTAAATTGTTAAAATGTAATAATAGCATACACATTACATAAAATTATGAATTATGCTCCGATTACAAATCTACGAATGTTATGAATGTAAGAATAAATACGAATGCGTCCGAATTTCGAATAAACGAATAAACGAAAATTAAACCAACGAAAAAAACGAATCAACGAAAAATAACTCTTACGAATGTACGAATCGTTACGAATACGAACACCGACGACTTACGAATGTACGAATCGTTACGAATACGAACACCGACGACTTACGAATGTACGAATCGTTACGAATACGAACACCGACGACTTACGAATGTACGAATCATTACGAATACGAACACCGACGACTTACGAATGTACGAATCGTTACGAATACGAACACCGACGACTTACGAATGTACAAATCGTTACGAATACGAACACCGACGACTTACGAATGTACGTATCGTTACGAATCAACGGAAACGAAAAAACGAAACGAAAATAAACAATTTTTTTTCGGAAACTACAAAAAGAAAAAAACGAAAATAAACACATTTTTTTGTTGTGCACATGTCTATACAACACCCCCAGAAGAGTGTCTGTGTCTCCCCCCAGCCATGCATCCATGGCTCTGCTGTCCCACCTGAAAAAAGTATTGCAGTGTAGAGGGGAGACAGATCGTCCCACCTTGGAGCTGGTATATAATATATACTGTAAATATAATCTGTTAAAATTATGTAGTCTAAATAATATATTATAGTTATATTAATAAAAAAGTCTCTGGCTGCAAAAAGGCCAGATTTTGTTCATATAACAGCATTATTTTACTTTTATTATTATTATTATTATTATAATAATAATAATAATAATAATAATAATGTTTATATTCATTATAATATACTGTGTATATTGCGTATTTATAATACATAAAATATAATATATAATAAAATCTATTAATAATTATATAATCTAAATAATATATTGTAAATATAATATATAATCTAATATACAGTATATTATAAATGATATGTATATATTTCACAAAGAATATTTTTTTGACCTACAACAACAACAAAAATTATTTACTTTCTATCTTTTATTTGGATTTTTAGAATCCATATTATACAAATTTTGTAGCGCAGATCGGCTTCTTAGCTGTAGTCCTATAGGATGTAACATAAGGTTGTCTGACCGGCATTATTACAAGCTATGCGTGTACCACGGCAGAAAAAGCCCTGAGATCTTTCCTCTGACACCCCTTGATTGCTGTCTAAGGTGCGGGAATAATGGTTTTGTTTATAATTACATTAGGAAAAAATATTGGTGTTGCTCCTCTGAGTTTTGCCCGCATAATAGTATTATTTCCAGATTATTTCTAGACATGTGCACTGACAAAAAAATGTGTTCGTTTTCGTTTTATTAGTTTTTATGCTTTTTTCGGAAATAATAATTCGGAAATTCGGAATTCGGAAATCCGAATATTTGGATTTTAAAATTTTTTGAATTTCCGAAATTTCGAATTTCCGAAATTTCGAATTTCCGAAATTTCGAATTTCCGAAATTTCGAATTTCCGAATTTCGAATTTTCAAATTTACGAGTTTTCTGAATTTCAAATTTACGAAATTTCAAATTTACGAATTTCAAATTTACGAATTTCGAATTTCCGAATTTCCGAATTTTCCAAATTTACGAATTTACGAGTTTTCTGAATTTCAAATTTACGAAATTTCAAATTTACGAAATTTCAAATTTACGAATTTCCTTTATTTCATCATTTCTTTCTGTGGATGAAGACGGCGTTCTGAAGTCCATACCGCCCGTCACCCATTCTTCATACAGAACTTGGCGGGAACATTGTTTCATCCTTTGCTACTTTTTTGCTGGAGACGATGGAGCGGAGCATTTAATATGAGCACTTATTATCACCGCTGAAAATACCGGGCTCGATGTGCCGTGCGCGGAATTGAATATTAAGTGTTGGCGCCGCGGGGCGCGCATCTAATTTGAATAACTAGTATTTTTAGGATATTAAAGGCTTCCCCCAAAATCGGAATTATTGACAGCGAACTTTCCTCGATGAGATTGTTCTTTGTATTGTCACATTGCCCCGGGCCGTCCACCTGCCACCCGCCACCCGCCCCCTCTCCTTCTTCCTCTCTTTCCTGGATCATTCTTCTTTTAAATCCCAAGAACGGCTCTTCTCCACCATCGGAGATATTTTATTCCAAAAAAAAAAAGCTGAACTCCGCTGCAATCACCAAATGGGCTTTTTAATAAACGAGGAGCTGCTGGAATAAAAAAATGTTAATTGCATTGTGGACATTTGAGTTTTGTTGACTCGTTTCCGAAATTTTATTTCTTTGTAAATTTTATGTTGGTTCAACCACTTGCCGACCCGGGTTTTTCTGGCAATTTTTGTTTACAAGTTTAAATCAGCACTTTTTTTTTTGCAAAAAAACGACTTAGAACCCCTAAACATTATAATTGTATTTATTTTTTATGCTAAAAAATTACTTAGAACCCCCAAACATTATACATTTTTTTTTTTAGCAGAGAAAAAAAATGGCAAATGTTACAATTTTTTATGCACACGGTATTTGTGCAGCTGTTATTCATTTTGTGGAAAAAATAAATGTTAATGAATAATAAAAAATAAAAAAACACAATATATACAATATTTTTTTGTAAAATGTGAAAGATGATGTTACGCCGAGTAAATAGATACCTAACGTGTCATGCTGTAAAATTGCGCACGCTTGTGGAATGGCGATAAACCGCGGTACTTAAAAAATCTCCATAGACGATGTTTTAAACGCATTTACAGGGTACCTGTTTAGAGTTTTAGAGGAGGTCTAGCGCTAGAATTATCGCTCTCACTCTAACGTTTGCGGCAATACTTCACATGTGTGGTGCGAACACCGTTTACAAATGCGTGCGTGGCTTACGTATGCATTCGTATATGTATAAACCTTTTGAGCTGCCAAAACGAAAAACTAAAAAAAAAACAAAAAAATTTAAATAAAACCTCAACAACCCAAAAAATAAAAAATACTATGAAATAGCTGCCAGCACTCACCGCTTCCTCAAAATGTGACAATGTGAACATATATACCCATTGTGCGGCGCTAAAAATTATGCAATATACTAAAACTCAAAAAATGGTAGTATAAAATCAGATCATAAAATATTAAGTAAAACGTCCCCAATTACGCATGCATTCACTTATGCGCGAGAGCAATGTGTTTACATTTTTTTTCTTATTTATATGAATTTATTAATTTATAATTATTTGTTATTTATTATTATTTGAATGTATTTATTTATTTTTACCCTGACCCTTTATTTTTTTATTTTATTTTTAAATCACTTTTATTTCTTTTACAAGGAATGTAAACATTCCTTGTAATAGAAATAAGGATGACAGGTCCTCTTTATGGAGAGATCCGGGGGTCAAAAAAAAACCCAAATCTCTCCTTTACCTTTAAGATCAAAAAAAATTATTTTTGCTTTAAAAAATAAAAAAAAATAAAAATAAAAAAAAGGATTTACTTACAGCCTTGACCGGATGTGACAATGAGATGAGAAAGCCAGCCACCGGTTCCAAAAAAAATAAATTCTAAAATTCGTAAATTCGTAAATTTGAAAATTTGAAAATTCGAAAAAAAAAAAATTCAGAAAATTTGGACATTCTGAAAATTTGGAAATTCTGAAATTCGAAAGTTCTTAAATTCGAAAATTCTGAAATTCGAAAATGTGTTCATTTTAGTTTTCGTTTCATTGTTTTTGTATTTTTTTGTTTTTTGGTTCATTCGTTATGATCGAAATTCGTAAATTCTAAAATTCGTAAATTCGTCAATTTAAAAATTCGAAAATTTAAAAAAACAAAAATCAGAAAATGTGGAAATTCTGAAATTAGAAAATTCTGGAATTAGAAAAATTCTGAAATTTGAAAATCCGAAAATAAGAAAGAGAATCCGAAAATTAGAAACAAAAACTAACTAATAATAACTAACTATTAAATTATAGGTATTGGAATTTCCTTTCAAATTTGGCTGTTAGTCAACATAACGAACACGAATTTATCCGAAGTTAAGAATTATCCGAAATAAAGAATGCTGCATCTAAACAAATGGAACGGAATGAATTATAAATAATAATAATAATAATAATAATAATAATAAAATGTTTTTTATTATTATTATTACTTATTATTAATTCGTTACGTTCCATTCGCTTACATGCGGCATATATTATTTCTGATAATTTGTAACTTCAGATAAATTCGTATTCGATACATTCTCTAACAGCCAAATTTGAAAGGAAATTCCAATACCTATAATTTAATAGTTAGCAATAGTTAAGTTATTATTAGTTAGTTATTATCTCAGATTTTCAAATTTTTGGGTTCTCAAATTTTCGTTCTTACTTTTCGGATTTTCGTTCTTTTGAATGCTCGTTGTTTTTTTTTTTTCGGATTTACGGATTTCTAAAATTTCAGATTTTCCGAATATTCAAATTAACGAATTTACGAAGTTTAGAAATATTAGAATTTACAAAGTTTCTAATTTACGAATATTCGTAAAAATTAGTTAAACGGGTTTTCGCTAATTTGGATATTTCCGGATTAACAAATTGGTCAAAATTCGTTAAACTAATTTGTAACAAAAACAATTGCTCATGTCTAATGCATGCACGTTAGGGTTGCCACCTCATCCCTTTAAAACTGAAAACATGTGGCTGATTAAGGTGGTAATTAACCGCTTCCCGACCGCCCACTGCATATATACGTCAGCAGAATGGCACGGGCAGGCAAAAGCACGTACCTGTACGTCCCCTTTAAATGCCTGCCCGTGGGTCGCGCGCGCGCGCCGCCAGCGGCGCGCTCGCGACCCGGTCGGGAGCTCCGTGACCCCCGCCGCGGGACCAGCGGACCCGATCGCCGCTGGTGTCCCGCGATCGGGTCACGGAGCTGAAGAACGGGGAGAGGTCTGTGTAAACAAACCTCTCCCGCGCTTCCTACTCTGCCTGTCATTGATTGGCTGTTCCCGGTCATCGGGAAAGCCGATCAATGACGTCAGACGCCAGACCCGCCCCCTAATGTAAAAAAAACACACACGTCACAGCCCATAACCCCTCCCCCTAGTGGTTAACTCTTTCACTACAACTGTCATTTATACAGGAATCAATGCATTTAACCACTTGCCTACTGTGCACTTAAACACCCTTCCTGCCCAGACCAATTTTCAGCTTTCAGCGCTCGCGCACTTTCAGTGACAATTGCGCGGTCATGCAATGCTGTAACCAAATGAATTTTTTATCATTTTGTTCGCACAAATAGAGCTTTAGTTTGGTGGTATTTATTCGCGACTCCGTTTTTTATTTTTTGCGATATAAGCGAAAACATAGCGGAAATTTTGAAAAAAAACAATATTTTCTCCTTTCTTTTTTAAAAGAAATCCAATAAAATCAAATTTTGTCATAAATTTAAGCCAAAATGTATTCTGCTACATGTTTTTTGTAAAAAAAATTCCGTTAAGTGTATAATAATTGGTTCGCGTGATCACGGACATATGTACGCAAATGATCATGTAAAAGGGGTGTGCAGGTGATCACGGACATATGTGTGCAGATAATCATTGGCACATGTGATTTTAGTGGGACATATGTGAGGGACATGTGTTTTTTATTATTTAGGGACATGTGTGTTTTGGTGACATGTGTGTTTTGGGGACATGTGTGTTTTACTGTGGGGACATGTGTGTCTTACTGTGGGGACATGTGTGTTTTACTGTGGGGACGTGTGTTTTACTATGGGGGACCCTAGACTGGTGATCAGTGAGTAAAAAAACATCTCATACTCACTGATCACCAGCCGGCTGCAGCGATCCGCTCTCCTCTCCTCACCGACGACTTCCGTGTGAGGAGAGGAGGGCCGATTGCCTAGCAACCGGCTGTTTGTTTACATCACATGACAGCCGTGATTCGTCACGGCCGTCATGTGATCAGGAGGGCCGATCACAGTGCCCTCCTGCCGATTCGAGATGCGCCGTGTCCGGGTGACACGGCCGCATCGGGATCGCGCCGCTGCGCGGGCACGCGCGCGCGATCCCTCTACTTCTGAAGGACGTTCCTGAACGTCCTATCAGAAGTAGACGGCTCCCACCCGGCCGTATATCTACATTGGCCGGGTGGGAAGTGGTTAAATAGCATTGATAGCTGTATAAATGACAATGGTCCCAAAAATGTGTCAAAAATGTCCGATGCGTCCGCCATAATGTCGCAGTCACAATAAAAATCGCTGATCGCCGCCATTACTAGTAAAAAAAAAAATATTAATAAAAATGCTATAAAACTATTCCCTATTTTGTAAACGCTATAATTTTTGCGCAAACAAATCAATAATCGCTAATTGCGATTTTTTACCAAAAATATGTAGAAGAATATGTATCGGCCTAAACTGAGAAAAAACATTTTTTTTATATATTTTTTGGGGATATTTCTTATAGCAAAAAGCAAAAAATGTTGCATTTTTTTCAAAATTGTCGCTCTATTTTTGTTTATAGCGCAAAAAATTAAAACCGCAGGGGCGATCAAATACCACCAAAAGAAAGTTCTATTTGTGGGAAAAAAAGGACGCCAATTTTGTTTGGGAGCCACGTCGCACGACCGCGCAATTGTCAGTTAAATCGACGCAGTGCCGAATCGCAAAAAGGGGCCTGGTCCTTTGGCTGCCAATTGGTCCGGGGCTGAAAGTGGTTAAACTCACTTGGTGCCATATCTGCATTATATTAGCCTCAGAACCTGTGTAATTTATATGTGTTTGGTTTTAAAGGGATGAGGTGGCAACCCAAATGCACATCCATACGTTCATGCACGTCCACTGCCGCCAAGTGGGCTCTGCACAAACTCCTTGCTGAATAGTCTTCAGATTTGATGGTGGCAGAGCCTTCTGTGCTCAACCTGAAGTCAAGTTTTTGCCCTACCATGGCCACAGCAATGTGCACTAATATGGGCGGGGGGTGGCCAACCATGGCTCACCTACCTATTTTGGTTGTCCATGTAAACGAGGCCGTAGTCACTGATAATTGAGGAGTATGAAGTACAGTCCATTGTTGACTCCTGTAGGTTCCGTGGGCGTATACAGTACCTGGTGCATTGGAAAGGGTACGATCCGGAGGAACGCTCTTGGATCTCCTCCTCGGACGTACATGACCCTGTGCTCCTCCGTGATTTCCATAAACGTTTTCCTCTCAAGCCTGGTGGTCCTCCGAGGGGGAGGGGTCATTGAGGAGGGGGTACTGTCAGGCCTGGGCTCAGCCCTTTCTTCCTCTGAGCTGGCCGCTCAGCTGTCGGCCAATTGCCAGCTCCTATCTCTCCACAGTGACTCACCTGTTGATGATATCCTGCTCGTCAGTCCTGCATACTAAGGCCATTCAGCCCAGATGATCTCTGCCTTCGCCTTGGTCAACATCACAGAGACACTTTCCTGCGTTCCTGTTAAAGACTTGCTTGGCTGACATTCCTTCTGGCTCCAGGTCCTGCTTGCTGTTCCACTACGCTCATCTCTGGCTTCCTGAATTTCTGGCTTGTCTGACTACCCGTTCCGGTTACTGAACTTTGGCTATGTTTTGACTATGTTTGTTCTATTTACTTGTTAGTTATAAGACAAGTGTGATTTAACTGTACTTCTGTCGCTGTCTGATTACTGGTTTCTGACAAATTGCTAACCGTCCATGTACCTTTTTTCTATAGAATTGCCCCCCCCCCCCCCCGGCGAGCCAGACCAGCGGGATGTCGCCCACTCTCTGCTCCCTTGTTCAGGACTGAGATTCCATAGCGAGCCGGCGAGGGAACAATTCCACACGGGGACGTGATTTCCTTGCCCGGAGTATTCTGCCGCTGGCAACATGTCGCCTCTGGCAGAATTCCTCATTTGACGGGGCTCTAAGTGTTCTGGAACAATCACCAAGTGACAATAGATGACATATAGCGTAATACACAAGAAACAAAAAATGTTTGCACTATAAACAAGATTCTGAGCATCAGAAGGAAGGTTTTCTATAATAAATACAGTATATGGTGTCAACAGTGGCAGTGAGCTCTGTCCTTGGAACCCTTTTTTTTTCTTTATCTACACCTCCCTCCACGGCAACTGATGGCCTCCTATGGCTTCCAATACCGACACCAAGGCCCAGACTGGGACCAACATTTTTTAGACTAAGCAGCCCATGACATATTTACCAGCCCCTTCCCCACTCTCCATCCTGACGGAGGCAAGGGCACGGGGGGCTGGAGAGCACAGGGGACTGGAGAGCATGGGGGGTTGGAGATCAATAGGGGGCAGAGACCACAGGGGGGTCAGAAAGTATAGGGGGTGAAGAGCATGGGGGGAAGTGGAGAGCACGGGGGTGGCCAGAGAGCATGGGGGGAGCCAGAAAGCACGGGGTGGAGAGCACAGGGGGGCCTGAGAGCACAGGGAGGCTGGAGAACACAGGGGGCCAGAGAGTACGGGGGGCCGGAGAGCATGTGAAGTGGGACCTGAGAGCAGAGGGGGCAGAGAGCACTGAGGGGGGCGGAGAGCGCTGGGGGGGCAAAGATCGCTGGGGGGCTGGAGAGCACAGGGGATGCCTTAAAGTAAAGTATTTTTTTTTGCCTCATTCACACAGAGCGAATGCTTGTTGCAATTTTTTCCCCCTAAATATATACAGTATCTCACAAAAGTGAGTACACCCCTCACATTTCTGTAAATATTTTTTTCTATCTTTTCATGTGACAACACTGAAGAAATGACACTTGTCTACAATGTAAAGTAGTGAGTGTACAGCTTGTATAACAGTGTAAATTTGCCGTCCCATGAAAATAACTCAACACACAGCCATTAATGTCTAAGCAACAAAAGTCAGTACACCCCTAAGTGAAAATGTCCAAATTGGGCCCAATTAGGCCTTTTCCCTCCCCGGTGTCATGTGACTCGTTAGTGTTACAAGGTCTCAGGTGTGAATGGGGAGCAGGTGTGTTAAATTTGGTGTTATCGCTCTCACTCTCTCATACTGGTCACTGGAAGTTCAACATGGCACCTCATGGCAAAGAACTCTCGGAGGATCTGAAAAAAAGAATTGTTGCTCTACATAAAGATGGCCTAGGCTATAAGAAGATTGCCAAGACCCTGAAACTGAGCTGCAGCACGGTGGCCAAGACCATACAGCGGTATAACAGGACAGGTTCCACTCAGAACAGGCCTCGCCATGGTCGATCAAAGAAGTTGAGGTCACGTGCTCAGCGTCATATCCAGAGGTTGTCTTTGGGAAATAGACGTATGAGTGTTGCCAGCATTGCTGCAGAGGTTGGGGGGGGGGGTCAGCCTGTCAGTGCTCAGACCATACGTCGCACGCTGCATCAAATTGGTCTGCATGGCTGTCGTCCCAGAAGGAAACCTTTTCTAAAGATGATGCACAAGAAAGCCTGCAAACAGTTTGCTGAAGACAAGCAGACTAAGGACATGGATTACTGGAACCATCTCCTGTGGTCTGATGAGACCAAGATAAACGTATTTGGTGTCAGATGGTGTCAGGCGTGTGTGGGGGCAACCAGGTGAGGAGGACAAAGACAAGTTTGTCTTGTCTACAGTCAAGCATGGTGGTGGGAGTGTCATGGTCTGGGGCTGCATGAGTGCTGCCAGCACTGGGGGGCTACAGATCATTGAGGGAACCATGAATGCCAACATGTACTGTGACATACTGAAGCAGAGCATGATCCCCTCCCTTCAGAGACTGGGCCGCAGGGCAGTATTCCAACATGATAACCACCCCAAACACACCTCCAAGACCACCACTGCCTTGCTAAAGAAGCTGAGGGTAAAGGTGATGGACTGGCCAAGCATGTCTCCAGACCTAAACCCTATTGATCATCTGTGGGACATCCTCAAACGGAAGGTGGAGGAGCGCAAGATCTCCAACATCCACCAGCTCCGTGATGTCATCATGGAGGAGGGGAAGAGGACTCCAGTGACAACCTGTGAAGCTCTGGTGACCTCCATGCCCAAGAGGGTTAAGGCAGTGCTGGAAAATAATGGTGGCCACACAAAATATTGACACTTTGGGCCCAATTTAGACATTTTTACTTAGGGGGTGTACTCACTTTTGTTACCAGTGGTTTAGACATTAATGGCTGTGTGTTGAGTTATTTTGAGGGGACGGCAAATTTACACTGTTATACAAGCTGTACACTCACTACTTTACATTGTAGACAAAGTGTCATTTCTTCAGTGTTGTCACATGATATATATATGTTTGAAGAATAAAAATTAAAATAATTTATATATATATATATATATATATATATATATATATATATATATATATATATATATTATTTTAATTTTTATTCTTCAAATATATATAATTTTTTTTTTAATTTATTAATATTTGTTTGTGTGTTATTTTTATTCTACGTTACGTCACTGGGGCAAAAAAATAAATAAAATGTTTTTGGAGTCCCAAAGCCTTTTTCTCTATATACATCCATTGAATCCCAGAATTTTCTTTTTCGTTGTTGTTTGCTATATATATATATGAGATAGATCTCTATCTCTATCAGCAACATTCGTTTTTTGCCTGAATGAACACCCCCACCCCAGAAAAAAAAAAAACATACTGTGTATATATATTTACAATGAAGAATAAAAATTCAAATAAAAAAAAAAGGAATTATATATAAATAAATTACATTTAAAGAAAATATATATGTAAATACACAGTACATATTTAAGATGATATATAACTATATTATTCAAACTTTTTTTTTTTTTTTTTAATAAGGTGTGCAAATCTGACAATATTTTCTATTAGTGCGACGTTGAAAGAAAAATGCCCACGATCTGTATTTATTCTCCAATAACACGGGTGAAGAGTTGATCAGCATGCCCAGAAAAAAAAAAGAAAACGCACAGCTTTCTTAGACGTGTTCCCTGAGGACGGTCCTTGGCAGCCATTCATTGCTGAATTGTTATGTTGTTCTACCAAAACATTTGCAACAATCAAGATGCCATCTGTAGCCGGCTTGGTGAATGTGCTACTCCCAGCATGGCTGAGCTCAATCCATCACATTTCACAGGGAGGGCATGGGCATGGCTCATTTCCGAAGCACTGTAGTTAAAGGGATTAGTTCTGTTCTTGCAAATACAAAAAAAAAAAAAAAATTGTGCCCTGACATTCCCCCCGAGTGGATTCGTTTGCCATCTAATGACTTTTTTTTTGTTATGCAGTAGGAGAGGGAATGCAGAAAACAGACGTTGGCATGTTCAGTGTAGACCTACACAAGTCTGCCTGGAGACATTTCCTGCCATTTCACAATATATCGCAACATCGCAACCTTCCAAAAATAAGATTTCAGGCCCACATTCAAAACATTGCATCGCCATGCGTTGGTGTGGTGCGGTGCCATACCTTTTTCACTGCCAAAGCCGTTTTTGCATTTTTTGCACACATTTAACCACTTTCAGCCCGGACCATTTTGCTGGCTTAAGACCAGAGCACTTTTTGCGATTCCGCACTGCGTCGCTTTAACTGACAATTGCGCGGTCGTGCGACGTGGCTCCCAAACAAAATTGGCGTCCTTTTTTTACCACAAATAGAGCTTTCTTTTGGTGGTATTTGATCACCCCTGCGGTTTTTATTTTTTGCGCTATAGACAAAAATAGAGCGACAATTTTGAAAAAAAACACAATATTTTTTACTTTTTGCTATAATAAATATCCCCCAAAAATATATAAAAAAACTTTTTTTTCCCTCAGTTTAGGCCTATACGTATTCTTCTACATATTTTTGGTAAAAAAAAAAAAAAATCGCAATTAGCGATTATTGATTGGTTTGCGCAAAAGTTATAGCGTTTACAAAATAGGGGATAGTTTTATAGCATTTTTATTAATATTTTTTTTACTAGTAATGGCGGCGATCAGCGATTTTTATTGTGACTGCGACATTATGGCGGACACATCGGACATTTTTGACACATTTTTGGGACCATTATCATTTATACAGCAACCAGTGCTATACAAATGCACTGATTCCTATGTAAATGACACTGGCAGTGAAGGGGTTAACCACTAGGTGGCAGTGTAGGGGTTAAGTGTTCCTAGGGGCGTGTTACTATCTGTGGGGGCGCGGCTGTGTTTTAGTGAACACTGATCTCTGCTCCAATCACAGGGAGCAGAGATCAGTGTCACTTGTTGCTAGGCAGAACGGGGAGATGCTGTTTGCTTCCGCATCTTACCGTTCTTCCTCCCCGTGAGACGATTGCGGGTGTCCCCGCGGCGATCGAGTCCGCGGGACCCGCGACCGGCCTCACGGGGGTCCCCGACCGGCGGCGTGCACGCGATGGCACGGCGGCAAATTCAAAGGGACGTACCTGTACGCCCTTATGCCTGTCCGTGCCATTCTGACAACGTGCTTTGTCGAAGTGGTTAAAAAAAAATTTTAGTTCTTTCACCTTCTTCGCCTCATCTACATTAAATCTCCTTTTTTCCCCATTCTGATGCTCGGTTTGAACTTCAGCAAGTCGTCTTTAAATGTCTAGATACCTAAATGCATTGAGTTGCTGCCGTGTGATTGGCTGATTAGCAATTTGTGTTACCAAGAAATTGAACAGGTGTACCTAATAAAGTGTACATCGAGTAAGTGAATACTAAACAAAGCTGTGAAAATGCAAAAGTTTAGGGTACCCGATATTGTCCATAGGTGGCGCTCTAAAACCTTCTATGTAAAAAATGGCCCTAGAATTATTCCTCTTACCTACATTGCTGGCGATACCTCACATGTGTGCTGTTTTTTATGTTTATGCACACGTGTGTAACCTGTGTTGTGCCTTTTGCATTGGGGTGTGTATAGGGGTGAGGTTGGGGTTGCTTTATCCTACTTTATGGCTTTGCAGTTATCCTTTTTGCATTGGCGACTTTTTCCACAAACACCCAATGCCACTACTCTGTTGGAAGCGGCGGCCGTCACCTCACAGGAGACCCTACAAAACCTGCTATACAGAAAAGGGGTCCCAGGGAGGAAGGTGGGATCGGTAATGGCACTCCTGGGGAAAGCCTTCCATATATGCTCACAATGGAGGAAAGATAGTCCCCTATGGTTATCTCCAAATAATCCCCTTTGGTATAATAAGACCCTTGGGGAGTTTCAGAAAATACCGGATGGGCATAAAACCTGGGCTATGTATGGTATAAAGTATCTACATCAAATTTGTCAGGATAACCATATCTGTACCTGTTGCGCGGTTAAAAGTAGACATGTGCAATTCATTTTGTTTTTTTTCGTTTTCCGTTAAAATTCGTTAAATTCGTTCATTCGTTATCGTACGAATGAACGAATGATTCGCTAAAAATTTTAACAAATAATGAATGTTCGAATCGAACGAATATGAAAAACAACGAAAATCCGAAATAACCAAATTAGAAACAACGAAAGTACGAAAGAAGAAAATCTGAAAAACGAAAACAGGAACAACGAAAATCAAAATTCGTACATTCGTAACTTTTTTTTTTTTTTGAATTGGTAATTTTCCGTGTCTCTTACAATGACGCTGCTTAACGTGCCTCGAATGGATTGAACGAAAAAATTTGTAACTTTTTTTTTTGCGATTCGTAATTTTCCGTGTCTCTTACAATGGCGCTGCTTAACGTGCTTCGAATGGATTAAACGAAAAAATTCGTACATTCCTAACTTTTTTTTTCGATTCGTAATTTTCCGTGTCTCTTACAATGTAATAATAGCATACACATTACATAAAATTATGAATTATGCTCCGATTACGAATCTACGAAAACAATGTTATGAAAGTACGAATAAATCAATCTAACGAAAGTACGAATGTAACTAAATCTACGAAAATACGAATGCGTCCGAATTTCGAATAAACGAAAATTAAACTAATGGAAAAACGAATTAACGAAAAAATAACTCTTACGAAAATACGAATCGTTACGAATACGAACACCGGCGACTTACGAAATTACAAATCGTTACAAATCAACGGAAACGAACAGAAACGAAACGAAAATAAACAAATTTTTCTGATGTACACATGTCTAGTTAAAAGAGCAATTTGGAATACCTAGGACTTGGGGCTTTCGCTTTGCCATGCTGCAACGGCGCAGTTTGGGGGAGACGTGATTACGGTACAGAACACGGAATTGGAGAGGGTGCTGATTGACCCGGACCCAACTAAAGCCCCATACACACGGTCGGACTTTTTCATCAATTTGGTCCGATCGGACAAGGTTGTTGAAAAATCAGACCGTGTGTATGCACCATCGGACAGTGTTCGTCGGTTTGTCCGTCGGACAAAGTCTTATCTCCTGCTGGAAAGATTTGCCGTCAACCCGGTCCGATCACACCAAATCCGAGCGTGTGTACGCTTGTCCGACGGACAAAGTGCTACGCATGCTCAGAAGAAATTCTGTGACGGAAGCGCTCGGTCAGGTAAAACTACCTTTCCTAATCGACACAGCACATTCGTCACGCTGCAATGTTAAAATGTCTTTAATGCAGCGCATTCTCTTTTTCTTTACAATGCAACAAGAATGACATCTTTTAGCTGCTCCTATTCACCCGCACTTCTCACAAACTTACTTCTTTATTACTTTGCACCATTTATACACTACATGTTTATTTTTACTCTGAACGGAAAAGAATCTTTGTTATTTTTTTACCATGATTTGTCTTTTTTTTTTTTTTTTTTTGGGGAATACATATTTGAATGTTTTTTTTTTTTTTTTTTTTGGAGGGGGGTTGTGTGTCTCAAATTACCAAAAACACATTATTTACATTTGTATTTCTTGCTTAAATTTACTAGGAGGTTGTTTGTTGTTGTTGCCCCTTGTTAATTCTACTTTAGGATTAGTGAAATGTACCTGCTTACTCAAAGAAAAACTGTCATTGTAGCAAAGTAAAACACAATAGTCAATGATTATTTCAAATCAAAAAAACCTTTATTTAGGTCACACCAACAAACCAAAGAGGAACGCAGCCATGGTGAAACTTGGGGAATTTGCAAAGCCTTGGCCCCCCACGGCAACCATCATTGTTCAAGCGTAGAAAATTGGGGGCCTGAGGAGTACGTATATTAAGGGGAGTGCAATCTGGTCGTGAAGTCCAAAGTATCCGGAACTGCAGCAGATGCCATCTAGGTCCCCAGGCTCTGGTACTACGAGAGGCTCCATCTTCTCTCAGACCAGACTGATTGCAGGTCGTCACTCTCAGGTCTTCCTTCCACGCTTCCTTGCACGCTGTGGCTGTCGTGCTGGTGGGGTGGCAGAAGGAGGAGGAGGAGGAGGAGGAGGTGGAGCATGGTAGCTATGGCAAACATGTGTGACTGGGGTCATCTCCCCAGCCCTACCCTTATTTAGGACATGGAGGATGAGCCCCTCACACATGTTGCGTTGCCTCACCTCCATACCCATCATTTTTGTGACAACCACCGAGCCAAAGGTCTCCTCGTCGGCGGGTGTGGCATGTAGGGAGTCTGAAGCCTCTCTTATCATCCGGAGCGCTGACTGTGCCGCATAACCCCCCCTTCTCGCCCTTTTGTACGGAGGGCGGAGGGGAGGGGTTTGGGTGTCAGTCAGGCTCCGAGGCCTAGCCCCCTCTTGGCTGCCACTACCCAGCTGGTGGCTGCCACTAACCCCTGCCTCCTCCTGACTGCCACCTTCCACAGCCACCTCCTGGCTGAGGTCTTCCTGTGTAGGAAAAAGGGACATAGTTTCAGTTATTTGTTCATCAAACACACACAATTCTCATCTAGTGACTGGTGCAAAATGTTTACAAATAGAAAACCATACAATTCTCAGCCCAGCAGTTTAGATTCTGGCCCCAAATGTCTCCAACACCACTGTCTGTTGATATGTCAAACACGTTAGGAACTAAGCAATTGGCGATCCTGAATTAAGTGAACATCATTCATTATTCCCATAAATGGTAACAAAACTACTATACCTGGAACAAGCTGGGCTCCTCCACCTCTTCCAGACTGGAAGGCCCAGGTTGCTCCTCGGAAGCCTCATCAGGGGTGGGCTGTGCGCAAGGAAGCGTGGAAGGAGGAGTTGAGGTTGGCTCCGTGACATCAGCCTGGTCCTTCAGAAAATGGAGACTCTGATAGTACCAGAGCTTGGGGACATAGACCTCATCTGCTGAAGTTGCAGTTTCCTCAGACTTCACGACCTTCTTCCTCTCCCTGATATACGCACTCCTCAGGCTGCCAATTTTCTTTCTAATATCATCAACAGTTGCCGTGGGGAACCTTGGCTTGACAAATTCCACAAGTTCCTCCAGGGCTGCGTGCCTCTTTGGTTTGTTGGTGTAATGTGGGTGTATACCCTGCCACAATATGGGAAAATCCCTGTATTTGGCAATGAAGAGGGGGAGAAAACTCATGTCGTTGAATCCCTTCATATCAATCTCTGCAAGACACAACAACACACAAAACCCTCAAAATTATGTCAGGCTAAACTCTCCTAATCTTCTCCATAAAGAAGCCTCAAGTTCAAATCAGTCTAGGCTAGTTATGTACCAACGTTAAATTGTACCTTCGTTTGTAGCGATCGTCTCGTGTGAGTTTTCTCTCCCCTCGTCTCCCAGATCGTGGCTACGACACAGGCGTGTGACGTTTTATATACACTGCGCATGCTTCAAACTCCGCCCGCCCCTGACGATCTTTCTCGTCTATTCCCCACCCCTTCTCTTTACGGCGTAGTGGGGAGAGCACATGGCGGGGACACAGCAGGTGCGCCACAAATATCCCACCAACGAGGAGGAGGACGAGGAAAGTCCGGAGGCAGAAACGTCCCGATCCCGGAACCTGAAATTCAAGGCCTCCAATATGTCATTTGGAGAAATGTTGGAGATGGTGGACATATTAAAGAGGAGCGACTATGATGGGAAGTATGGGCCTTACCTCAACCCCAATGTCCGCAAGGCCAAGATCATGTCTAAAGTTGTGAGAAGGCTGTACAATAATTTTGGGGTACAACGATCCAAGGAGCAACTCAGGAAACGCTGGTCAGACCTGAAACTGAGGGAGGCCGATCAGTACAGAAAGATCAAGAGAATTCTTCAAAAAAGTAAGTAGTTGTGTTTTGTGTTTGATTTCTTGCTTGCATACTGCTCCATTGTGTTTTGATTTTTACCAAGTTGTACATTCCAAAATGGCCACTTTCAGGTTCGTCTGTGCATTCGATCGTACTCAGCCTCGATCTTTCTGCCACTGTCATGGTCGTGTGTGTGTGCATTCGATCGTACGCAACCTCGATCGTTCGGCCACTTATAATACGATGTTTGGTGTTTTTTTGGGGAAAGGAAGTTTGTTCTCACTAGAAATGTCATCAAGAATGTAAAGCCAATTTATTCAATGTAAAGGAGAGGTCACTCAGTAGCTGTTTACCCATCTGGACTCTAGAGCACTAGTGCTGGGACACCCAAACCCCCTTTTTATTATGCTTTTCCACACATGTGCTCCAGTGGATACTAGAGGGGGGTCTCCATCACACAAACTTCTACCAAAAAGCTAGTCAGTTTAGCACCTTTACAAAGTGACTTCATTCATGTAGTTGACATTTGTAACTGGCCAAACTAAAATAGTGTCCGTCACTTTCAAGCAATGTTTGTCATTTCCTATTTCTGCCCTCAATAGCTTGTGTTGCTAAATCTTCCTTTTGGACATTCTCATAGGGGAGCGAAAACTTGGGCCGTCTGAGGAAACCCCCAAACCAACACCTACCAAAAAAGGGGAAAGAGCAGAAGCAGAGGAGGAGGAGGAGGAGGAAGGAGAGATCATCGAACTTGGAGAAATTGTCACCACAACAGGTGAGTGTGGGAGAACACAGCTACTGGTAAGCTAATCCATGTATGGCTGCCTCATTTCCAACACCCCATTTTTGTTTGTTTGTGGTTTTTAGGTGACGTGGATGTTGTGGAAGAAAAATCGCACTTTACCACAGAGAGTGCCCACGTACTCATCGGAGAGATAATGGTCTGCAATAGAGATCTAGATTACATAAAGCAAAACATCAATGATGTTCAACAAAAATTGAAGAACATCATTGATGTTTTAGGAAAAATATGAAAAAGCAACAAGTAATTTACACACATTTGTGCCAGCTTCTGAACACATTTGCAACTTAAAAACTGTCTGAAATTTGGAACATGCACACATTGTGTCCACATGTGCTAGCTCCCATCATGGTGGGTGAATGGCAACGTTTTTTTGGGGGTGCAAACACTTTACGAACTACGAAAGTGGTTGTGGTGAAGGGGTTGCACCCCCAAAAAACGTCCATTCATCCCCATGATGGAAAATGGCACTTTTGAAGCTTCTAGGCATGTGTTTTACCATCTAATGACCATTTTCAGAACCAAATTGTGTGCATGTTCCAAATTTCCACTTTTCGGGGGTGACCCCCCCCATGTGATGAAGGCAAGATCAAACACACTTTGAACATATAGTCATGTCTGATCTTGTCTTCACTTTACAAAGTTGAACTTTCCAAGTTCCTAGGTTCTGTTTTGCTCCATGCCTGGTTTTACAAATTGCGTAATCTTTGTAAATAATGTTGTAAATAACCAAGATGTTGTCAGTTTTGGCGTGAAGATTGTAAACGCACTTGTGAATGTTTTCCAAGTAAACTTTTTTATTTTTCCAAATGTGTGGCTTCCTTATTTAAATAAAACAATGCATTATGTATGTAAAATGTAAAGGATATGGGGGGCAATGGGTGTTATTTACTAAAGGCAAATCCACTTTGCACTGCAATTTCCTTTCCCAGGGAACTTTTTCAATGCACTTGTAGAGCATAGCGGATTTGACTTATGTAAATGACACCCACAGTGCTTTGTACGAAAACACGGAGCACAGCATTTTGGAGAATACACACATGTCAGACCTGGTGCTGAAAAGGAGTATTTTGGGTGTCAGTTATGCAGGAGAAACCTTCTCTAGACCAAAGATTAGGTAGCAAACACACATGAGAATAATCTTTTTGGAAGAAGAGACTGTTACCTCCTTTTGCCCAGAAAGTGCATTACCACTGTCGAAGGCAAAGGGAAAAAATGACAAAGTAAAATAAGCTAAAAAGAAGACTGAAATGACAAGAAATCAGAGGTTGGTTAAAATATCAGATTTATTAAAAAATGCCTCTCACACATCGTCAGGCAGAGCAATGGCCCCCCTACCCACAAAGTATTCCATATATTGGTCCCGGACCACGCGGGCATTGAGAGGGGGCAAGCCTGGACGTGCCACTCGAAGGGCTGTGAGGTCCGCATTTGGAGGGCCCTCCACATCTGGGCCAACGGGCACCACATAGTTCCTGTTATGTCTTTTGAGGAAGTTGTGCAATATGCAACAGGCAAGAACTATGTGGTTCAGTTTGTATTCCGCCAAGTTAAATGCCGTCAGGAACAGGCGGAAGCGGCTGGCCAGGATGCCAAAAGCGTTCTCCACCACTCTTCTGGCTCTGGACAGCCTGTAGTTGAAGACCCTCTGGTCCGGGGTGAGGGTCCTCATCGGGAACGGCCTCATCACATGGGGAGTCAGCGCAAACGCTTCATCTGCGACAAAGACGAAGGGGAGTCCTTCGGCATTCTCCTCTGGAGGTGGCAAGCACAGACTGCCACTTTGGAGACGCCAGTAGAACTCCGTGTGCGTAATGGCCCCACCATCCGATATCCGGCCGTTCATCCCCACGTCCACATACATAAACTCGTATGTTGCCGACACCACCGCCAACATCACTACACTATTAAACCCTTTATAATTATAATAGTAGGACCCCGAGTTGGGCGGTGGGACGATGCGGACGTGTTTCCCATCAATTGCCCCTCCGCAGTTAGGAAAGTCCCTACGGCTGGCAAAGTGGGAGGCCACAGTCTGCCATTCCTGTGGCGTGGAAGGGAACTGTGGAGTGAAACAAGAAAAAAAAATGAGTCACTTTGCACCTAAACATTGCAAGCAGATTAGACAATCAACATCTTGGAACAAGAGCATTGTATAAAATTGGAGGCTGGAAAGTATTTACACAGAAAAGTAGAGGCTCCCCTTCACAGATTACTCACCCCCCCGTCAATCCCCCCCACTTCTGATGGGACATTGGCAATAACTATGGTTTTGGAGGGGGGGGGGGGGGGGGTGGTGGACAGGTAACCCTCTGCACTTCATTGATTGGCAAATGGCTCAATAATGTGGCCTAGTTTGGCCAGACCCTCTGTACTTAACACTATTGGCAGGCCACAGGAAAGATCAAATAACATTCCCCCCCCCCCCCCCCCCAAAAAAGGCAGGCACAGTGTGACATTATTAAATTACCAAGCAAGCTAATAGGAGGGAAAGAAGACAAAAAATTAGGAAATGGAATGTATGGAGGCAGCCCCTTGCACTACATGCTTTGCTGAATTCATCCCTAAAGATGCGCACTATAAAGAGGTAGGTATATAGTGTGTATTGACCTTGGGAAAGCCAGCAGATAAAGGATTGGTACCATCTGACAGAGCAGTTGGGGGAGGGGGTTCCTAATGAGTTTGCCCCCCCCCCCCACCAAAAGAACAAAAAAAGGGGGCTCTACATGAAGTAAACCACACAGCAAACATTTGTGCATATTTTAGGGGGTGTTTTGGGGCAAACAATACTATGCAGCAGACAAAAGACATTGCTTAAGTGACTAGGCCATAGGTGTCTATTGGGGCAGAAGAGCATGCTGGTGAGGTAAGTGAAGGGAAAAATGCATGAAGGAGAAAAGGGGCACAGCATATTAGAACATATTGCAATCATGGTAATTAGGGAAGGAGGTCAAAAATACAAGTCATTAGCAAACAGAGCATACATAGAAGGGAATAGTAAAGTAGAAATGTTACCTTAATATAGTCCTCCTGCAGGACCTGAATGATGGCAGAACAGGTCTCTGGAATAATGATTCCCAGGGCCTGGGGAGAGATACCTGAAGAGAACTTCAAATCCTGAAGACTTCTCCCTGTCGCCAAGTACCTCAACGTGGCAACAAGCCTCTGCTCCGGAGTAATGGCTTGTCTCATGCAGGTATCCTGCCGGCTGATAAAGGGGGTCAGCAAAGCCAAAAGACGGTGAAAATCGGGGTCCGTCATCCTGAGAAAGTTCCTGAAATCATCAGGATTATTCTCCCGGATCTCACGAAGCAAAGGCATGTGCGAGAACTGGTCACGCTGAAGCAACCAATTCTTGGTCCACATACTCCTCGTCACTCTGTTCATGGACGGGTCTTGGGTCAAAGCTAAAAGCCCGACACCAATTCCGCGTACAGCACGAACTCGGCGACGAGTACGCACGGGAAACATCGCTCAGAAGGTCACAAAAGGTCGGCTGGTCAGAACGGACAAACAGAAAGCACCGATAAACAGCAAGGCCTGAAAGAACGAAGTGAATACCAGCAACGAGCAGACAATAAGCAGTGCAAATCAAAGCGTCCTATATCAAGATATAGGCCGCAATGACCAACAAATGCGAACTGACTACACGCACTAATAAACAGATACGCACGACAAGCACAAACTGAAGAGCAGTAACGATCTGAGTCAGAAAACTGAGAAGCGCGAATCTTAAGTCACCAAACTTCCACTAACTCTCGATAAACACGGGATCAGCAGAAGGAGCCCAACGGGTGCCTGACGTGGTGCTGAACTTCCCTTTTGTAATCTCGTGGACGACGACTTACGTCACGACGTTCTTCCGGACCGGATATTCCGACAACGTAGTCCGACCGTGTGTACGCAACGCCAACATCGGACAAAGTACGTCGGACAAAGTCCGACCGACCTGGTCCGCGGATTGTCCGAGCGTGTGTATGGGGCTTAAACAAATCTCTAGGTACTATGGGGCAGTGGGCCCGGGAATAAGACACTCAAATGCTAAGTCTATGGCTCGATGGGCAGCGGTAGTTCCGGAGCTGTCGGAGGAGCTGTGGCAGGAGGTGCTGAACACATTTTTGATGTTGGTTTATCTCCTCTACGGACAAGATGATTTAGTTCCGCTATCTACAACAGCTGTACTACACCAGCTAGACTCTATCGTATGCAGGGGCGGACTGACCATTCGGCCACTCGGGCACTTCCCGAGGGCCCCGGGCCACTAGGGGGCCCCATCAGGGTTGCCAGCCTCAGTAAAACCAGGGACAGTATGTAAAAATCTGTGTTTTTTTACATCTGTTTCTGAAATGTCCCTTACTGACATCCTTTTGGTCTAAAAATACAGAGATTGTAGCTGCCCCGCCTCTCCAGTACCTTCTCAGCCAATAGAAACATGTCTGTGTATACTGTGTGTACATGTATGTGTATACTGTGTGATTGTATACTTTGTGTGTGTATACTGTGTGGCCCCATAATCTCTGATTGCCTGGGGGCCCCATAATCTCCTATTGCCCGGGGGCCCCATGAGTTGTCAGTCCGCCCCTGATCGTATGCAGAGGAGGGAGACAGCAATCTGCCACAAATGCAAAGGGGCAGAGGGCACCTTCATACATATGGTTTGGAAAAGTGAAAGAGTAAGACTAGTATGGTCGCAAGTAACCGCTTTTATTTCGGACCAGTTCAACTTACCTAACTGTAGCGCCGACACTTTACTAATGCGGCGTACACACGGTCGGAATTTCCGATGGAAACAGTCCGATGGGAGCTTTTCAACGGATTTTCCGACCGTGTGTACGCCCATCGGTTTTTTTCTGTCGGAATTTCCGGATTTTACGGACTTTGGATTGAGAACCTGTTCTCAATTTTTCCGACGGAAAACCTTTCTATCGGATTTTCCAATCGTGTGTATGCAATTCCGACACGCAAAATTCCGACGCATGCTCGGAAACAATTCGATGCATGCTCAGAAGCATTAAACTTCCCTTTTATAGTGCTGTCGAACCTGTTTTATGCCGCTGTGTTACAGACCGTCGGAATTTGGTGTGACCGTGTGGAGGCAAGACAGTTTGAGCGAAATTCCGTCGGAATTCCGACGGGAAAACCATCAGAACTTTTTCCGACGAGAATTCCGACCGTGTGTACGCGGCGTAAGTGTGCGCTATACATATGTAAATTTAGTTTTCCAGAACTGTAACAGAGTTCTGGGGGTTAATTGTTTAGGTCTTTTACTTTGGCGTCAGTCTGGCTGGGCTGTACTGGAGTTCTGCCTGGTCATAGGTGCAGTGAGGCACCTGTGACAGGCCGAGAACGGAGCCTGGTTGGACGTGTTAGGTACCAATCTTTCTCGGAGCCAATCAGTGGGCGCGTCTGGCCCTGCTGTGTAGTCTGGGAAGGGGTATTTATGATGCTGAAGTCACGTATTCAGGGTTCGGCTTGCTCTTCTGTTCCTGGTTTCCGGTCCGGACCGGCACTGTAAGCATGGTCACCCTGACCAGCCCCAGAGGCCCTCATGGTCTGGGGTGGGGATCCGTCCGTTCCCGAGCCTCGGAACTGGCTAGTTTGAGGCCCAGTAACTAAAGGAGGATTCGGAGGTGTCCCGGTGTGCTCTCGGTATTGGAGGGACACGGCAACTCGTACAAGTGACCAGGGGAGGACTCTTCGGAGGAGGGCCAAGAAGCTGGCTGCTCGATAAGAGCCTGGGAGCTGAGTTGTATGGACACTAAAGAATCCGCATTTCACACAGTATCGCCAAGAAGGCAGAGAGATCCAGGTGCTGTGAGAAAGGTTCCTACTTATCTTCAGTTAGGCTGCATTCACACCTGAACGTAGCGTTTTCAGGCAGAAAATCGCGCAAATTGCGGCCGTTTTTGCAGCGTTTTTTACCACGATTTCACTGCGTTTTTTACTGCGTTTTGCCGTGATTTTGTGCATAGCAAAAGGTCACCAATGTAAAAAGAAGAAAAACGCCCAAATCTGCCCGATTCGAGCGACAAAAAAGGGTCCGGAACTTGTTTGAGCTTCAGGCGTTTTGGAGTGGAGATGTGAACCATCTCCATAGAGAATAATGTATTTTTTCCCCTCTAGCGTTTTGTAACTTCAGGCTTCAGGCGACAAAAACGCTCAGGTGTGAATGCAGCCTTACAACCTAGTCTGTGGCAGAGACTTTGCTAAGTTTCCGGATCTCATAATGGCTGCTAAATCTCTGGTTAGAAGTTTATCCGGCAGTGAAGCACCCAGTTTCGAGTAGCTACTCTCTGGGTTGACTAAGAGACATTCGGTGTCTGTCGGCAGTTCTAAGTGTCTGCGTTTTATCACCCGTACCCTCTATTCCGACCTCAGACTGTGTTGTTGTTGTTGTTGTTGTTGTTGTTATCCCTGCAAAAAAAAAACTTCAAAAGGTCTTTTGTATGTCAGCTTCTGAAGTTACTGAGTACTAACCCTGGGAACCCCTAGACAACAACCAACGAGCTAATTGTAATTGTAATTGGAGGTAATTGGTAAGCCCAGAAAGTTCAAGGCCGCCCCTCGGGGTTATGGCCGCTACATAACATTTGTTGACCCTTACGATGCCTTCTTGGTGTCTTCGACCAAGAAGAGATCAATATGTACACAAAACTATTTCTTAAGATCCTGTTCTTTGGGGTGAGGAAACCCATTGCCAGAAGGTGGATACATGACGAACTACTGGCGCTTGGGATGTGGATAAAAATAATCAATACTCAGGGCCGTTTTTAAGGCAGGGCAAAAGGGGCAGCTGCCCTGGGTCCTGTCATTGTTGTGGGGCCCAAAGCAGCTGCCTCATACTTGCCAACTATCCTGGTTTAAATTCCCTCATCTCTTGAGGTTTTAGTCCCGTGCTGTGTCCCAATATCTCACTATGAAGTGCTGCTACTAATGCTGCCCAGCTCTGCCCTATTGTTGTGTACAGATGACCCACCTGCAGCCCCCGTGGAGGGAGTTTTTCTTATGGTTGGGGGGGGGGGGGAAACAAAAAAAGCACTTTTGCTTGTTTGTTATTGACAGAGGATGTGGGAAGAGTTGTGTTTACTTCCGAATCGCACCGGAAAATATAGCTAAGTGACATGAAACGTGGTTTTCAGTTGTAACTCTGTCTGATGTAATGTATGTATATTGCAAATGTGCGAAATAAAAACTTTTTGAAAAAAAAAAGGTTGGGTTTGCTTTTATTTCGTTTTTAATATTAACCACTTGCCATCCGCGCTATAGTTGAAAAAGACGGCTACAGCGTGGACTTCATTTTCCCGGAAGGGCGTCCCTGGGCGTCCTCCCGTGCTCGAGTGGCCTGTGTGCCCCCTGCAGGGCGTGCGCGTGGTGCGTTCTGTGATAAGCGAGTCTATGAGACTCGCCTGATCATAGATCGGAGTAAGGGGTCGATCCCGACCCCTTACCACGTGATCAGCTGTCAGCCAATGACAGCTGATCATGTGATGTAAACAAAGTCGGTAATTGGCTATTTTTCCTCCTCAGGCTGACAGCACGAGGATGTAAAAAAAAAAGCTGATCACCGGCGGCTGCGAGAGGGACATCGATCCCAATCGTGAAGGTACCTACTAGTGCCCACCAGCGCCACCTACCAGTGCCCACAGTACCACCCATCAGTGCCCACAGTGTCACCTCACAGTGCCACCTATCAGTGCCCTCAGTACCACCCCACAGTGCCACCTATCAGTGCCCTCAGTACCACCCCACAGTGCCACCTATCAGTGCCCTCAGTAGACATGTGCACAACAAAAAAATTTGTTTATTTTCGTTTTTTTTCCGTTTCTGTTGATTCGTAACAATTCGTAAATTCGTAAGTCGTCGGTGTTCGTATTCATAACGATTCGTATTTTCGTTAGAGTTATTTTTTCGTTGATTCGTTTTTCCGTTAGTTTAATTTTCGTTTATTCGTTTATTCTAAATTCGGACGCATTCGTATTTATTCGTAACATTCGTAACATTCGTAAATCCGTAATCGGAGCATAATTCATAATTTTATGTAATGTGTATGCTATTATTACATTTTAAGAGACATGGAAAATTACGAATCGAAAAAAAAATTACAAATGTACAAATTTTTTCGCTCAATCCATTCGAAGCACGTTAAGCAGCGCCATTGTAAGAGACGCGGAAAATTACCAATTCAACAAAAAAAAAAAAAGTTACGAATGTACGAATTTTTTTTCGTTCATTTTGATTTTCGTTGTTCCTGTTTTCGTTTTTCGGATTTTCTTCCTTCGTAGTTTCGTTGTTTCTAATTTGTTTTTTTTCGGATTTTCGTTGTTTTCGTATTCGTTCGATTCGAACGATTCGTTATTCGTTAAAATTTTTAGCGAATCGTTCGTTCATTCGTACGATAACGAATGAACGAAAATGACGAAAAACTAAAAAAAACGAAACGAATTGCACATGTCTAGCCCTCAGTACCATCCCACAGTGCCACCTATCAGTGCCACCAATCAGTACGCACAGCGTCACCTATTAGTGCCCACAGTGCCGCTTATAAAGTAATCAGTGCATCATTACTAGGGCTGTCTATCAATACTACCTACCAGTGCCCATCAATGCCACCTATCATTGCCCATCAGTGCCATCTGTCAGTGCCACCCATCAATGCCACCCATCAGTGCCACCCATCAGGGCCCATCAGTGCCGTCTTATCAGTGCTCATCAGTGACATCTTATCTGTGCCTATCAGTGTCGCCTTATACACACCTCCCAACATTTTGAGATGGGAACGAGGGACACCTATACTTGCAAATGTATGTAGGCATAGGACACGCCCCCTGCCACACCCCCTTAAAGGAGAATTAACCCAAAAAAGGTTCATTAAATCCACAAGGACTTTTTATTGCCACTCCTATTCCTTTATATTGGCTTTTAACATTTACAAATGCAGCAATTTAGAAATTGGATGAAAGGTTTAGCGCTGGGAAACACTTTTTGAAAGGTAAAAAGTGCATTTTATATACTATACTATTATAACTATTTGGATCGGACCAAAATGAGGGACAAAGGAAGAGGAAAGAGGGACAGAGGGACATTTCTCCAAATCAGGGACAGTCCCTCGAAATCAGGGACAGTTGGGATGTCTTATCTGTGCCTATCAGTGCAGCCTCATCAACGAATATCAATGAAGGAGAAAAAATGACCCGTTTGCAAGATTTTATAACAAACTATGAAACATGTTTTTATTTTATTTATTTTTTCAAAAATTTCTGTCTTTTTTGTTTGTTTAGCAAAAACTAAAAACGTCAGAGGTGATAAAAAGCTCCATTTGTGGATACAGCGTTGTATGACCGCGCAATTGTCATTCAAAGTGTGAGAGCGCTGAATGCTGAAAATTGGTCTGGGCAGGAGGGGGGTTTAAGTGCCCAGTAAGCAAGAGGTTAATTTAATGTATTTTTTTACAAGTATTTGTAAACAATTTTTTAAATTGGTTCTTTATCTGTATTGCTATCAGAAGGGGGCTAACAATCCTAGCATTGGGAAGGTAACAGGCCATCTTTAAGGTGATATCAGGAGTCTGTTAGATCTTTCAATGTGTCCACTGCCCTCCAGTGTAGCTAATCAAGCACAGATTGTGCTTGATTAGCTGCACCCACGGCTATAGTTGACAGGAATGACCACAGCAGTGAGGAAATACACTTTATTTCTGGAGTGATTCGCCACAAGGGATAGTGGGGAAACAGTACACATAGTAAATTGATCATCTGGTGAGAACTGTCACTGTACACCCTTCATAATAAATCACCGGAAGTGTATGTGGGCTCTGCGGGTAGAACAGGGAATGTAAACATCCGGTTGCGGCCTTCATCACCATAGCAACCAGGTCTCGGCTTCTCCCTGAGCAGTGAGAGGCTGGTAAGATCAGCACCGCCCCCTGGCGTTCATCTTCAGAAACTACAGGCCGCCCTTTATTCATAGTGACAGAGCTGACCCCGCCCACCACTACCCGGTGGTCTGACAGGAGACGCGCTGCTCCGCGGCCTGGTTGCTATGGTGATGGAGGCCGCAAACGGATGTTTACATTTCCCGCCTCACACTCACTTCCGGTGACATGTCTGTATGGATTTATAATGAATGATGTGCAGTGACCCCGAACTCCGAACGGGCCGGACCGAACACATAGAACTGTCTAGTATGTTTATATCATTTTGTATATTTTTTTTTTGAGGAACATAATGTAATGGGGAGGGGGAGGGGTGTCTAATTGGTGTGTAACCTGAGCATTGGTCTGTTCAGGTTATATGTCACTCCTCCTGATGAAGGGCCCCTGTGGGTTCTGGAATGTGGCCCTTATACTCTGTGACATGGTGAGCGAATGTCAGTAAAGAGAGCGCTCTCCTCAGAGGACAGAGGTCATTGAGAGTCCCTCGGGGGCGGGGCTGGGGAGGAGCCTTCAGGACGGCCTAGACACTCAGCATGGTTGAGCACTGCATGACAGCCGTAGAGGGACCCTAAACCGTCTCTCTGTATTCTCCAATAATAATCCTCCATACACGTCCAATACTCCGCGTCCTTCATCTGTTCTCTGGGAAATCATTTCCTACCCCCCCCCCCCCCCCCACCTCATCATACAGTCCCTAGTCTCTAGTATACAGTCCTTACTCCATAGTGCTTAGTACACTGTTCATAGTATACTGTCTCTAGTACACATTCTCTATTTCACAGTCCCTAGTCTCTAGTACCACAGTCCATTATATACAGTCCTTAATCTCTAGTACACAGTCCCTAGTCTCTAGTATGTAGCACATGGTCCCTAGGCCATACTCCATAGTGCTTAGTACACTGTTCATATTATGTTATCCCTAGTCCCTAGTACACAGTCCATAGTATACAGTCCTTAGTCTCTAGCACACAGTACCTAGTCTGCAGTATATAGTACATAGTCCCTATTACACAGTCATTAGTCTCTAGTATGTGGCACGCTGTCCCTATTCCATACTACAGTACTACTAGTACTTAGTACACTGTTCATAGTACCCAGTTCCTGGCCTCTAGTCCATAGCATACAGTCCTTGGCCTCTAGTCCATAGTACACAGTCCCTGGCCTTTAGTCCATAGCACACAGTCCCTGGCCTCTAGTCCATAGTACACAGTGCCTGGCCTCTAGTCCATAGCATACAGTCCCTGGCCTCTAGTCCATAGCATACAGTCCCTGGCCTCTAGTCCATAGCATACAGTCCCTGGCCTCTAGTCCATAGCATACAGTCCCTGGCCTCTAGTCCATAGTATACAGTCCCTGGCCTCTAGTCCATAGTATACAGTCCCTGGCCTCTAGTCCATAGTATATAGTCCCTACCCTCTAGTCCATAGTATACAATCTCTGGCCTTTAGTCCATAGCACACAGTCCCTGGCCTCTAGTCCATAGTACACAGTCCCTGGCCTCTAGTCCATAGCATACAGTCCCTGGCCTCTAGTCCATAGCATACAATCCCTGGCCTCTAGTCCATAGCACACAGTCCCTGGCCTCTAGTCCATAGCACACAGTCCCTGGCCTTTAGTCCATAGCACACAGTCCCTGGCCTTTAGTCCATAGCACACAGTCCCTGGCCTCTAGTCCATAGCACACAGTCCCTGGCCTCTAGTCCATAGCATACAGCCCCTAGCCTCTAGTTCATAGCACACAGTTCCTGGCCTCTAGTCCATAGTACACTGTCCCTGGCCTCTAGTCCATAGCACACAGTCCATAGCACACAGTCGCTGGCCTCTAGTCCATAGCACACAGTCCCTGGCCTCTAGTCCATAGCATACAGTCCCTGGCCTCTAGTTCATAGCACACAGTTCCTGGCCTCTAGTCCATAGTACACTGTCCCTGGCCTCTAGTCCATAGTACACTGTCCATAGCACACAGTCGCTGGCCTCTAGTCCATAGTACACTGTCCCTGGCCTCTAGTCCATAGTACACTGTCCATAGCATACAGCCCCTGGCCTCTAGTCTATAGCATACAGTCCCTGGCCTCTAGTCCATAACATACAGTCCCTGGCCTTTAGTTCATAGTACACAGTCCCTGGCCTCTAGTCCATAGTATACAATCCCTGGCCTCTAGTCCATAGTATATAGTCCCTACCCTCTAGTCCATAGTATACAATTTCTGGCCTCTAGACCATAGCCCCTGGACTCTAATCCATAGTACACTGTCCCTGGCCTCTAGTCCATAGTACACTGTCCCTGGCCTCTAATCCATAGTACACAGTCCCTGGCCTCTAGTCCATAGTCCACCTTGGGAGTGAGTAAGAGAGGGTGGCTACATTCCTACATAGAGTGGAGAACAGGAAGTCAGATTACAGAAGGAGGCGGAGAGTCATAGCGGGGACCTTTCTATGGCTCCTCCCCCCTCTTTGCAATGACTGTACAATACACCGGGACTTGAACACATAGACAACAAAAGAACAGGGGGGTTCCAACCCATCATCACTCCGCTAACAGGCAGAGAGATTTCCTATAAATATATTATATAACCCTTTCATGCCTGAGCCTATTTCTGACATTCTGTTAAAATGGGTATCTTTTACTAGAAAATTACGCGGTGGTTGCAATATTTTATGTCACGCGGTATTTGCTCAGCGGTCTTTCAAGTGCATTTTTCGGGGAAATAAGACAATTACATGAATTAAAAAAAAAATAAATAAACAGTTAAATTAGCCCAATTTCTTTGCATAATGGGAAAGATGATGTTACACCGAATAAATAGATACCAAACATGTCATGTCACACTTTGAAATTGCGCACACTTGTCGAATGGCGACAAACTACGGTACCTAAAATTCTCCATAGGCGACGCATTAAAAAAAATTTAACGGTTCCCAGTTTAGAGTTACAGAGGAGGTCTTTTGGTAGAATTATTGCTCTCGCTCTGACGATCGCGGCGATACCTCACATGTGTGATTTGAACACCATTTACATTTGCGGGCGCAACTTGCGTATGCGTTTTCTTTGATGCGCGAGCTCGCGGGGACGGGGGCGCTTTAAAGATTTTTATTTTTTTTCTTATTTTTATTTTTATTTTTTACATTGTCCCTTTAAAAAAAAAAAAAATTATTCTGATCACTTTTATTGCTCTCACAAGGAATGTAAATATCCCTTGTGACAGTAATAGGTGGTGACAGGTACTCTTTATGGAGGGATCGGGGGTCTAAAAGACCCCAAATCCCTCTGCCCATCAGTGCCCATCAGGCGGCACCGATGGGCACTAATAGGCGGCACCGAGGGGCACTGATAGGCAGCACTGATCGGCACTGATAGGTGGCAGTGATGGGCACTGATAGGCGGCACTGATCGGCACTGATAGGTGGCAGTGATGGGCACTGATAGGCGGCACTGATCGGCACTGATAGGTGGCAGTGATGGGCACTGATAGGCTGCACTGATCAGCACTGATAGGTGGCAGTGATGGGCACTGATAGGCGGCACCAATGGGCACTGATAGGCGGCACCAATGGGCACTAATAGGCTGCACTTAGGGGCACTGATAGGCTGCACTGATGGGCACTAATAGGTGGCACTGATGGGCACTAATAGACAGCACTGATAGGCAGCACTGATGGGCACTAATGGGCAGCACTGATGGGCACTAATATGTGGCACTGATCGGCACTGATAGGTGGCAGTGATGGGCACTGATAGGCGGCAACAATGGGCACTAATATGCAGCACTGATGGGCACTAATAGGCTGCACTGATGGGCACTTATAGGCTGCACTGATGGGCACTAATGGGCTGCACTGATGAGTAATAATAGGCAGCACTGATAGGCACCACTGATGGGCACTAATAGACGGCACTGATGGGCACTAATAGACAGCACTGATGGGCACTGATAGGCTGCACTTATGGGCACTAATAGGTGGCACTGATGGGCTCTGATAGGTCACAGTGTTGGGCACATTGATTCATCATGCTGCAGACCCCCCCCCCCTCGTTTAACTTACCTGAGCCCTGTCTTTCTCACCCCGGGAACGAGCACACCAGCTATGGCTGGTGTTCCGTGTCCTGATTGAATGAATGAATGAATGAATGATTTGTATAGCGCTGCAACTGCGAACTGAATCGCCTCGAGGCGCTTGACTGCTCATGTTGGGATGCCATGTATTAGAAGAGGTGGGTCTTGAGTTTTTTCCTGAAGGCCTGATGGTTTTCTTCCATGCGGATGTTGTTTGGTAGAGCACAAATGGATAGATTGATAGCAGCACAGCCATTGGCTCCCGCTGCTGTCAATCAAATCCAATGACATGGGCGCTGGGGGGGGGGGGGGCAAATCTGAGTCATGCTTTTTCTTCATTTCAGCAATCCCAAAAACATTGATGTGTCGTCTCCACCTCCTATAACAGGAGACAACACTTCAATGTTTTTGGGATTGCTGGAATGAGCTGCTTTTAAAAGAGATCTCTGGCTGTGGGACATGTCTTCTCCTCTGCCACCGTTTTTTTTTTTTTTTTGTTGCCATCTCAGTTTAACTTTCCAAGCGGACCTTGCTCAGCTTTACTGTTCGTTTCGTCCGTTTTAGTGTTTACATCATTGTGGCATTTTTATTGTTTTCTTATAAGTCTATATTCCGATCCGCACATTTATTTCAATTGCAGATGTTTCTTGTAATTCCCCCTCCCCCGCTCCGCATGCTGTGTCCTTTGTCCTAATATTAGCGTAAGAGTTTTGGGTTCTCGATTATGTGTTCAGGGACTTCTACACTTTTAGGGGCTTCAACTTTTACCCTATCCACGTAATGCTTCTGCAAAACTCCATGTCCTTTTGAACTTTATCCAACTGTCCCATTTCTCAACTACTCCTTCCAGTCCCTCTTCCGGGTAAGTTCTGAGGGACTCCATCGTTCGCGTATTCTCCACTAAATCTATCCATTCCCATACTGCTGGGCTCTCCTGTTTCCTCCAATTCCTCGCTATCTGTCGCTTTGCGGCATTGAGTAGCTGTGGGACAAGGGACCTTTGGTAGTGCTTCACGGCTCCTTTAGTGCCATGAAACAGAATCACCCACGGGTCGTTTTCGAGGATTATTCCGGTAATATCCTTGATATAATCTATGATTTTCCTCCAGTAGGCTTTGATCTTAAAACAGTCCCACCACAGGTGTGCCATCGTCCCCTTGTCCTTACAACCTCTCCAACACTCGACTGACCCCCCTTGTAGAAATTGACCTGAAACTGAAGGGGTTAGATACCACCTTGATAAGCACTTGTAGTTAGTTTCTATGGCTCTAGAATCTACTGCTGAGCTGTAGGTTAACTTAAGAATTTTTCTCAGTGTTAGTGTGTCCGTTTTTGTGCCCAGTTCCCTCTCCCACTTTTGAACGAATGGGGGGCGTCCCCATTCCCTCCACATCCCGCAGGAGTCTGTAGATCTTTGAAATTGATCCTTTAGTATTACTAGCTGTAAAAATTCGCTCCATACGGGTCAGGTCATTACTTGCCCTTAGTGGCTGCGGTAGACTCCTAACAAAATGTGACAGTTGGAGATACCTCCACTCGTTCATTTCAAAGATATCCCTCTTATTTTTTGAATCGTTAAGTGTAAGAATTTTCCCTTTATCTAAAATATCTTTCAATTGTGCCCTATTATCTTTTATCCAACCCCCTCCCACTAATTTATTCCCTGGTGCAAAATACTCATTGTTTTTTAGTGTTATTAAAGAGGAAGTAAAGCCTCTGTAAAAAAAAAAAAAAAAAAAAGACACCCTGCAAGGCAAAGGCATAATGAGCTAGTATGCATAGCATACTAGCTCATTATGAAAAACTTACCTGAAAACGAAGCCCCCGAAGCCGTCCTTATCTTCCATCTTCCTCGCCGCCATGCAGGGCCGGAGTGACTTCCGGGTCTCGCTGCTCCAGCGCTATCATTCGCTGGAGCGGCGATGACGTCACTCCCGCGCATGCGCACGAGATCGGCATATTGCCGTGAGAGCGGCATATGCAGTGCGCCCTCAGTGCGCCTGCGCGCCGCTGTCTACGGCGCATGCGCCGTAGACAGCGATGCCTTTTCATCGCTAAATATCTCCTAAACCATGTAGGTTTAGGAGATATTTATTGGACCTACAGGTAAGCCTTAATCTAGGCTTACCTGTAGGCCAAGGTCATGTGGAAGGGTTTACTTCCACTTTAATGGAGAATTGTATTTAACATTGGTCAATTTATACATTTTATCCCATATTTTTAGTGTATTTGTGGTTATAGTGTTGGTGCCTTCACTCAGTGTTCTGAACCTTGGTGGGTTCCAGATATCGTTTCCTAATGGTGAGTTACTGAGAGTTCTTTCCAAGTTTATCTCTTCTACCGTTTTGATTGGTAAATTATACATTTCTTGTGCGACTAAATACATGGAAAAGGAAAAATGTAAATGATTATTTAAATGTCAAATAATTCCTTCTTTTCTGCATGGAATAAAATGCCCCCTTGAAGAAGACCGTAATTACAAGGGTCGAAACGCGTAGGGGTTCCATGTGGAAGATTACTCTTTGGCAACAAAATGCAATTTTTATTAAATTTCACATAAATGTATTTTCATCTTGATTGGTGGTTTTTGTCATTTTCATGTGAATGCCGCAGCACATTTTTTTTACAACTCTCATGTTAACTGTGAAATTGTCTTTTTTGATACTATAAAGTATTTTAATTAAAATCTTTGAATAATCATTTTTGGCTGCTAAAAAACCCCAATGAGGGAACCTTTCCATTCTATATATATATATATATATTTATTTTTTTCTTTTTTTATTGCTTGCCATACACCGCTGCTCCCGATTTCTGTTTGCTCCAGCCTTAGTAAATTCACCCCCAATGTATATACAGTATATATATATATATATATATATATACACCTGTCCTGGGGGAGAATATAAGGTGTATAAGAAAAAATTAATATTATGCCCCGTACACACGGTCGGATTTTCCGACGGAAAATGTCCTATCGGACAATGTTGTCGGAAATTCCGACCGTGTGTGGGCTCCATCGGACTTTTTCCGTCGGATTTTCTGACGGACAAAGTTTTATCTCCTGCTCTCAAATTTTCCGACAACAAAGTCCTATAGGACTTTTTCCGATCGCGTGTAGCGAATTCCGACGGACAAAGTGCCACGCATGCTCAGATCACATTACAAGACCAAAGCTATTGGCTAATAGCCTCTACGTAGTTCCGTCGTACGCAACGAACGTCACCACGTTCAGAATGATCAGATTTTCCGACAACTTTGTCCGACCGTGTGTATGCAACACCAGTGTCGGACTAAATCCGTCGGAAAAAATCTGACGGTTGGAATTTCCGACCGTGTGTACGGGGCATAAGAGGTAAAAAAATATATATATAGATCTATATCTATATATTTTTACCTCTTATCTTCATTTTTTCTTATACAGTTTACCGTATTTATCGGCGTATAACACACACTTTTTCCCCCTTAAAATCGGGGGAAAGTCGGGGGTGCGTGTTATACGCCGATACCCCCCAAAAAAATGACAAAAATGGCAAGCGCCGCTGAAAAATAGCGAGCGCTGCCGAAAAAACCCGAAGCGCGGCCGAAAAAGAACGAAGCGCCCCCAGAAAAAGCCGAGCAGACTCTGCTCTGCTCGTAGTCCCGCCTCCCTGCGCTCGCTTCGGAAACAGCAGGGAGGCGGGACCGCGAGCTTAGCCGTCCGAGTCGGCTCGGCTTTTTCCGGGGGCGCTTCGTTCTTTTTCGCCCGTGCTTCGGGTTTTTTTCGGCGGCGCACGCGACAGCGTCTCGGCGGTGTGAAATTTAAACCAGGAAATGAATGAAAATGATGCTGGCAAGCTAGAATGGCACTGGGCAAGGCTGCAATGATGCTGGGCAAGGCTGCAATGACGCTGGGCAAGGCTGCAATGACGCTGGGCAAGGCTGCAATGACGCTGGGCAAGGCTGCAAATGACGCTGGGCAAGGCTGCAATGACGCTGGGAAAGGCTGCAATGACGCTGGGCAAGCTACAATGACGCTGGGCAAGGCTGCAATGACACTGGGCAAGGCTGCAATGATGCTGGGCAAGGCTGCAATGACGCTGGGCAAGGCTGCAATGACGCTGGGCAAGGCTGCAATGATGCTGGGCAAGCTGCAATGACGCTGGGCAAGGCTGCAATGACGCTGGGCAAGGCTGCAATGACGCTGGGCAAGGCTGCAAATGACGCTGGGCAAGGCTGCAATGATGCTGGGCAAGGCTGCAATGACGCTGGGCAAGGCTGCAATGACGCTGGGCAAGGCTGCAATGACGCTGGGCAAGGCTGCAAATGACGCTGGGCAAGGCTGCAATGACGCTGGGCAAGCTACAATGACGCTGGGCAAGGCTGCAATGACACTGGGCAAGGCTGCAATGATGCTGGGCAAGGCTGCAATGACGCTGGGCAAGGCTGCAATGACGCTGGGCAAGGCTGCAATGATGCTGGGCAAGCTGCAATGACGCTGGGCAAGGCTGCAATGACGCTGGGCAAGGCTGCAAATGACGCTGGGCAAGGCTGCAATGATGCTGGGCAAGGCTGCAATGACGCTGGGCAAGGCTGCAATGACGCTGGGCAAGGCTGCAATGACGCTGGGCAAGGCTGCAAATGACGCTGGGCAAGGCTGCAATGATGCTGGGCAAGGCTGCAATGACGCTGGGCAAGGCTGCAATGACGCTGGGCAAGGCTGCAATGACGCTGGGCAAGGCTGCAATGACGCTGGGCAAGGCTGCAAATGACGCTTAAATGTAAGTTGTTTTTTTTCCCTAAACTTCCCTCCTAAAACTTTTTTTCCTTAAAATGCCCTCCTAAACTTGGGGTGCGTGTTATACGCCGATAAATACGGTATATACTCCCACAGGACAGGTATATATATACTGTATATACATTGGGGGTGAATTTACTAAGGCTGGAGCAAACAGAAATCGGGAGCAGCGGCGTGTATGGCAAGCAATAAAAAACAAACCAAAAAACGAAAACAAAAGTAATTTCTGTGTTTCGGGAGGTTGAGGATGAGAATCTCGGCAGCGTTGATCCCATGAACCGCGCAATATCTTCTGACAGCGCTACAATGCCACGGGGATAATGGATCTGTATCTTTCCGGGGAAGTGATATTAAATCATTCCATGATAACTGGTGTATCTTATCAGCCCGATGATAACATATGGAAGGTAATTGGTTCTGTGAGGTTCTGCTGATGGCGGCGCTGATTGGTTTGTTCTCCCGAGTGGCTGCAGATGTCGGAAACACATTATTTACTTCTTTCCTCGTCGCTCCGCATGCACAATGCGCTATTCATGGACCGCCTGCTTTTTTCTAGCGCTGTGATTAGATTTTTTTTTGTACGGTAACGTGGAGTTTTTTTTTTGCGGAGTGGATAAGCTGTAATGATGGGGGTAGTATGGGGGAGGGGGTCCTGGATATTGCTGGCTCTAGACAGCGGAAATCTCCTCTCAGGTCCATCACTCCAGGCCGGGATTCTGTAACAAGAATTTACATTGAAGCCACACCCACTGCGATGAGGTCCAGATAAAACGTTATTCCGATAAAAGTCGACGCAAAATGTAGTCAACGCATTTTGGGGAGTCCAAGAGCGCCCCACTTCATCAGAGCCTAACCTTGCCTATTGGGCACTTTTACCCCCTTTCCTGCCCAGGCCAATTTTCAGCTTTCAGCGCTGTCCCATTTTTGAATGACCATTGTGCGGTCGCGTAACGCTGTACCCGTATGACATTTTTATCATTTTTTATACACATATAGCGCTTTCTTTTGGTGGTATTTAATCACCACTTGGTATTTTATTGTTTGCTAAACAAAGGAATAAAGACCGAAAATTTTGAAAAAAATTACTTTTTCATAGTTTGTTATAAAATTTTGTAAACAGGTCATTTTTCTCCTTTATTGATGGGCACTGATAGGCAGCACTGATGGGCATTAATAGGCTACACTAATGGGCACTTATAGTTGGCAGTGATGGGCACTGATAGGCGGTACTGATAAGCACTAATAGACTGCACTGATGGGCACTGATAGGTGGCAGTGATGGGCACTGATGGACACCGATAGGCAGCACCAATGGGCACTTATAGGCTGCACTGTTGGGCACTGATAGGCTGCACTTATTGGCACTAATGAGCACTGATAGGTCGCAGTGATGGGCACTGATAGGCGGCACCAATGGGCACTTATAGGCTGCAATGTTGCGGCTGCACTGTTGGGAACTAATAGGCAGCACTGATGGGCACTGATAAGCTGCACTTATGCACACTAATGAGCACTAATAGGTCGTAGTGATGGGCACTGATAGGCGGCACTGATGGGCACTAATAGGCTGCACTGATGGGCACTGATAGGTGGCAGTGATGGGCACTGATAGGCAGCACCAATGGGCACTTTTAGGCTGCACTGTTGGGCACTAATAGGCAGCACTGATGGGCACTGATAAGCTGCACTTATGGGAACTAATGAGCACTAATAGGTCGTAGTGATGGGCACTAATAGGCGGCACTGATGGGCACTAATAGACTGCACTGATGGGCACTGATAGGTGGCAGTGATGGGCACTAATAGGCAGCACCAATGGACACTTATAGGCTGCACTGTTGGGCACTAATAGGCTTCCCTTTTAGGCACTAAGGAGCACTGATAGGCGGCACTGATGGGCACTGATAGGCGGAACCGATGGGCACTGATAGGTGGCACTGCTGGGCACTGATAGGCGGCACTGATGGGCACTGACATGCCACACTGATAGGTGGCACTGCTGGGCACTGATAGGCGGCACTGATGGGCACTGACATGCCACACTGATAGGTGGCACTGATGGGCACTGGTAGGCGGCACTAATGGGCACTGATAGCTGGTACTGATAGGCGACACTGATGGGCATTGGTAGGCGGCACTGATAGGTGACATTGATGAGAAGGCACTGATTGGCACCACTGGTGTGCAACGGTGGGACTTCACTGATAATCAGTGTTGATGTCCCTTTACCACAAGCCAGTTATCGGCTCTCCTCTCCTCACGCTGTCAGTTTGAGGAAAGGAGTGCCGATAACTGAATAAATAAAGTGATATCCCTGCGGTTTCAACAAATAAGTTGAACGGTAGCTGCTGCATTCACCGACTGACCAATCCGTGACCAATAAATAGTGTATATAATGTGACTGGTGCTGAGCTGCTACTAATAAAATAAATACATAAACATCAAAAACTTGCTGCAGCAAATAGTGATAATCAGTGAAATAAAGAGCTTAAAAACTTCAGTGATAATAGTGATATCTTATAAAGGTGAAAAAGTCTCTTGTGCAAAATACAAATATCAAGGTGGCATAAAAGTGGGTGTCTTTTCTTTCTTGTGCCGTGGCACCTGGGGGCAGGGTGGCCTCTCACCTTTCTGCTGTAAGGTAACAGAGTGTAGAAAACAATAGATGTCCTGGATGATGAAAACCATCTTGTTACCGACCTTCATGGATCGATACCAACCGTTTCCTCTAGGTGGCGTCTAAGCGAAAATCCTTGCAGAAACCCCCTCTGGACCCCCTCCCCCATACTACCCCCATCATTACACAGGACCCCCTCCCCCATACTACCCCCATCATTACACAGGACCCCCTCCCCCATACTACCCCATCATTACACAGGGCCCCTCCCCCATACTACCCCCATCATTACACAGGACTCCCTCCCCCATACTACCCCCATCATTACACAGGACCCCCTCCCCCATACTACCCCCATCATTACACAGGACCCCTCCCCCATACTACCCCCATCATTACACAGGACCTTCTCTCCCATACTACCCCCATCATTACACAGGGCCCCCTCCCCCATACCACCCCCATCATTACACAGGACCCCTCCCCCCATACTACCCCCATCATTACACAAGACCCCCTCCCCCATACTACCCCCATCATTGCACATGACCCCCTCCCCCATACTACCCCCATCATTACACAAGACCCCCTCCCCCATACTACCCCCATCATTACACAGGGCCCCCTCCCCCATACCACCCCCATCATTACACAGGACCCCCTCCCCCCCCCCCTCCCCCATACTACCCCCATCATTACACAGGACCTTCTCTCCCATACTACCCCCATCATTACACAGGACCCCCCCCCCTCCCCCATACTACCCCCATCATTACACAGGACCCCCCCTCCCCCATACTACCCCCCTTATTACACAGGACCCCTCCCCCATACTACCCCCATCATTACACAGGACCTTCTCTCCCATACTACCCCCATCATTACACAGGGCCCCCTCCCCCATACCACCCCCATCATTACACAGGGCCCCTCCCCCATACTACCCCCATCATTACACAGGACCCCCTCCCCCATACTACCCCCTATCATTACACAGGACCCCCTCCCCCATACTACCCCATCATTAGACAGGACCCCCTCCCCCATACTACCCCCATCAATACACAGGACCCCCTCCCCCATTCTACCCCCATAATTACACAGAACCCCCTCCCCCATACTACCCCATCATTACACAGAACCCCATCCCCCATACTACCCCCATCATTACACAGGGCCCCTCCCCCATTCTACCCCCATAATTACACAGAACCCCCTCCCCCATACTACCCCATCATTACACAGAACCCCCTCCCCCATACTACCCCATCATTAAATAGAACCCCCTCCCCCATACTACCCCCATCATTACACAGAACCCCCTCCCCCATACTACCCAGGACCCCCTCCCCCATCATTACACAGGACCCCTCCCCCATACTACCTCATCATTACACAGGACCCCCTCCCCCATACTACCCCCATCATAACACAGGACCCCCCTCCCCCATACTACCCCCATCATTACACAGGACCCCCTCCCCCATACTACCCCCATCATTTCACAGGGCCCCTCCCCATACTACCCCCATCATTACACAGGACCCCCTCCCCCATACTACCCCCATCATTTCACAGGGCCCCTCCCCATACTACCCCCATCATTACACAGGACCCCCTCCCCCATACTACCCCCATCATTACACAGGACCCCCTCCCCCATACTACCCCATCATTACACAGGGCCCCTCCCCCATACTACCCCCATCATTACACAGGACTCCCTCCCCCATACTACCCCCATCATTACACAGGACCCCCTCCCCCATACTACCCCCATCATTACACAGGACCCCTCCCCCATACTACCCCCATCATTACATAGGACCCCCCCCATACTACCCCATCATTACACAGGACCCCCCCCCCCCCATACTACCCCTATCATTACACAGGACCCCCTCCCCCATACTACCCCCATCATAACACAGGACCCCCTCCCCCATACTACCCCCATCATTACACGACCCCCTCCCCCATACTAACCCCATCATTACACAGGACCCCCTCCCCCTTACTACCCCCATCATTACACAGGACCCCCCTCCCCCATACTACCCCCATCATTACACAGGACCCCCCCCCCATACTACCCCTATCATTACACAGGACCCCCTCCCCCATACTACCCCTATCATTACACAGGGCCCCTCCCCCATACTACCCCCATCATAACACAGGACCCCCTCCCCCATACTACCCTCATCATTACACAGGACCCCCTCCCCCATACTACCCCCATCATAACACAGGACCCCCTCCCCCATACTACCCCATCATTACACAGGACCCCCTCCCCCATCCTACCCCCATCATTACAGAGGACCCCCTCCCCCATACTACCCCTGCTTTGGTCCCCACAACAATGACTGATCCCGGGGCAGCTGCCCCTTTTGCCCCAGATTACAGAAGACCCTACTCATTGCAGTTATACTGTAAGCCCAGGCCATGGGATGATGCCCCCCCCCCCCAGGGGTGGGAATATGGTGACCTGGGCTCATAGGAAGTTGAATGTGGCCTTCGTTTTAAACCAGAAGCAAAAGGAAATCGAATGGCTCTGGGCTGAAGGGAAGAATCGCTACAAAGGCCGTTTTTTTTTTCTTTTTTACTATTACTGGTCTATTCATTTTATATTTCAGCTTTACGCCTTACAATGCTGAGTGATTTTTTTTTTCTATTATTATTAAAAATAAAAAAAAAGAAGTAGCAATATTCCCGGGGAAAGTAGAAGTGCGAGGAATGAAATAGGCGATTGTTCTGTACTGTATTTCACATTGAAATAAATGACATTTCTTTGTCTATTTGCCCCTTCTGTAGAGATTGCCTATTCCCACCATTGCCCCTCACCCGCCGTTTTTTATTTTATTATTATATATTTTTTTTCTTTTTATGCCATTATTGCAAAAATCAAAAAGAAAAGACTCAATTTTGCCAAAGATGCGCTCTTCAATGCTTTGCCTTCGAGGTGATAGAATTGGGAACGTGGCTTTCTGAAATGGTTGAATGATTTGTAACCTCCAGCAATTCATCATCAGTGATCTCCTACCTGGAGACAAGCCAATAGAAAGCCGCCGATCCTTCCCTATGGATCCGCGAGGTGGGGGACCCGCCCTGTTATGGGAAATGATTATGGAAAGGAGGGACACGGACGAGGTGATGAGTATTAATGAGGGAACAGAAGAGCTCTTCTGAGGTCACTTTGGGAATGGGAGTCATTGTGGGATTACAACTATTAAAGCCGTATTAACCCCTTCAGTACTGGGCACTGTCACCCCCCCCTTTTTGCCCAGGGCGCCAATTTTAAGCTTTCAGCAATGTCAAATTTTGAATGACAATTGCGCGGTCATACAACACTGTACACATAAGAAATGTAATCATTTTTTTCCCACAAATGGAGCTTTCTTTTGGTGGTATTTAATCACGACTGGGTTTTTTTTTTTTTTTTTGCAAAACAAATGAAAAAAGACCGAAAAAAAAAATATATATATATATATATATATATATATATATATATATATATATATATATATGTATTCATAGTTTGTTATAACATTTTGCAAAGAGGTAATTTTTCGTCTTCACTGATGGTGGCACTGATGAGGAGGCACTGATAGGTGGCCCTGATGGGCACTGATGAGTTGGCTCTGATGCGCACTGATAGGCAGAACTGATAGGTATCACTGATGGGCACTGATAGGCGGCACTGATGGGCACTAACAGGCTGCACTGATGGGCACTGTTAGGCGGCACTGATGGGCACTGTTAGGCGGCACTGATGGGCACTGATGAGGCGGCACTAATGGGCACTGATAGGCGGCACTGATAGATATCACTGATGGGTCCTGATAGCCGGCATTGATGGGCACTGATAGGCGGCACTGATGGGCACTAATAGGCTGCACTGATAGACACTGAAAAGCAGCACTGATAGGCTGCACTGATAGGCAGCACTGATAGGTATCACTGATGGGCACTAATAGGCTGCACTGATGGGCACTGTTAGGTGGCACCTATGGGAACTGATAGGTGGCACTGATGGGCACTGATGAGGTGGCACTGATAGGCACTGATAGGCGGCACTGATAGATATCACTGATGGGTCCTGATAGCCGGCACTGATGGGCCCTGATAGCCGGCACTGATGGGCACTGATAGCCGGCACTGATGGGCACTGATAGCCGGCACTGATGGGCACTGATAGGCTGCACTGATGGGCACTGATAGGCTGCACTGTAGGGCACTGATGAGGCTGCACTGATAGGTTTCAATGATGGCCACTAATAGGCTGCACTGGTGAGCACTGATGGGCACTGATAAGTGACACTGATGGGCTCTGATAGTTGGCACTGATAGGCCCTGATGGGTACTGGAATTATTACTATTCAAGTGACTGTAAAGGCATTTTTTAATTTAATTTTTTTAAATAACAAACATATCATACTTACTTAGCTTGTTTTGCACAGACTGGCCCTGAACCTAGTCTTCTGGGGTCCCCCGGCGGCTCTCGCAGCTCCTCCCCACATCTGATAACCCCCTCGGAGTAGTGCTTCCCCGAGGGGACTACATTGTGGGCGTGCTCCCGAGTCCAGCATTTGCGTCTATAGACACAGAATGCAGGACTCGGCCCTGCCATCCACATCATTGGATTTGATTGACAGCAGCGGGAGCCAATGGCTGCACTGCTATCAATCTATCCAATCAAAGCCGGGACCCGTCACTGCCAGATGTTTTTTCACCTTAATGAATAGGATGCATTAAGGTGAAAAACACAAACCTTTATAACCCCTTTAATATTAATATTATTACTATTATTTTTATAATACCACTTTAATATCCATGTCTAACACAGAAAACAAGACAATGCTTTTATATTGTTTTTACTATTATTATTGTTATTATTACTATTTTTATTATTATTATCATTACTGTTATTATTACTATTATTTATTACCACTTTAATATCTATTAATAACACAGAAAACAAGACAAATGCTTTTATATTATTATTATTACAATCATTATTATTATCATTACTATTATTATTATTACTACTATTATTTAATACCTCTTTAATATCCACTTCTAACAAAGAAAACAAGACAAATGCTTTTATATTATTATTATTATTATTATTATTACTATTATTTAATACCACTTTAATATCCATTTATAACACAGAAAACAAGACAACTGCGTTTATATTTTTATTATTATTATTAATATTATTACTACAATCATTATTATTATCATTACTATTATTATAATTATTACTACTATTATTTAATACTGCTTTAATATCCATTTCTAACACACAAAACAAGACAAATGCTTTTATATTATTATTATTACAATTATTATTATTATTATTACTATTATTATTATTTAATACCGCTTTAATATCCATTTCTAACACAGAAAACAAGACAAATAAGTAATGTTTTTTCCTGATTTGGATCCCATAGGAGGCACTTCAGCGGAGGGATGTAGCACTTGGCGAATGGGAAGGTGATGGTGCACACAGAACGCAGACGGATGGTGGTTGTCGGCTCCACATTCCAGGTATTTCATGTCATTTCTGAACTTTAACTGCTATTAAAATAGGATGCAACTTCCATTCATCTGTCAGTTTGTGAACTACAACCCAAAAGTTCAGCTTTTGAAAAAAAAAAAAAAAAATGCACATATTTTTGCAGGTTGATGATGGGGCACTATTCCTCCCACTGATACCAATGATGGGGCACTATTCTTCCCACTGATACCAATGAGAGTAGAGTAGTAGTAGAATAGTGACCCCTTATACTGGTGATCAGTAGAGTAGTGACCCCTTATACTGGTGGTCAGTAAAGTAGTAACCCCTTATACTGGTGGTCAGTAGAGTAGTGACCCCTTATACTGGTGGTCAGTAGAGTAGTAACCCCTTATACTGGTGGTCAGTAGAGTAGTGACCCCTTATACTGGTGGTCAGTAGAGTAGTGACCCCTTATACTGGTGGTCAGTAGAGAAGTGACCCCTTATACTGGTGGTCAGTAGAGTAGTAACCCCTTATACTGGTGGTCAGTAGAGAAGTGACCCCTTATACTGGTGGTCAGTAGAGTAGTAACCCCTTATACTGGTGGTCAGTAGAGAAGTAACCCCTTATACTGGTGGTCAGTAGTGTAGTGACCCCTTATACTGGTGGTCAGTAGAGTAGTGACCCCTTATACTGGTGGTCAGTAGTGTAGTGACCACTTATACTGGTGGTCAGTAGTGTAGTGACCCCTTATACTGGTGGTCAGTAGTGTAGTGACCCCTTATACTGGTGGTCAGTAGAGTAGTGACCCCTTATACTGGTGGTCAGTAGTGTAGTGACCCCTTATACTGGTGGTCAGTAGAGCAGTTCCTCTTTATATCGCTGGTCTGGGGTGTAGTGCTCCATTATATTGGTGATCAGTAGCATAGTGACCCCTTTTATTTTAACAAGAAAGCATAGTGACCCCTTACATTGGTGGGCAATGGTGTAGTGCTCTCTTATTTTGGTGGTTAGTGTCAAAGCCCTTCCTTTTATTGGTGGTCAGTAGTGTAATGCTCCATTGTATGCACTAGTCAGTAGCATAGTGCTCTCTTATACTGGTGGTCAATGGTGTAGTCCACCCCTTATATTGGTGGTCAATGGCATTGTGCACCCCTTATATTGATAGTCAATGGTGGTTATATTGGCGGTCTGTGGTGTAGTGAGCCCCATTATATTGGCGGTCTGTGGTGTAGTGAGCCCCATTATATTGGCGGTCTGTGGTGTAGTGATCCCCATTATATTGGTGGTCAGTGGTGTAGTGAGCCCCATTATATTGGGGGTCTGTGATGTAGTGAGCCCCATTATATTGGAGGTCTGTGGTGTAGTGAGCCCCATTATATTGGAGGTCAGTGGTGTAGTGAGCCCCATTATATTGGCGGTCAGTGGTGTAGCGAGCCCCATTATATTGGCGGTCAGTGGTGTAGCGAGCCCCATTATATTGGAGGTCAGTGGTGTAGTGAGCCCCATTATATTGGAGGTCTGTGGTGTAGTGAGCCCCATTATATTGGAGGTCAGTGGTGTAGTGAGCCCCATTATATTGTAGGTCAGTGGTGTAGTGAGCTCCATTATATTGATGGTCACTCAGTGGTGTAGTGAGCCTCATTATATTGGCGGTCAGTGGTGTAGTGAGCCTCATTATATTGGGGGTCTGTGGTGTAGTTAGCCCCATTATATTGATGGTCAGTGGTGTAGTGAGCCCCATTATGTTGACGGTCTGTGATGTAGTGAGCCCCATTATATTGGGGGTCTGTGATGTAGTGAGCCCCATTATATTGGGGGTCTGTGGTGTAGTGATCCCCATTATATTGGTGGTCAGTGATGTAGTGAGCCCCATTATATTGGTGGTCAGTGATGTAGTGAGCCCCATTATATTGGTGGTCAGTGGTGTAGTGAGCCCCATTATATTGGTGGTCAGTGGTGTAGTGAGCCCCATTATATTGGAGGTCAGTGGTGTAGTGAGCCCCATTATATTGGGGGTCAGTGGTGTAGTGAGCCCCATTATATTGGGGGTCAGTGGTGTAGTGAGCCCCATTATATTGGTGGTCAGGGATGTAGTGAGCCCCATTGTATTGGAGGTCAGTGATGTAGTGATCCCCATTATATTGGTGGTCAGGGGTGTAGTGAGCCCCATTATATTGGTGGTCAGGGGTGTAGTGAGCCCCATTATATTGGTGGTCAGTGGTGTAGTGAGCCCCATTATATTGGTGGTCAGTGGTGTAGTGAGCCCCATTATATTGGTGGTCAGTGATGTAGTGAGCCCCATTATATTGGGGGTCTGTGATGTAGTGAGCCCCATTATATTGGTGGTCAGTGATGTAGTGAGCCCCATTATATTGGGGGTCTGTGATGTAGTGAGCCCCATTATATTGGCGGTCAGTGGTGTAGTGAGCCCCATTATATTGGCGGTCAGTGGTGTAGTGAGCCCCATTATATTGGCGGTCAGTGGTGTAGTGAGCCCCATTATATTGGTGGTCTGTGGTGTAGTGAGCCCCATTATATTGTTGGTCAGTGGTGTAGTGAGCCCCATTATATTGGTGGTCAGTGGTGTAGTGAGCCCCATTATATTGGTGGTCAGTGGTGTAGTGAGCCCCATAATATTGGTGGTCTGTGGTGTAGTGAGCCCCATTATATTGGTGGTCAGTGGTGTAGTGAGCCCCATTATATTGGTGGTCAGTGGTGTAGTGAGCCCCATTATATTGGTGGTCAGTGGTGTAGTGAGCCCCATTATATTGGTGGTCTGTGGTGTAGTGAGCCCCATTATATTGGTGGTCAGTGGTGTAGTGAGCCCCATTATATTGGTGGTCAGTGGTGTAGTGAGCACCATTATATTGGTGGTCAGTGGTGTAGTGAGCCCCATTATATTGGTGGTCAGTGGTGTAGTGAGCCCCATTATATTGGTGGTCAGTGGTGTAGTGAGCCCCATTATATTGATGGTCAGTGGTGTAGTGAGCCCCATTATGTTGACGGTCTGTGATGTAGTGAGCCCCATTATATTGGGGGTCTGTGATGTAGTGAGCCCCATTATATTGGGGGTCTGTGGTGTAGTGATCCCCATTATATTGGTGGTCAGTGATGTAGTGAGCCCCATTATATTGGTGGTCAGTGATGTAGTGAGCCCCATTATATTGGTGGTCAGTGATGTAGTGAGCCCCATTATATTGGTGGTCAGTGGTGTAGTGAGCCCCATTATATTGGAGGTCAGTGGTGTAGTGAGCCCCATTATATTGGGGGTCAGTGGTGTAGTGAGCCCCATTATATTGGGGGTCAGTGGTGTAGTGAGCCCCATTATATTGGTGGTCAGGGATGTAGTGAGCCCCATTGTATTGGAGGTCAGTGATGTAGTGATCCCCATTATATTGGTGGTCAGGGGTGTAGTGAGCCCCATTATATTGGTGGTCAGGGGTGTAGTGAGCCCCATTATATTGGTGGTCAGTGGTGTAGTGAGCCCCATTATATTGGTGGTCAGTGGTGTAGTGAGCCCCATTATATTGGTGGTCAGTGATGTAGTGAGCCCCATTATATTGGGGGTCTGTGATGTAGTGAGCCCCATTATATTGGTGGTCAGTGATGTAGTGAGCCCCATTATATTGGGGGTCTGTGATGTAGTGAGCCCCATTATATTGGCGGTCAGTGGTGTAGTGAGCCCCATTATATTGGCGGTCAGTGGTGTAGTGAGCCCCATTATATTGGCGGTCAGTGGTGTAGTGAGCCCCATTATATTGGTGGTCTGTGGTGTAGTGAGCCCCATTATATTGTTGGTCAGTGGTGTAGTGAGCCCCATTATATTGGTGGTCAGTGGTGTAGTGAGCCCCATTATATTGGTGGTCAGTGGTGTAGTGAGCCCCATAATATTGGTGGTCTGTGGTGTAGTGAGCCCCATTATATTGGTGGTCAGTGGTGTAGTGAGCCCCATTATATTGGTGGTCAGTGGTGTAGTGAGCCCCATTATATTGGTGGTCAGTGGTGTAGTGAGCCCCATTATATTGGTGGTCTGTGGTGTAGTGAGCCCCATTATATTGGTGGTCAGTGGTGTAGTGAGCCCCATTATATTGGTGGTCAGTGGTGTAGTGAGCTCCATTATATTGGTGGTCAGTGGTGTAGTGAGCCCCATTATATTGGTGGTCAGTGGTGTAGTGAGCCCCATTATATTGGTGGTCAGTGGTGTAGTGAGCCCCATTATATTGATGGTCAGTGGTGTAGTGAGCCCCATTATGTTGACGGTCTGTGATGTAGTGAGCCCCATTATATTGGGGGTCTGTGATGTAGTGAGCCCCATTATATTGGTGGTCTGTGGTGTAGTGAGCCCCATTATATTGGTGGTCAGTGATGTAGTGAGCCCCATTATATTGGTGGTCAGTGATGTAGTGAGCCCCATTATATTGGTGGTCAGTGATGTAGTGAGCCCCATTATATTGGTGGTCAGTGGTGTAGTGAGCCCCATTATATTGGAGGTCAGTGGTGTAGTGAGCCCCATTATATTTGTGGTCAGTGGTGTAGTGAGCCCCATTATATTGGGGGTCAGTGGTGTAGTGAGCCCCATTATATTGGTGGTCAGGGATGTAGTGAGCCCCATTGTATTGGAGGTCAGTGATGTAGTGATCCCCATTATATTGGTGGTCAGGGGTGTAGTGAGCCCCATTATATTGGTGGTCAGGGGTGTAGTGAGCCCCATTATATTGGTGGTCAGTGGTGTAGTGAGCCCCATTATATTGGTGGTCAGTGGTGTAGTGAGCCCCATTATATTGGTGGTCAGTGATGTAGTGAGCCCCATTATATTGGGGGTCTGTGATGTAGTGAGCCCCATTATATTGGTGGTCAGTGATGTAGTGAGCCCCATTATATTGGGGGTCTGTGATGTAGTGAGCCCCATTATATTGGCGGTCAGTGGTGTAGTGAGCCCCATTATATTGGCGGTCAGTGGTGTAGTGAGCCCCATTATATTGGCGGTCAGTGGTGTAGTGAGCCCCATTATATTGGTGGTCTGTGGTGTAGTGAGCCCCATTATATTGGTGGTCAGTGGTGTAGTGAGCCCCATTATATTGGTGGTCAGTGGTGTAGTGAGCCCCATTATATTGGTGGTCAGTGGTGTAGTGAGCCCCATAATATTGGTGGTCTGTGGTGTAGTGAGCCCCATTATATTGGTGGTCAGTGGTGTAGTGAGCCCCATTATATTGGTGGTCAGTGGTGTAGTGAGCCCCATTATATTGGTGGTCAGTGGTGTAGTGAGCCCCATTATATTGGTGGTCAGTGGTGTAGTGAGCCCCATTATATTGGTGGTCTGTGGTGTAGTGAGCCCCATTATATTGGTGGTCAGTGGTGTAGTGAGCCCCATTATATTGGTGGTCAGTGGTGTAGTGAGCTCCATTATATTGGTGGTCAGTGGTGTAGTGATCCCCATTATATTGGTGGTCAGTGGTGTAGTGAGCCCCATTATATTGGTGGTCTGTGGTGTAGTGAGCCCCATTATATTGGTGGTCAGTGGTGTAGTGAGCCCCATTATATTGGTGGTCAGTGGTGTAGTGAGCCCCATTATATTGGTGGTCAGTGGTGTAGTGAGCCCCATTATATTGGTGGTCAGTGGTGTAGTGAGCCCCAGTTCTGTCAGACACCGAAATTGGTCGTAAATGAAATATATGTGTTTTCAGGTTTTTCCTTCACTTGCAATCACTGCAAATCACTCCGGAGTCCCCAGAGCTCCTATAATCAATGATCAAAGCTTTACTCTCAGAACACCAATTTCTCTTTTATATTGTAGTTCCAGAAATCATATTGCCGTGTAATTTAGGACCTCACTGGCATGCTTTACTATGTTTATGTGAGAAACGTGGTATTACGTGTTCTTCCCTGTGTCTGTGGTATCATGCCAACTAGAGGATAGGCAAGAAAATGGTTCAAGAATGGTTTGAGGAACACAACAAGTCAGGTGTTGATTTGGCCAACAAATTCTCCAGATTTCAATCAAATTGGGCATCTGTGGGATGTGCTGGTAAAAACATTTTAGATCCACGGAAGCCCCACCTTCACAGGATCTGCTAGTGACAGCTTGGTGCCAGACAGGGCCGTTTTTAAGGCAGGGCAAAAGGGGCAGCTGCCCTGGGCCCTGTCATTGTTGTGGGGCCCAAAGCAGCTGCCTCATACTTGCCAACTACCCTGGTTTAAATTCCCTCGTCCCTTGATGTATATCATGCCCCTCTGAGGTCATATCCACAGTAATCTCTAGCAACCAATCAACAAGCAGAAATCATGTGCTGTGCCTCTAGCAACCAGTCAGTGAGCGGTAAAGTGTGCTGTACCTTTGGCAACCAGTCAGTGAGCGGTAATGATACACTGTAACCTCTGGGAACCAATTGCAATAGCTGCCTGATGTGATTCAGTAAACTGATTTTGAGTCTAGCTGCTATTTATTGTATGTCTAAGAGCAGGTGGAGAGCGAAACTGCATGGCGAGGGGGGCCCAAGAAAAGTTTTGCCCAGGGTCCAATCAATATTAAAGACGGCCCTGGTGCCAGAGACCACAGCATACCTTCAGAGGTCTAGTGGAGGCCATGCCTGGATGGGTCAGGAAAGGGGGACCTCCTCATTTCTGGGTGGGTGATGATAAAGTTATGGCTGATCAATGAATGGGCTCAATGAGGCACCCCGTCTGCTGACCAGCACTCTTTGAGCATTGTAGTTTGCACTTATTATGGAAATATGGGGCGTGGGCACCCAAAAACTCTTACCTGCCATGACAACAGTAAATGTTCATCCAGTGTATAGATATATAGTTAAAGAAACTGCAAGGTCAAGGCTTGAAAAAGTCAACAGAGGGCCTAAAACATTATACATTTTAGTAATATATATATATATATATATATATATATATATATATATATATATACCGTATTTATCGGCGTATAACACGCACCCCAAGTTTAGGAGGGCATTTTAAGGAAAAAAAGTTTTAGGAGGGAAGTTTAGGGAAAAAAAAACACTTACATTTAAGCGTCATTTGCAGCTTTGCCCAGCATGATTTGCAGCTTGTCAGCGTCATTTGCAGCTTGCCCAGTGTCATTTGCAGCTTTGCCCAGTGTCATTTGCAGCTTGTCAGTGTGATCTGCAGCTTGTCAGTGTCATTTCCATCTTTCCCACATTTAAAATTGCCGCCTAGAAAGACCGGCGGCCGGAAAAGACCGAGCGCCGGCGGAAAAGACCGAGCCGTCTGTTCGGCTCCGCTCGCAGTCCCGCGAGCAGAGCCGAACAGACAGATCGGTCTTTTTCGGCGGCGCTCGTTTTTTTTCGGCGGCGGCGGCCGCTGTTTTCGGTGCCGTTTGATTTTTTTGGGCACTTTTTTTGGGGGTATCGGCGTATATAACGCACCCACGACTTTCCTCCGATTTTAAGGGGGAAAAGGTGCGTGTTATACGCCGATAAATACGGTATATATATATATATATATATATATATATATATATATATATATATATATATATATACAGTGGTGTGAAAAAGTGTTTGCCCCCTTCCTCATTTCCTGTTCCTTTGCATGTTTGTCACACTTAAGTGTTTCGGAACATCAAACCAATTTAAACAATAGTCAAGGACAACACAAGTAAACACAAAATGCAATTTGTAAATGAAGGTGTTTATTATTAAAGGTGAAAAAAAATCCAAACCATCATGGCCCTGTGTGAAAAAGTGATTGCCCCCTAAACCTAATAACTGGTTGGGCCACCCTTAGCAGCAACAACTGCAACCAAGCGTTTGCGATAACGTGCAATGAGGCTTTTACAGCGTCCTGGAGGAATTTTGGCCCACTCATCTTTGCAGAATTGTCCTAATTCAGTTACATTAGAGGGTTTTCGAGCATGAACGGCCTTTTTAAGGTCATACCACAACATCTCAATAGGATTCAGGTCAGGACTTTGGCTAGGCCACTCCAAAGTCTTCATTTTGTTTTTCTTCAGCCATTCGGTGGTGGACTTGCTGGTGTGTTTAGGATCATTGTCCTGCTGCAGAACCCAAGTTCGTTTCAGCTTGAGTACACGAACAGATGGTCGGACATTCTCCTTCAGGATCTCTTGGTAGACAGCAGAATTCATAGTTCCTTTTATCACGGCAAGTCTTCCAGGTCCTGAAGCAGCAAAACAGCCCCAGACCATCACACTACCACCACCATATTTTACTGTTGGTATAATGTTCTTTTTCTGAAATGCAGTGTTCCTTCTACGCCAGATATACTTGGACACACACCTTCCAAAGAGTTCCACTTTTGTCTCATCGGTCCACAGAATGTTGTCCCAAAAGTCTTGGTGATCATCAAGATGTGTTGTGGAGAAATTGAGACGAGCTTTGATGTTCTTTTTGCTCTCCTTGGAACTCTGCCATGCAGGCCATTTTTGCCCAGTCTTTTCCTGATGGTGGAGGCATGAACGCTGACCTTAACTGAGGCAAGTGAGGCCTGCAGTTCCTTGGACGTTGTTGTGGGGTCTTTTGTGACCTCTTGGATGAGTCGTCGCTGCGCTCTTGGGGTAATTTTGGCGGCCGGCCACTCCTGGGAAGGTTCACCACTGTTCCATGTCTTCGCCATTTGTGGATAATGGCTCTCACTGTGGTTCGCTGGATTCCCAAAGCTTTGGAAATGGCTTTATAACCCTTTCCAGACTGATAGATCTCAATTACTTTCTTTCTCAATTGTTCCTGAATTTCTTTGGGTCTCGGCATGATGTGTAGCTTTTAAGGATCTTCTGGTGGACCTTACTGTGTCAAGCAGCTCCTATTTAAGTGATGCCTTGATTGTGAACAGGTGTGGCAATAATCAGGCCTGGGTGTGGCTAGAGAAATTGAACTCAGGTGTGGACAACCACAGTTATAGTATGTTTTAACAAGGGGGGCAATCACTTTTTCACACAGGGCCATGATGGTTTGGATTTTTTTCACCTTAAATAATAAACACCTTCATTTACAAATTGCATTTTGTGTTTACTTGTGTTGTCCTTGACTATTGTTTAAATTGGTTTGATGTTCCGAAACACTTAAGTGTGACAAACATGCAAAGGAACAGGAAATGAGGAAGGGGGCAAACACTTTTTCACACCACTGTATATCATGTGACAACACTGAAGAAATGACACTTGTCTACAATGTAAAGTAGTGAGTGTACAGCTTGTATAACAGTGTAAATTTGCCGTCCCCTCAAAATAACTCAACACACAGCCATTAATGTCTAAACCGCTGGCAACAAAAGTCAGTACACCCCTAAGTGAAAATGTCCAAATTGGGCCCAAAGTGTCAATATTTTGTGTGGCCACCATTATTTTCCAGCACTGCCTTAACCTTCTTGGGCATGGAGGTCACCAGAGCTTCACAGGTTGGCACTGCATGACGACATCACAGAGCTGGTGGATGTTGGAGACCTTGCGCTCCTCCACCTTCCATTTGAGGATGCCCCACAGATGATCAATAGGGTTTAGGTCTGGAGACATGCTTGGCCAGTCCATCACCTTTACCTTCAGCTTCTTTAGCAAGGCAGTGGACATCTTGGAGGTGTGTTTGGGGTGGTTATCATGTTGGAATACTGCCCTGCGGCCCAGTCTCTGAAGGGAGGGGATCATGCTCTGCTTCAGTATGTCACAGTACATGTTGGCATTCATGGTTCCCTCAATGATCTGTAGCCCCCCAGTGCCGGCAGCACTCATGCAGCCCCAGACCATGACACTCCCACCACCATGACACTCCCACCACCATGCTTGACTGTAGACAAGACACACTTGTCTTTGTCCTCCTCCCCTGGTTGCCCCCACACACGCTTGTCACCATCTGACACCAAATAAGTTTATCTTGGTCTCATCAGACCACAGGACATGGTTCCAGTAATCCATGTCCTTTGATTGTCTTCAGCAAACTGTTTGTGGGATTTCTTGTACATCATCTTTAGAAGAGGCTTCCTTCTGGGACGGCAGCCATGCAGACCAATTTGATGCAGTGTGCAGCGTATGGTCTGAGCACTGACAGGCTGACCCCCCCACCCCCCCACCCCTACAACCTCTGCAGCAATGCTGGCAGCACTCATACGTCTATTTCCCAAAGACAACCTCTGGATATGACGCTGAGCACGTGACCTCAACTTCTTTGGTTGACCATGGCGAGGCCTGTTCTGAGGGGAACCTGTCCTGTTATACCGCTGTATGGTCTTGGCCACCGTGCTGCAGCTCAGTTTCAGGGTCTTGGCAATCTTAAAGCCTAGGCCATCTTTATGTACTACAACAACAATTCTTCTTTTTTTTTAGATCCTCAGAGAGTTCTTTGCCATGAGGTGCCATGTTGAACTTCCAGTGACCAGTGTGAGAGAGTGAGAGCGATAACACCAAATTCAACACACCTGCTCCCCATTCACACCTGAGACCTTGTAACACTAACGAGTCACATGACACCGGGGAGTAGGGGTGCAACGGATCAAAAAACTCAAGGATCGGATCGTTCCTCGGATCAGAGTCACGGATCGGATCATTTTTCGGATCAGCAAATAATAATTGAATTTGAAAATTCCACCACCATATAGTCCCCACTGTAATATTGTCTGAGTATGGCCAAGTATGGCTGGGTATCACTGAGTATTGGCAGGGTATCGCCGAGTATTGGCAGGGTAATGCAGAGTATTGATTGGCATGGTAATGCAGAGTATTGGCAGGGTAATGCAGAGTATTGATTGGCATGGTAATGCAGAGTATTGGCAGGGTAATGCAGAGTATTGGCAGGGTAATGCAGAGTATTGATTGGCAGGGTAATGCAGAGTATTGATTGGCAGGGTAATGCAGAGTATTGGCAGGGTAATGCAGAGTATTGGCAGGGTAATGCAGAGTATTGATTGGCAGGGTAATGCAGAGTATTGATTGGCAGGGTAATGCAGAGTATTGGCAGGGTAATGCAGAGTATTGATTGGCAGGGTAATGCAGAGTATTGATTGGCAGGGTAATGCAGAGTATTGGCAGGGTAATGCAGAGTATTGATTGGCAGGGTAATGCAGAGTATTGATTGGCAGGGTAATGCAGAGTATTGATTGGCAGGGTAATGCAGAGTATTGATTGGCATGGTAATGCAGAGTATTGATTGGCATGGTAATGCAGAGTATTGATTGGCAGGGTAATGCAGAGTATTGATTGGCAGGGTAATGCAGAGTATTGATTTGCAGGGTAATGCAAAGTATTGGAAGGGTAATGCAGAGTATTGATTGGCATGGTAATGCAGAGTATTGGCAGGGTAATGCAGAGTATTGATTGGCAGGGTAATGCAGAGTATTGATTGGCAGGGTAATGCAGAGTATTGATTGGCAGGGTAATGCAGAGTATTGATTGGCATGGTAATGCAGAGTATTGATTGGCATGGTAATGCAGAGTATTGGCAGGGTAATGCAGAGTATTGATTTGCAGGGTAATGCATGGTAATGCAGAGTATTGATTGGCAGGGTAATGCAGAGTATTGATTGGCATTGTAATGCAGAGTATTGGCAGGGTAATGCAGAGTATTGATTGGCAGGGTAATGCAGAGTATTGATTGGCAGGGTAATGCAGAGTTTGCTTACAAGTGATCGCTCCGTCATTTGACGGAGCGATCACATTGTAAGCGGCCGCAGGGCGTACCAAGATGGCCGCCGCTCCGGAGCTAGGCCGAAGCCGTGGCCTTTCCTAAGGCCGAGGCCGCGGAGCGATCCGCGGAGCGCGGGGTGTGCCGATCCGAACAGGGTGACCCGTTCGGATCATGGATCGGCGACGATCCGTTGCACCCCCTACCGGGGAGGGAAAATTGCTAATTGGGCCCAATTTGGACATTTTCACTTAGGGGTGTACTGACTTTTGTTGCCAGCGGTTTAGTCATTAGTGGCTGTGTGTTGAGTTATTTTGAGGGGACAGCAAATTTACACTGTTATACAAGCTGTACACTCACTACTTTACATTGTAGACAAGTGTCATTTCTTCAGTGTTGTCACATGGAAAGATAGAAGAAAAGATTTACAGAAATGTGAGGGGTGTACTGACTTTTGTGAGATACTGACTGTATATAATAAAGCCTATAATCTCAAAGCTTTGTACAATCTCTTGCTGTGGAAGTTCCTAGTGCAATCTGCTCATTAGAAGCTTCCTAGCACTGGTCATAGATAATTCCGGACAATTAGCTGGAACACACAGAATCAATTAGCTCTCCTCTGTCCGCCATTCTCCGGGTTATTTATGGTGATGGATCGTTCTGCACATTGGAAGTGAACCTGCTTAGGCCCGGCACCATTACAGCTGAAGACAGACAACGCCGGAGCCGAGCGGCCCCACCGCCGCCATTCACAACAAAAACTAGACCATTCTTCCGATTTCAAGTTTCCTTTGCTCGCGGTTGGCTGGGTAATAAAAAAAAAATATGCCTCTGTTTTTTTTGAAAAGGACTAAATGGGACAGCAAAGCTGGAGGATCTCGCTAAAATATGAGCGAGGAGGATGGTTGCCAAGGAAACGGCGGCTTAAGACTTCCCGGGGCGGCCTTAAAGAAGCCCAATTTTTACCGAGTGTTATAAATGAGGTTAGACAGCAAAGTATAAAAGGAGGAAAAAATTTGAATAAATGAAACAGTGTCCTAGATAAGTTACTTCGCTTTATCGTTTTTTTTTTTTTTAACCGTCGCCAAGAAGCCAACAAGTCGGCTTCTCGTAGGAAGAAAAAATAAAATAAAAAAAAAAACAAGAAATTGTTGGACCCGCAAATCTTCTTCTATTTTTTTTTTTTCCTTCGTTGCTGTGATGGAGGTGTGTCGGAGGAGAGAAGACTTGCTCCGTACGGCTCCTTCTTCTGCTTTTTGCTGAAGTGTTGGGAAAACTTAACAAAAAAAAAAGAAAGCGCCGCCGTCGTTCCTCCGCGCCTCCGCATAGATTATGATGGTTGGCTGACAATGTTACTGAAGCAGCACTTTCTAATCAACTGAAAATATTGCTTTTCCTATTAAAACAATTGGAATGTGAAATGCAGATCATATAATGATAACGTCAGCAGACGCTCACAGCTATTATTAGACGGCTCCCTAAAATTGTCAGAGCGTTTTTTTTTTTTTTGGGTGGAGGGGAGGGGTGATGATCATTACTGCTATTTTTGCCGTTTATATATTCTTCCCATTTATTCTATTTCATTGAGTTCTGCTTTATCTGTTCTGTCTGTTGCAGCTTCTGCTATTCCAGAGTGTAAATTATGGAAATATCACATACCGTATATACTCGAGTATAAGCCGAGTTTTTGAAAATGAAAATGCCCCCCTCGGCTTATACTCGAGTCAAGCACTTTTCTGCAGCAGAGAATGACATTTTCCGAACCGACTTTGGGGCCGAACAAGCCTACTGCTTGTCATTCTCCACATACTCAACCAACCTTAGCAGCTCTCTCAGACAGGACTTGTCTGTTTCCCAGGTGAGTATAAATTGACACTGGGGAGATGACCAAGACCCGAACTGGACCGTCGATTAAAGATCCTTAACCATACCTCCCAACTTTTTGAGATCAAAACAAGGGACACCTATTAAAGCGGTTCTGCACACATTTCATTTAGTAAATCTCTTTGTCTTCCAAATCAGGCAAAGAGTACTAAATGAAGTGTTTTTTTTTTTTTTTTTTTTTCCACTTACCTTGTAATCGCTGACTTCCTGTCCTCTGTCTCTGCGGCGGTGGGCGGGGTCTCTGCGTCGATCGTCGTCACACCGCACTGTCTCCTGGGATCTGGTGTCATTGATCCCAGGAGTCAGTGCGGACATCTTCTGAAATCTCGCAAGATTTCGGCCACATCTTCCGAAATCTCACGAGATTTCGGACACATCTTCCGAAATCTTGCGAGATGTCGGCAGATGTGCCGACATCTCGCGAGATTTCGGAGAACGTGAGCTGCACTTTGCCGTTACTGCGCACGCGCGAGCTCGGCGCAGTAACGGCGGTGCATGCTGGGCCATCTAAAGTGCCTGTGGGGTTTCACATGCCCACAGGCAAGATGGCCCCCAGCAGGAAAGAGTTATATAAATTATTTTATAGGAGGAAAACCGGCAGCAATCAATTATGAAGATGGAACACGTGAGTCCCCCAATTTACCTCCTAATCCTTAGCATTGTATTCCAAAAAAAAAAAACAACACACAGTGCAGAACCGCTTTAACAAAAGTATGTTGGAATAGGACACCCATCTGTGACGCCCCCTAAACCGCTTGCTGACCGCCCTATAGCAGCTTTACTGCTACGAGGCGGCCGCAATGTGTAGGATCACATACCCGAGTATCGAGTATAAGCCGAGTTTTTCAGCACATTTTTTTGTGTGCTGAAAATGCCCCCCTCGGCTTATACTGGAGTCAAGCATTTTTCTGCAGCAGAGAATTACATTTTCCGAACCGACTTTGGGGCCCCCGTATCTCAGGGCCACTTGGTGCTAGGAACCCCAAATGTGGGGTGCAAACCCAGTTGAACTAGCACTACAACATATCAAAATGGGGTTCCTAGCACCAAGTGGCCCTGAGATACGGGGCCCCAAAGTCGGTTTCGGAAAAAGTCATTCTCTGCTGCAGAAGTGTTTGACATTTTCTGAACCGAATTTGGGGCCCCGTATCTCGGGGCCACTTGGTGCTAGGAACCCCATATGTTGTAGTGATAGTTCCATTGGGTTTGCACACCAAATTTGGGGTTCCTAGCACCAAGTGGCCCCCGAGATATGGGGCCCCAAAGTCGGTCAACTGTGTCCATCTGCAGCAATTTAATTTCAGGACCCTTTTGCCGCGTACACACGGTCGGAATTTCCGATGGAAACAGTCCAATGGGAGCTTTTCAACGGATTTTCCGACCGTGCGTATGCCCATCTGTCTTTTTCTGTCGGAATTTCCGACGGACTTTGGATTGAGAACCTGTTCTCAATTTTTCCGACGGATAACCTTTCTATCAGATCTTCCGATCGTGTGTATGCAATTCCCACACGCAAAATTCCGACGCATGCTCGGAAACAATTCGACGCATGCTCGGAAGCATTAAACTTCCCTTTTATAGTGCTGTCAAACGTGTTTTATGCCGCTGTGTTACTGACCGTCTGAATTTGGTGTGACCGTGTGTAGGCAACACAGTTTGAGCGAAATTCCGTCGGAATTACGAAGGGAAAACCATCAGAGCTTTTTCCGACGAGAATTCCGACCGATTTTAGCTGATCTCCTTGCATTGCAACTCTGCATTAGTCAGTGGTAAATGTGGTATACACTATATACAATCACCCGACACTAGTTAGTTTCCACAATCCATGACTTAACTTTACAGTTCACACAAATACGTTTTAAATTCAAACTGTAGCACTGACGTAAGTAATTTTTTTTTTCCACAGTAGCGCAACAACCCCTCCACCTCCGGTCTTAGCGGGTATCAAAAGGGTATAACACGGACCATAAACTTCTCTCACGTCTCCTTAGATCTCAGCAAGGACGCAGGTCATGGGTAGAAAGAAAAGATCTAAGTGCTCACCGCTTAAGTATAAGATTTCATTTTTGTGTTCAAACACAAACTACTCACATAAAGATGATAAAAACACAGCATGTAAAGCCGACAATCGTGTTAGGGCAGCAGCGGGTGACGTCATGCGTAGCTCCTCCCCCGTTCGAGTTACATTCAATCAGAACTTCAACGTCACCGGACTCCCCCCCCCCCTTCCCTTCGTTAGCAGACGGAGGCACTTAGGGAAGGGGGGAGGAGTCTGGTGACATCGATGTCTGTGACGTCACCGGATCTCCGACGGAACTCCCTGAAGACCCGGAGGAGAGGTGAGTACCGATCAAAAGAATTTTGATCGATCAAGAAAATGAATCGATTAATCAAGGAATTAATCTTTAATTTCCACAGCCCTACTGTATATATGTTTTATCTATCAAAAAGTGTTTTCCAGTGCTAAACCTTTCATCTGATTTCTAAATTGCTGCATTTGTAAATTCCAAAAGCCAATACAAAGGAATAGTGATGGTAAGAAAAAGCACTTTGTGTGATTAACCACTTCCCGACTGGCGCACGCCAATGTACGTCGGCAGAATGGCACGGGCAGGCAGGAGGGCTTATATATAAGTCCCTTTTAAATGCCTGCCGTGCCATCGGGAGCGCGCCAGGAGCGCCGGTCGGGACACCCGCGATCGTCTCACGGGAAGGCTGAACGGGGAGATGCGGAAATAAACAGCATCTCCCCGTTCTGCCTAGCAACTAGTGACGCCGATCTCTGCTCCCTGTGATTGGAGCAGAGATCAGCATTCACTAGCTGACAGCCACGCCCCCCACAGTAAGAAACACACCCCTAGGCATACTTAACCCCTACACTGCCACCTAGTGGTTAACCCCTTCACTGCCAGTGTCATTTATAACGGAATCAATGCGTTTAAATAGCACTGATTTCTGTATAAATGACAATGGTCCCAAAAATGTGTCAAAAATGTCCGATGTGTCCGCCATAATGTCGCAGTCACAATAAAAATCGCTGATCGCCGCCATTACTAGTAAAAAAAAAAATATATTAATAGAAATGCTATAAAACTATCCCCTATTTTGTAAACGCTATAACTTTTGCGCAAACCAATCAATAATCGCTAATTGAGATTTTTTTTACCAAAAATATGTAGAAGAATACGTATCGGCCTAAACTGAGTTAAAAAAAAATGTTTTTATATATTTTTGGGGGATATTTATTATAGCAAAAAGCAAAAAATATTGCATTTTTTTCAAAATTGTCGCTCTATTTTTGTTTATAGCGCAAAAAATAAAAACCGCAGGGGCAATCAAATACCACCAAAAGAAAGCTCTATTTGTGGAAAAAAAAGGACGCCAATTTTGTTTGGGAGCCACGTCGCACGACCGCGCAATTGTCAGTTAAAGCGACGCAGTGCCGAATCGCAAAAAGGGGCCTGGTCCTTTGGCTGCAAATAGATTCGGGGCTGAAAGTGGTTAACTAATCTTGTTTTTTTGTACAATTCTCCTTTAAGGGGACGTGACAAGGGGTGTGTCCTATGCCTGCATTCTTTTGCTGATAGGTGTCCCTCATTCCCATCTCAAAAAGTTGGGAGGTATGCCTCAGTGATACAGTGCCTCCACTGTGGGGTCACTCATTAGTTAGCAATAGGAACTACAGATACCAGGGTGCCTTGGCGAGGCTCTGTAGCTTACGCATGCATTTGCAAATGCATGCAGACTAAACCTCTGTTTTTAATGCATACTGTTAGACAGGTTGATTTGGTTGTCTGTGGGCTGGTCGGTAAGTAAGCTTGGTTTTTGCCTCCTGTGTATCTGTGTAAATCCAGGAAGTGAACAGGCAGCAGCTTCAGCTGCCCACAGTTAAAATGGCTGCAGCCAGACTAAGCGGAGGGAGATTTCTGCTGCATATTTGGCAAGTACAGAATCACAGTATATATAAAATAATGGTGGTTGGAGGGAAACTTCAGAATGGCAAAGATGTTTTTATTACAAATTATGTGAGCAGCCTCTTTAAAATGTTTGGGGGTTTTCAGAAATCTATATACGTAACAAATCAGCTTTCTAGAGCGTGCCACATCCAAAACAGAGATTATCTTCTCTGTTCAATCAATATCCACTTATTGGGATTTTTTTTTTACCAAGAATATGTAGCAGAATCCATATTGGCCTAAATTTATGACGCAATTAGATTTTTCGAATTTTTTTTATTGGATATGTGTTATAATAGAATGCTATATATATATATATATATATATATATATATATATATATATATATATATATATATATATATATATATATTGTACATTACATACATTTTTTTTTATTGTTTTAAAAATTTTCAGTTTTTTTTGTTTATAGTGCAAAAAAATAAAAACTGCAGAGGTGATCAAATACCACCAAAAGAAAGCTCTATTTGTGGGAAAAAAAATGATATACATTTGATTTAGGTACATCGTTGCGCGACCGCGCAATTGTCAGTTAAAGTAACGCAGTCGCAAAAAAAATGTCCTGGTCATGAAGGTGGGTAAATCCTCCGGAAGTCAAGTGGTTAAATATGTGCAAAAAAAACCGATGGTTACTTACCGATAACGGTTATTCTACGACCCTTCCAGGACGGCAACACATGAGAGATGATAGGCTCCTCCCTACAGGAAACGCAATCAGTTCACAGCTGTTAAAGGGCCCCACCTTCCCCCTTGTCCCTTACTTGTTGTAAAGTAATTCTCCAACCGATTCACAAGGGGTCTTTAGTCACTTAGGCACTTACCACCTATTCTATACACACTTTAAACTTTCGTCTAGGGATTCGTTCCTTTTGTTCCAAGAGGAAAGGTGTAAAAATTGGAGGTCTCTGGAATGCAGTTGCACCCAAGCGACTGCTGAGATACTGGCTGATACGAGTCCCAGGACCCTGAGAATATCTCTCCTGGAACACACGGGGTCGTCTATCAGCCTTCTGATGGCTGCGACTAGTTTCTCCACATTCTGCCTTGGGAGGAAGAGCCTTTGGGTCCGGGAATCTACTCAATAACCAAGGTAGGTTTGGACCTGAGCCGATACCAGGGATGATTTGCCACACTCACCAGCCAGCCTAACTTCTGCAGGACTGAAATTGCCCTTTGGGTATCTGTCTCTACCTGAGCGGCTGAAGGACCAAAGATGTGCAGGTCGTCCAGGTGAGGTATTAATGCTATTCCTTGGAGATGCAGATAGGCCACTGCATCGGCAAGGATCTTTGTGAAGATCCTTGGATTGGCTGCTAGCCCAAAAGGGAGGGCCCTAAATTGCCAATGGCGTGTCCCTTCCTGGTGTAACGGCCATAACCCCTGCGGGGCGGCTATGGATTTTGTGGGTTTACCAATTACCTCCTCCTTGTAGCTCGTCGTTCGTTGTCTAGGGGTTCCCAGGGTTAGTACCCAGTAACTTCAGAAGCCGACACGCAAAAGTCCTTTTAAGGATTTTTATTTGCAAGGGTAACGTTCAACTATAACACAGTCTCAGTTGGGAATAGAGGGCACGGGTGATAAAACTCAGGCACTTCATAAACTGCTGACATCAATTGAATGTCTCTAGTTAGCCCAGAGAGTAGCCACTGGCAACTGGGCGCTTCACTGCTGGATAAACCTCTAACTGTAGATTTAGCAGCCAGCAGGTGACTCGAAAATTTTCAAAGTCTCTGCCACAGACTACATTGTAACTGAAGATAAATTAGAAACTTTCCTCACAGTACCTGGATCTTTCAGCCAGCTTGGCGATACCGTGAAAAATGCGGATTCTTTAGTGTCCATACAACTTCAGCTCCCAGGTTCTTACTGAGCAGCCAGCTTCTTGGCCCTCCTCCGAAGAGTCCTCCCCTGGTTGCTTGTACGAGTTGCTGTGTCTCTCCAATGCCGAGAGCACACCGGGGCGCCTCCGAATCCTCCTTCAGTTACTGGGCATCGGACCAGCCAGTTCCGAGACTCGGGAACGGACAGATCCCCACCCCAGACCATGAGGCCCTCTGGGGCTGGTCATGGTGACCAGGCTTGTGGGGGCGGCAGACACTACTGGATCCGGGACCCCCCACATGGTCGGTCCGGACTGGAACCAGGAATCAAAGAGCAAGCAGAAAAACCCTGAACACATGACTTCAGCATCTTAAATACCCCTTCCCAGACAACACAGCGGGGCCAGACGCGCCCACTGATTGGCTCAGAGAAAGATTGGTACCTAACACGTCCAACCAGGCTTGGTTCTCAGCCTGTCACAGGTGCCTCACTGCACCTATGACCAGGCAGAACTCCAGTACAGCCCAGCCAAACTGATACCAAAGTAAAAGACCTGTACAATTAACCCCCAGAACTCTGTTACAGTTGTGGAAAAACAAAATTTGCATTATAGCGCACACTTTAGAAAAGTGTCGGCGCTACACTGGTTTACCACCACGAATCTCAGGAATGCCTGATGAGGTGGATCGGGACATGCAAATAGGCATCCCTGAGATCCAGAGTGGTCATAAAGATGTCTTTTAGCAGATTTTTTGTAACGAGTAAATACTCTCCATGGGAAACCTCTTGTATTCTAGGACTCTGTTTAAGGTCCTGAGGTTTATGATCAAGCGGTACTTCCCTGCTGATTTGGGTACCACGAAAATATGGGAGTAAAAGCCTTGGTATCGCTAGCTTTTTGGTACTGGTACTACTACCTGCTGTTCCACCAGTTCCTGAATCCCTTCTAGTAAGGCTTTCTTTTTTAATGCATCCTTGGGAGGATGCGTTACCGTAACCATAAGCGGGGGCTTTGCTGAGAATTCTAGGCGGTAGCCTTCCTTGATCAGCTGAATGATGTACGGACTGTTTGAAATTTCCTCCAACTGGGGAATGAATTGAGACAGTTGGCCCCCCACCTTGATTCTGGCGTCACTTGGAGTCTTTGGTGTTTTGCGCTGGAGCAGGAAAGCGCAAATTGCCTTTTTGCCTACCTCTGCAGTACCTCCACTTTCTGATGGGTTCTTTCTTAGCTTTTTGCTGATTTTGTCCCGAGGGGCCTCGAAAAAAATGTCTGTACCTCATAGCGGAGGAATTGGCCTCCCAGGCCTTTTTCCACAGGGATTCCAATATGCAATCCATAGCATCTCGGATGTTCCCTGTGTCCTCAAAGGAGAGGTCAGACCTTTTTGTCACCTGGGAGAGAGCGGCGTCCAATTTTGGGACCTTTTAGGAATTTTTCCGCTTCCTCTTCTTTGAAGGGGAATCTTCTCTTCCAAGTTTTAGGTTTGACCAGGCTCCTCTCAGGAGACTGCCATTCCTGAAGCACTAAATCCTTCAGGGACTGGTGTATGGGAAACACCCTTGACTGGTTTTTAACCAACCCTCTATACATCTTATCTCGTGCCGAGGTTTCCTTAGTTGGTTCAGGGATCTCTTCAGTGGCATAAATCACTTGAAGGAGTCCATGCAACTCCTCTAGACCAAAGAGATGTCTGTTTAGTTTGACACCTTCCGCGTCAATATCCGGGCCCTTGCAGGGTGTAGCAAGATGATGGCGGCGACGGAACGTCACCTCCGTTACACATTCTGATGGGTCGGGGAATCCGGCGTCGTGCAAGCGCACTCCAGCCGGTAGCCAAATGTGATGGGTCGCCATATGTGACGAAACACCCTGACCGGAAGTCCCGGTTTCAGAGCGAGGCTTGGAGCGCAGAAGTGTCCTGCCCCTGGGGTCTTACGTCCTCTGGGCTCTGGGAAAATGGTGCCCGCTGCACACAGGGGGAGGATAGGAGGAGACCCGAGCTGCTGAGCGGCATGCAACGGCATGGGGGACCTTAGTAACACCCAGACAGCCTGCACCACCCCCTGGGGCGACCTGTGAGAAGCTTGAAGCGGCACGTTAGTGAAGCCCTCACCGGCATGGGTTCCATCTGACTTTTTTTTAGTCTTCTGGTCAGAGATAAATTATAAACGTTTCGCTGTGGGAGAAACACAATCAATACTGAGGGACAAAGGGGGAAGGTGTGTCGTTTGCAGTGACAACTTGTTGCATGAGCCGTTAAAAAAAAAGAAAAAGGAATAAAAATCCAATAGTAATAAAGCTGTCAGTCCTTAGGCTCTCCGAAATTACAATGTAACACTTATTTTGAAGAATGGCGTTGTTGCCTATTTGGGAGATAATAATACATTTTCATCACTTGTGCACAGCTTGGGTTTGTAAACAGAAGCGAAAGAAAATGTTGAAAGACTATTTCTTATAACAGAACCTTCCACCTAATATCATAATGCCGGAATGAGGGATGTGCACGCTCCCAATCTGCAAAACTCAAATTATTCAAATGACATCAGCTTGGTGTGCACATGGCTCTCTCTGGACAGTGATATATAACCGACCTTATTTTAAGCTGATTATTTGCTTTACATGTATTATATTGTTTTTCTGGGACCCGTAATACAATATTCCTTTACCCAGAAGAATTGACCCCCTTCCTGACCAGAGCACTTTTTGGGATTCGGCACTGCGTCGCTTTAACTGACAATTGCGCCGTCGTACGACGTTGTACCCAAACAAAATTGACGTCCTTTTTCCCCCACAAATAGAGCTTTCTTTTGGTGGTATTTGATCGCCTCGGCGGTTTTTATTTTTTGCGCTATAAAGAAAGTGTCAATTTTGAAAAAAAAGCTATATTTTTTTACTTTTTGCTATAATAAATATCCCCCAAAAAATGTATAAAAAAAGAATTTTTTTCTTCAGTTTAGGCCGATATGTATTCTTCTACATATTTTTGATAAAAAAAAAATTTCAATAAGCATTTATTGATTTTTTTGCGCAAAAGTTATATTATTTATTAGGAATGGTGGTGATCTGCAATTTTTATCATGACTCCGACATTATGGCGGACACTTTTCACACTATTTTGGGACCATTGTCATTTATACAGCGATCAGTGCTATAAAAATGCACTGATTACTGTGTAAATGACACTGGCAGGGAAGGGGGTTAAACACTAGGGGGCGATCAAGGGGATAAGTGTGTCCTAGGGAGTGATTTTTACTGTAGGGGGGATGGGCTACCACTGACATGACAGCAATCACTTCTCCCGATAACAGGGAGCAGTAGATCTCTGTCATGTCACTATGCAGAACGGGGAAATGCTTTGTTTACATTTCCCCGTTCCGCCGCTCTGTGACACGATTGACATTGAGTCTGCGGGTCCAACGGGCACAGTCACCGAGCACGCGGCGGCCACAATGCTGCTTCTTAAAGGGGACGTACCTGTACGCCCATTTGCGCAGCCGCGCCCTTGTGCCGTCGTATATCGCCGTGCGCTGGTCGGCAAGCGGTTAATCATAAGCATTGGAAATCCTGTATTATCCAGGTTTGCTTAAAAGAGAAGTCATACTTACCTAGCTGGATGCCTTGATCTGTCCCTTGCCGGTGTTCTGCTGAGAAAGCTCCCCTCGGCGGATAAGGACCCCCCTGTACTGCGCAGGCGCAGCGCTTGCGCAGTACGAAGCCGCCGGAAATAGCCGAAGCAGAAGACAGTGAATCAGCTGTACACAGCGCCTGTAACAGGGCCCCTCGCGGGCTCGCTACGCTCGCCACGCTGCGCTCGCCACGCTGCGCTCGGCACATTTTCATTCTGACTCTATGTCCACTTGGATGGTGGGGCTTGAACCTGGACATAGGTTAGAATGTAGTGCGCAGGCGCCGTGTACAGCTGACTGACTGTGTTCAGCTTCGGCTATTTTCGGAAACTCAGTTGTGTTTCATTGCGCTTCGTACTGTGTAAGCGCAGCGCCTGCGAAGTACAGGGGGGTCCTTATCCGCCGGGGGAACTTTCTCGGCAAGACACCGGCTCTAAGTTTGAGAGCTGAGGGATGAAAGACCACTGATCGCTCAGTTCTCATTGCTCTGCCTCCCCCCCCCCCCCTGCTCACTGAAGTGCTGGGCTGTGGAGGGGATGGGAGCGGCTGGCGGGGTGGACCAGCTCTGTGATGTCAGCTGACAGCCGATAAATAACCTACAGCACCCTCACACTGTGTCCTCCTCCACACAACACCTCAACAACCTGCTGGCTGCTTCCTTCCCCTTTCTGGCCTGTTTCTCAGGTGGGTTTAAACCTGAATACTCCAAAACTGCTCGTAAGAAACATGGGCACCAAACTACCCATCGGCCATGAGATTTCCCCTTCCAGGACAGCAGCCAACCCTTGCCATAGACAACCTCTGTGCTGCTGCTGGGGGATAACGTGATGTGATCCAGCAGCTGGCACAGAGAAGAGCCCAGGGAAGGGCAGATCACAATGAGTGTGAGGTACCCATACCCCCTGGTCATTGTAAACAGCTTGCTGCCAGCATCATAGCAACAAATGAGGCAATGCACCCTGGCTGCATGGCGTCACTGGTTGTTATGGTGCTGACGGTGGGCCCGTGTGCACCATGGAATGCATGACACTGTGCAGCCAGGATACATGACATCCTTTGTTGATTTTGTGTTGGTGGTCAGTCTGCCTACATCATTGAAACAGTGTCATGTCATTAAATATGTGTAGCGCTACCCCCCCTACCTAGCGACTGGACTTTGGGTCCTCCTTTGTCTGTATAGCCAGGCAGCACGCATTTTCAGTAAGCACTTGTAGCCAGAAAACCAGTCCAAAGGCTTTTGTTTTGTTATTTTATTGGAGAAAATAACTTAGATGGCGTTAGAGTGGTATGGGGTGCCCAGAACTGACTTGCAGAGGAACTTTGAGGACAACTGTAGCCACACTGTCTTCTTAGCACAAACTCCGGGCCGTGCTCCCAGGGGAAACTACTTCCAACAGAATGGCAGAGCACTTCCAATACTGATCTCAGCACCTGGACTTAGCATAGGATTATCCCAAGCAGGGGGTGAAGGTTGGCAGTAGCTGTCCCTCCTAAATGGCTAGCTGGGTATGGCTGCTTCTGTTCTATGGGCTTTGGGTGGTGAACAGGCAGAGGTTACTCACTTCCAGGGCCGGTGCTACTACTAGGCAAACTAGGCAGACGCCTAGGGCGCTCTGCTGCCTAGGGGCGCTCGGCCACTGGTTTCCCTCCGCGTCTGCATGCTCTGCAGGCTGCAGAATGCAACTAACTAAGTTTGACTGGTAGTGTAATTAGAGGCGCAGCACTGGAGCCAGCGCTAGAGGAAGCAGAGCCGATGCTTTCTGTATAGCGCCGCCTTCTGTCACATGGACAGTGTAAAGGGGGTGGAGCCAATGGTGGCGGAAAATTTAGGTTTTGCCTAGGGTGTCAAAAACCCTTCCACCACCCCTGCTCACTTCAGTCCTTTAAAACCCTGCAACAAAGATGGTAACTTCTGGTCAGGCCTCCTGTTGAACAGGCCACACTTGCTTCCAGGGTGTCTCAGCCAAGCCTGTCTGAGGCCGAAGGGGGGTGAGGGTTCCTCTCAGCTTCCTTCCTCTCTCTCTCTCGCTCTCCAGAATATTTATGGGCCATCTCTCCACCTTTTGTGCCATTCATACGCAGGGATTAGTAGAGATCCCATAAATATTCAGTCCTTGCTCTCTGTCTCTCCGCCCTCTAAGTTCTGGAACCTTCAGGAAGATTTCAGAAGCTAGGGGGAGGTGACAGAGACTCAGCCCTCAGAGCCTGCCAGCAAACTAACAACAAATTAACTCTGTCTCCATTACCTACAGTGGAGCCCAACTCAATTTACCTGCACTATAACTATGTAAAGTACATAGGGGGTGCTACATATGAAACAAACTGTTTCAATATGCAGCATTTTACTGTGAAATCCAGGACGATCCCTTATTCTACAGGACTGTAGGCAAAACCCTATTTAAGAAACACAGAAAAAGAATCCATTCATAATTAATTGTAAATGTATCTGGGGCAGTATCTTTTTGTAGCCTGTATCCCTCTGAAAATAAGTCTTCTTTTCTATTTTGGGGTATAATGGGCAGTCTATTTCTGTAAGCATTCTCTGGCAATGGGCACATACATAGTTCAAATATAGATCTATAGAAATTAACAAGCAGCACACTGATGCCGTCACAGATGTAAAACCATCTTTAATATAATTAATAGGGGATTCACAGCATATAATCTCGTCTGTCCACCTCTGGATCTGAGTCCATGACCTCTACTTCATCCGGCTTTAGCTCTCCTTGCTGAGCCATCTGAGATGGTGACCAGCAACCTGTTTTGAACCCTTGGATAATCTTGCCTAATACCTTGTTTCTGGTGAACCTTGAATTCTTTGCTTTGCTCCTCCCATGAACTTCCTATTTAGGCCATGTCTCTGCACTTCCTGTTTGCCAGATTATTGTGCTCTCTCCAGTTGATATCTTGCTCCCTTGCATACCTGGAGCTGTCCTTATCTCCACTACCACTCGTTACTGACCTTTGCTTGTTCCTCGACTACACTTAGAGCCGGTTCACACCAGGGCGACTCAGGATCTGACTTCAGGTCGCCCCGAGACGCCCCAAGTCGTCCCAAGTCACGCTGTAATGTTAATCTATGGAGCCGTCTCAATGCACACTACTGAAGTCGCTCCGACTTCAAAAAAGGTTCCTGTACTACTTCAATCCGACTTCTAGGTGACTTGTACCCATTGATTTCAATGGAAGTCGCCTCCAAGTCGGATCTCCATCTATTTTGAAGCGACTTTACAGGAAAAGAAATTTGTTTACTCAGGCAAACCCCACCCTCCCAGAGAGCTGATTATTCTGTGATTGGCCACAGCCAAAGTCGCCTGGCCTGGGGGCGACTTGAAGTTGTGTTATAAATAACTCAAAGTCACGTTGAAGTTGCTTCCAAGTTGCATCCAAGTCACGTTAAGGTTGCTTCCAAGTTGCTTCCAAGTTGCCTTGCTAAGTCGCGCTGTAAGTCGTGTTGCCCCAGTGTGAACCGGCACTTATGCTTGATCCCAACCTGCAACACCTTGTTAATGACCTTTGACTTGTTTACTGACTGCGCTTCTGCTTGATTCCAACCTGCTACATGTATCTGCTCCAGGACCCTGGCTTTCTCACCTACCGGTGAGGTGATTCTAAGGACTGCAGCCCGGTATTAACATGCAGCAAAACCCATCTCTACCATCAGGAGCTCTGGTGAACACTGGTTAGTGCTTAGACCCCGAACCTCGGTTGAGCCTGTGTCATCTGCCAGGGTTATCTGCTTGTGGCCAGCCCTTCCTTTTTTTTGGAAAATTCTTTTTATTCACAGTTTTTTAAACAGCAATAAACAACCATAACAGAAACCCACATAAATTCCCCCCTCCCCCCTCCCCGTTGTGCAATGTCCCAATTATAACAGGAATGTAAACACAATCACGTGCCCTCCGGGCTACTCAAATCATATTACAGTACATTCTCAGGTAAAACAATAAACACAATCATCTAGTAGCTATACCGCCTGTCTCGTCATTTCAAGCAGTGCATGTTTCTTTCGTGTAATATTTAACCCATTACTCATGCAGTAACTCAGACAGTACCATCCGAAGAGAGCCAGCACTGCCATACCTTCTCAAATTTTTTGGGGCACCCCCTACTTAAGTAGGTGGCTTTATATAAGGGTAGTGCTCTATTCACTATGCCTTTCCAGAAGGCCAAGGATGGGGCCTCAGGTTTTTTCCAGCATAAAAGGATGGCTTTGCGTGCATAAAATAAGGTGAGAGAGATCATGGTTCTTTGTGCCCTAAGTGGTGCTACTTCCTCCACCAGGCCCAACATACATACTGATATCGTCATGGGGACAGGTAGCAGGATCAGTTCCTGGATGGTCTTTGTGACCCCTGTCCAGAATACCTGTATGGACGGACACTGCCAGAATACATGATCGAAGTCCGCCCCTGTCGCGTTACAACGCCAGCAGGTGGCGCCATTCAAACCATAGATGCTGGCTAGTCTTGCTGGGGTATAATATACCCTGTGAAGTATCTTAAATTGAATGTACCTGTCACGGGCCGACACTAGGACCTGAAAAGGGTGGTCCCAGATATCGTCCCAGTCATCTCCTTGGAAATTGGGAACAAGTGAGCTCCATTTCTCCCTACATTTACTGAGTGCCGGAGGCCTGTCTGCAAATAGCTCCTTATAGGTTTCCGATAGCGTCTTCCGCACAGATTCATCACAGAGCAACTGTTCCAAAGGTGAGGATTGCAGTAACACTGCTCCTGTGCCAAACTGTGCAGAAAAAGCATGCCTCAGCTGCAGATAACGGAAGAAATACCAGTTTGGGAGATCATGTTTATCTTTCAATTGATTAAAGGAAAGCAGCTTCCCCCCCCCTACTATGTTCTTTAATTGTTTGATGCCAACTCTGGCCCATATTACCGGATCTGGGATATCGTTAAAATGGGATAACCTGGGATTGAGCCACAATGGTGTATCCGGTGACCAGGCCTCCGTGTCTGTGTGCATTAGTACCTTTGCCCTGTCCCACGCGCGAATAGTAACACGCATGGAGCCAGTCAAAGGCGCCGCTGCCTGTGGCCCTCTAAACACTAAATAGTAAAGACTCTCATAGGATCCCACTAGAGCAGCCTCCAATACTGTCGCTGCATCCCCGTCATCCCTTGTTAACCACCGTCTGGCAAATACCATCTGTCCTGCAATAAAATACTTAAACAAGTCAGGAAGGGCCAGCCCTCCCTGTCCATAGGGTTCCTGTAATGTACGGAGACTCACTCTGGGGTGTCCAGAGCTCCATAGAAACGAGCTAAAGAGGCTGTTTACGCGCCGAAAGAAGGAGCAGGGGACCCACACGGGAGTATTGCGTAAAAAATAGAGGAACACTGGCAGTATCTTCATTTTAAGTAGATTCACCCTACCAATTAAGGAGAGTGGAAGATGCCTCCAAGCCTCTAATTGTATTTTAACCTTCGTGATAAGTGGCATTAGATTAAGCGTCAAGTAGTCCTTGACTTGGGGGGATATACGTATACCCAAATATTTTATTTCGGTAACCCAGGCAATGGGCACCAAGGGTGATGCCCGTGCCTGAGCCCCATCATCAATGGCCATGATATTGGACTTTTCCCAATTCACCCGCAAGCCTGAGAAATTTGCGAATGTGCTTAAGATCTCAAATACTGCCTCCAAGGATGAACCCGGGTCTTCTAAAAAGAGGAGCATATCATCAGCATATAGAGCCGTGCATTCTCGAATGCCGCCTACCTGAAGGGCTTTAACCTCTGTGGATGCTCTCAGAGCAATGGCTATAGGCTCTATGGCCAAGGCAAATAAAGATGGGGAGAGGGGGCAGCCTTGCCGCGTTCCCCTCCCCACCGAAAACTGTGCGGAAACTTGAGTACCTATCTTAATTGCTGCCTTGGGTGAGCTGTATAGGAGGGATATCCATGTAAGGAACACCTCTCCAAACCCCATATGCCGTAATACAGTGGACATGTAACACCAGTCCACCGAATCAAAGGCTTTAGCCATATCTAAGGAAACAATCACCCTGGCTCCGGGATTAGCATGGTCGATCTGTAGGTGCGCAAACAGCCTGCGGAGATTTGTATCAGTGGACTTCTGGGGTATGAACCCAGTTTGGTCTATGTCTACCAGTGTGGTTATTACCTTTGACAATCTTGTGGCCAATATTTTAGTAAGAATTTTAAGGTCCTGGTTAAGGAGGGCTATAGGTCTGTACGAGGAGCAGGTCAAGGGATCCTTGCCCGGTTTCGGCAATAAGACCACCTGAGCCTCCATAAGAGAATCCGGTAGCGTCTTGTGTTCCAAGCAAAAGTGAAACAGTGTCTTAAGTCTTGGCACAAGAGTCTCCAAGTGCGACCTGTACCATTCAATACAAAAACCATCCGGCCCTGGTGATTTGTGTGGAGGAAAGGATCTGATGGCTTTTTCTATTTCCTGTTCAGTGATCTCCCCTTCTAGACTATGTTGATCTGACTCCGACAGTTTTGGTATACATAGGGAAGTAAGCAGGGATTCAAGATCCTCTTTGTTATATGTCGGTATGGGCATGTAAAGAGTGCTGTAATAATCTACAAAAGTATCAAGGATGTCACTAGGGTCTGTCAATAGGGTACCCTGAGAGTCGGTAATACAAGGTATACTAGTCTGAACTCGCTGCTCTGCAACCAACATGGCCAAAAGCTTACCATTTTTATCTCCCTGTTCGAAGAGGGACTCTGCCCTCCTCGCCCAGGAAGTGTGGGTCAATTCAGTGAAGTGCAACGTCAGAAGACGGCGCGCCTCAAGCAGTTCCCTGTAGGTGACATCTGACTGGTCGGCCGCATGGGCCGCCTCACATGCCCTCTCTTTATCTTGTAGCTCTTGTGATTGATGATTAAAGTGTTTGCGCGCTTGTTTGATTGCCGAGATGTATTGACCCCTCATACACGCCTTAAAGGCGTCCCATACTATCGGGAGTGGGGCTGACTGTGGGTTATCTTCCCAGTAATCTGTAAAAGTTGTGGCCAGCCCTTCCTTCTCTGAGCTGGCCACTCAGCTTTCGGATAATTGTCAGCTCCTTTCTCTCCACAGTGACTCACCTGTTGATGATCCTGCTAGTCATCCTCCCTACTTAAAGTGGTTGTAACCCCCTTACAGACCACTTTTACCTACAGGTAAGCCTAGATTAAGGCTTGCCTGTAGGTTCAAGAAATATCTCCTAAAGCTACACGGTTTAGGAGATATTTGCAAAAGACAGGCACCGATGTCTACGCCGCGCAGGTGCACTGAACGTGCCGTTTCTAACGGCGATTGTGCCGTTAGTGGTGGCTCCCGCGTGCATGTGCGGGAGTGACATCATCGCGTCTCCAGCCAATCACAGCGCCGGAGCATAGTAGCCCATTATGCTTTACCTTTGCAGGGAAACAAAGAGGAAGTAAAACCCATCAGGGTTTACTACCTCTTTAACCACTTCCCGACTGCCTCACGCCGATATACGTCAGCAGAATGGCACAGCTAGGCAAAACCACGTACAGGTACGTGGTCCTTTAAGAGGCCAGCCGTTCGCGACCCGGTCGGGAGCTCCGTGACCACGGCCGTGGGACCAGCAGACCCGATTGCTGCTGGTGTCCCGCGATTGGGTCACAGAGCTGAGGAACGGGGAGAGGTCTGTGTAAACAAACCTCTCCCCGCACTTCCTACACTGCCTGTCATCGGGAAAGCCGATCAATGACGCCAGACGTCAGCCCCGCCCCCTAATGTAAAAAAAAAACACGTCACACACCATAACCCCTCCCCGCCCCCTAGTGGTTAACTCTTTCACTGCCAGTGTCATTTATACAGGAATCAATGCATTTAAATAGCATTGATTGCCGTATAAATGACAATAGTCCCAAAAATGTGTCAAAAATGTCCGATGTGTCCGCCATAATGTCGCAGTCACAATAAAAAAAAATCGCTGATCGCCGCCATTACTGGTAAAAAAATAAATATTAATAAAAATGCTATAAAACTATGCCCTATTTTGTAAACGCTATAACTTTTGCGCAAACCAATCAATAATCGCTAATTGCGATTTTTTTTCCAAAAAATATATAGAGGAATACGTATCGGCCTAAACTGAGGAAAAAAAATGTTTTTTTATATATTTTTTGGGGATATTTATTATAGCAAAAAGTAAAAAATATAGCATTTTTTTAAAAATTGTCGCTCTATTTTTGTTTATAGCGCAAAAAATAAAAACCGCAGGGGCGATCAAATACCACCAAAAGAAAGCTCTATTTGTGGGGAAAAAAGGACGCCAATTTTGTTTGGGAGCCACGTCGCACGACCGCGCAATTGTCAGTTAAAGCGACGCAGTGCCGAATCGCAAAAAGGGGCCTGGTCCTTTGGCTGCAAATTGGTCCGGGGCTGAAGTGGTTAAGCCGTCCATTCCAGATCTCTGCCTGCGGCTTGGTCACATCTCTAGAGACGCTCTTCTGTGTTCCTGTTAAAGACTTGCTTGCCTGACATTCCTTCTGGCTCCCTGACATTTTGGCTTGTCTGACTATCCGTTCCGGTTCCTGAACTCTGGCTATGTTTTGACTGTGTTTACCTTTTTTTTTATTATTATTAAAGCGGTTCGGCACACATTTCATTTAGTAAATCTCTTTGCCTTCCAAATCAGGCAAAGAGTACTAAATGAAATGTGTTTTTTTTTTTTTTTTTTTTTTCACTTACCTTGTAATTGATGACTTCCTGTCCTCAGTCTCTGCGGGGGTGGGCGGGGTCTGTGCGGGGATCCTCGTCACGCCGCACTGTCTCCTGGGATCTGGTGTCATTGATCCCAGGAGACAATGCGGCCATCTTCCGAAATCTCGCGAGATTTCGGACACATCTTCCGAAATCTCGCGAGATGTCGGCAGATGTGCCGACATCTCGCGAGATTTCGGAGAACGTGAGCTGCACTTTGCCGTTACTGCGCACGCGCGAGCTCGGCGCAGTAATGGCGGTGCATGCTGGGCCATCTAAAGTGCCTGTGGGGTTTCCCATGCCCACAGGCAAGATGGCCCCCAGCAGAGAAGAAGAATATAAAGAATCTTATCGGAGGAAAACGGAGGGCGATCGAGATGGAAGATGGAACAGGTGAGTCCCCCAATTTAGGTAAGCATCCTTTGTATACCCCCCCCCCCCAAAAAAATAAAAATAAACACAGTGCAGAACCGCTTTAAGCAAGTGTGATTTATCTGTACTTCTGTCTCAGTCTGATTCATGGTTTCTGACACTCATCCAGCTGGTCACTGGGAGCCTCTCTACTGCTATAGCTACTGGTCTCCGAGCCTGACCCCAGACCGTGACACCTCCACTACAACACGTTTCACCCCACAAAGAGCTTAAAGTGGAACTTCACCCAAACAGGGAAGTTCAGCTTGTTTGCCCTCTCCACTGCCATATTTGTAATATTTTGGGGGGCGCAGGTACCTGGTTTAGCCACTTCAGATGCGCCACAGTGATCTGAGCCTGAACTTCGGCCCTCCCTCCTTCCCCCGCAGCATTCTGGGACACATCGCAAGTCCCAGAAGACTATGGGACCATTCACAAAGCGCAGATCGGCTTGCACATGTGCGGTAGGAAACCGCCTGTGAAGCCGCAAGGCTTCACTGCCTGCTTCCCTTACTTGAGATGCAGGCGCCCGCACCTGAAGCCAATTAAAGAATTGACTCAGGTGAGGACAGCACTGGATCCCTGGGCAGCTACAGTATTTGTAGTTGCTGACTTTTCATTTTTTTGGGGGGGAGCCTGGAACTCCTATTTAACCACTTCAATACAGGGCATTTTCACCCCCTTCCTGCCCAGGCCGAATTTTAAGTTTTCAGCGCTGTCGCAATTTGAATAAAAAGTGCGCGGTTGTGCTACACTGTACCCAAATTAAGTATTTATTATTTTTTCCCCACAAATAGAGCTTTCTTTTGGTGGTATTTGATCATCTCTGTGTTTTTTTTTTATTTTTTGCGCTATAAAGAAAAGAAGAGGGACAAGTTTGACAAAAAACACAATTTTTAACTTTTTGCTATAATCAATATCCCAATTTTTTTTTTCCCCCTTAGTTTAGGCCGATATGTATTCTACATATTTATTGGTTTGCACAAAAGTTTTTTATTTTTACTAATAATGGCGGCGATTTGCAATTTTTATCGTGACTGTGCGGCAGACAAATCGGACACTTTTGACACGTTTTATTTGGGTACAACGTCGCACGACTGCGCAATTGTCAGTTAACCACATTCCGACCGGGCCATAGCCGAAAGACGGCTACAGCGCGGTCGGCTTATTCTGGGTGGACGTCCTCCCAAAAACTTGCTCCCGCGCGCCCTCGGGGGCGCGCACTCGGGAACATCCGTGACCCGGCGCATCACGGTAAACAGCCGCTGATAGCAGCCGTTTACCACGTGATCGCTCTGTCAAATGACTGAGCGATCACATGTACACAAACTGGCGTCACGTCATGACGCCGGTTCCTCCCTCCCCTCTCTGTACCGATCGGTACAGTGAGAGGGGAGAAGCGGAAAGGGGGAGAGACGGGACCATCGCTGTGGGCTGGATGTGTAGTGCCCACAGCGCTGGTCAGTGCCTGCAATGTGCAATACACTGCCACCACTGTGCAAATACTCTGCCACCACTGTGCAACTGTGCAATGCTCTGCCACCACTGTGCAATGCTCTGCCACCACTGTGCAATGCTCTGCCACCACTGCAATGCTCTGCAACCACTGTGCAATGCTCTGCCACCACTGTGCAATGCTCTGCCACCACTGTGCAATGCTCTGCCACCACTGCAATACTCTGCAACCACTGTGCAATGCTCTGCCACCACTGTGCAATGCTCTGCCACCACTGTGCAATGCTCTGCCACCACTGCAATACTCTGCAACCACTGTGCAATGCTCTGCCACCACTGTGCAATGCTCTGCCACCACTGCAATGCTCTGCAACCACTGTGCAATACTCTGCCACCACTGTGCAATGCTCTGCAACCACTGTGCAATACTCTGCCACCACTGTGCAATACTCTGCCACCACTGTGCAATGCTCTGCAACCACTGTGCAATGCTCTGCAACCACTGTGCAATACTCTGCAACCACTGTGCAATGCGTTTCCACCACTGTGCAATGCTCTGCCACCACTGTGCAATGCTCTGCCACCACTGTGCAATGCTCTGCCACCACTGTGCAATACTCTGCAACCACTGTGCAATGCTCTGCCACCACTGTGCAATACTCTGCAACCACTGTGCAATGCTCTGCCACCACTGCAATGCTCTGCAACCACTGTGCAATACTCTGCAACCACTGTGCAATGCTCTGCCACCACTGTGCAATGCTCTGCCACCACTGCAATGCTCTGCCACCACTGTGCAATACTCTGCCACCACTGTGCAATACTCTGCCACCACTGTGCAATACTCTGCCACCACTGTGCAATACTCTGCCACCACTGTGCAATGCTCTGCCACCACTGTGCAATACTCTGCCACCACTGTGCAATACTCTGCCAATACTTGCCAATACTTGCCGATACTCACCAATACTCTGCCACCACTGTGCAATACTCTGCCACCACTGTGCAATACTCTGCCACCACTGTGCAATACTCTGCCACCACTGTGCAATACTCTGCCAATACTTGCCGATACTCACCAATACTCTGCAATAATTTTTAATAGAAACAAAGAATTTTTTATTTTATTTTTTTTAACCGAATTTTCAGTATTTTTTGATTTATAGCGCAAAAAAAATAAAAAATCCAGCAGTGATCAAATACCACCAAAAGAAATCTCTATTTGTGTGAAAAAAAAGGACACAAAATTAATTTGGGTACAGTGTTACATGACTGAGTAATTGTCATTCAAAGTGTGAGAGCACCGAAAGCTGAAAATTGGTCTGGTTAGGAAGGGGGTTTAAGTGCCCAGTGGGTAAGTGGTTAAAGTAACGCAGTGCCGTGTCGCAAAAAAATACAATTTTTTACAACATAATGCCACAATGCCAGTTAAGAGGAGCTGAAAAGTCGTTTTCTTAGCTGTAGCTATAGAAGGAAATTCTTCTAAATTGTGACTTCATATAAAGCATTTCCATTCTGCCCCCCGGGGGACTTGGCGTTTTAAAGGGTTTGGGTAATAGGCAGCGCACTATTTCTGTATTCTCCCGCTACTCCATCTATGCCCTCAATAGATCAACATTGTTCTGCATCACCATCTCACTGCATTCGTGGATTCGGCCCTCCCGTCCATCAAAAATCAAATTAAGCATCAATCTGTCAAATAATCAACATATAAAAAGCAAGACGGCGGCACACAGACTCCATATTATTTATTGTACTAAATAAATGTACAGAGAGGAGGGGGGGGGGGGGGGCTAAATGAGAAGTCATGGGGGAAGGAGCTATATACATCACAATGGAAAAATAATATACACTCTATTGCCAAAAGTATTGGGACGCCTGCCTTTACACGCACATGAACTTTAATGGCATCCCAGTCTCAGTCCGTAGGGTTCAATATTGAGTTGGCTCCGCCCTTTGCAGCTATAACAGCTTCAACTCTTCTGGGAAGGCCGTCCACAAGGTTTAGGAGTGTGTCTATGGGAATGTTTGACCATTCTTCCAGAAGCGCATTTGTGAGGTCGGGCACTGATGTTGGACGAGAAAGCCTGGCTCGCAGTCTCTGCTCTAATTCATCCCAAAGGTGTTCTATCAGATTGAGGTCAGGACACGAGTTCCTTCACCCCAAACTCACTCATCCATGTCTTTATGGACCTTGCTTTGTGCACTGGTCCAATTCATTTGGTGGAGGGGTGGATTATGGTGTGAGGTTGTTTTTTAGGGGTTGGGGTTGGCCCCTTAGTTCCAGTCAGTACCGGTGCTACCATTAGGCAAACTAGGCAGCCGCCTAGGGCGCCCTGCTGCCTAGGGTGCTCAGCCACTGGTTTTCCTACTCTCTTCTCTTTGCAGCAAGCAACTAATTCTCAGCATCAGCAGGCAGCCGCCACTCCGTTTGCACATAGTGTCAGAGGCGGAGGACTGTGTCTGTGTCCCGACTTCTGAATGATTGGAAGCAAGCAAACATTCATTGATGGGCACTGGTGAGGCTGCATTTGATGTGCGCTGGTGAGGCTGCATTTGATGGGCGCTGGTGAGGCTGCATTTGATGGGCGCTGGTGAGGCTGCATTTGATGGGGGCTGGTGAGGCTGCATTTGATGGGCGCTGGTGAGGCTGCATTTGATGGGCGCTGGTGAGGCTGCATTTGATGGGCGCTGGTGAGGCTGCATTTGATGGGCGCTGGTGAGGCTGCATTTGATGGGGGCTGGTGAGGCTGCATTTGATGGGGGCTGGTGAGGCTGCATTTGATGAGCGCTGGTGAGGCTGCATTTGATGGGCGCTGGTGAGGCTGCATTTGATGGGCGCTGGTGAGGCTGCATTTGATGAGCGCTGGTGAGGTTGCATTTGATGGGGGCTGGTGAGGCTGCATTTGATGGGCGCTGGTGAGGCTGCATTTGATGGGCGCTGGTGAGGCTGCATTTGATAGGCGCTGGTGAGGCTGCATTTGATGGGGGCTGGTGAGTCTGCATTTGATGGGGGCTGGTGAGTCTGCATTTGATGGAGGCTGGTGAGGCTGCATTTGATGGGGGCTGGTGAGACTGCATTTGATGGGCACTGGTGAGGCTGCATTTGATGGGCGCTTCATTAAAAAGGTGGGGTATATATGGGCAGGGGAAATGGGGTGGAGTCAGGGTGGAGCCAAGGGGGCGGCAAAATGAGGTTTCGCCTAGGGTGTAAAAAATCCTTTCACCAGCCCTGGTTCCAGTGAAGGGAAATCTTAAGGCGTCAGCATACAAAGACATTTTGGACCATTCCACCACCCCAAACTTGCTCATCCATGTCTTTATGGACCTTGCTTTGTGCACTGGTGGGCAGTCATGTTGGAACAGGAAGGGGCCGTCCCCAAACTGTTCCCACAAAGTTAAAAGCATGAAATTGTCCAAAGTGTCTTGGTATGATGACGCCTTAAGGGGCTAAACCCAACCCCTGAAAGACAACTCCACACCATAATCCCCCCTCCACCAAATGATTTGGTCCCCGCGAATACCGTATTTATCGGCATATAACACGCACTTTTCCCCCCTTTAAATCAGGGGAAAGTCGTGGGTGCGTGTTATACGCCGATCCCCCAAAAAAATGTGCCAAACAATTAAACGGCGCCAAAAAATAGCGACCGCCGTTAAAAAAAAATCGAGCGCCGACGAAAAAGACCGAGCTGACTGTTCGGCTATGCTCGCTTCCGAAACAGCAGGGAGGCGGGACTGCGAGCGTAGCCGAACAGTCAGCTCGGTCTTTTCCGGCGGCGCTCGCTCTGTCTTTTCCGGTGGCGCTAGCTTGGTCTTTTCCGGCGGCGCGGTCTTTCTAGGCGGCAAATATAAACGTGGGCAAGCTGCAAATGACACTGGGCAAGCTGCAAATGAGGCTGGGCAAGCTGCAAATGACACTGGGCAAGCTGCAAATGGCGCTGGACAAGCTGCAAATGGCGCTGGGCAAGCTACAAATGGCGCTGGACAAGCTGCAAATGGCGCTGGGCAAGCTACAAATGACGCTGGACAAGCTGCAAATGACACTGGGCAAGCTGCAAATGGCGCTGGACAAGCTGCAAATGACACTGGGCAAGCTGCAAATGGCGCTGGACAAGCTGCAAATGGCGCTGGGCAAGCTACAAATGACGCTTAAATGTAATTTTGGAAGCCCCTGATGAGGAGTGTGCCATTATTAGGATGCTCTTCTTCTGCTAAACGGGTTGCCGACAGATTGAAGTGAGAGGAGGGCTTGGTAGAAGTAGGAGATGGGTTTCTCAACAGGTTGGTGCGGAGAACGCAACTCGATTGGTGTCATGGCGATCTGAGAGGCTCGGGGGGACAAAGGCAGAAAGTTGGTGGTGTTTCCACTGATCCATGAAGGAGATGGGGAAAATGACACGGTGGGAAATAGTTGTGGCCCAAGAGGGGAGTAGAGGAGAGGTTCCATGCATTTGATTTACATATGGAGTCCCACACCGCTAGCGTAGACAGGGTGAGAGGAGAGGTTGTGGGGGCCAAGCTGCATATGTGTAGAGAGTGTGGAATAGGTCAGATTCGCTGGTTTAATATAACTATAGTCCGGTAGAGCGAGCTGCAAATAGTAGGAAGAGCACCCTTGGCAACACGGCGCTGGTGTCCATTATGCAGGTCTGAGCTACGAAAGAAATGACGCTTAAATGTAAGGATTTTTTTTTTTTTCCCCTAAACTTAGGCCGCGTATTTATGTTCCCTCTCGCCCACAGGGGACATCCCTGGCGCGTGCCATTATATAGAGTGAATGGTTCACTGAGCGTACCGTTAATGCGCAGTTGTGCTGTTGGGGGGTTGATTTGGTAAAACTTTTTTTTCGTTAAAATGCCCTCCTAAAATGCCCTCCTAAACTTGGGGTGCGTGTTATACACCGGTGCGTGTTATACGCCGGTGCGTGTTATACCCGCGTCTATCTCGTCAGTGAGTAAGCTATCGTTCATTTTCCAATTAGTGCTTCAGGGGTAGTATGGTGAGGGATATGGCGAGTGGTCCGAAAATGGGTGAGGTCTCTACTATTGATTTGACTAGAAGGGGGAGGTGTTGGTGGTCAATTAGGATTAGGTCGATTCTCGAGTACGTTTGTGGTTACCGTGGAGAAGTGTGTGTAGTCACGCTCGCGTGGGTGCATGAGCCTCCAGCGTCCATGAGCTGGAGTCATGCATTTGTCTGCGGATGAACCTAAATTTCTTGTGCGACATTGTCGAGCCACCTCTGGAGGTGTCTAGGGATGGTTCCATGGGGAGTGTTAAAGTCCCCAGCTAGGAGGACGCATCCCTCGGAAAATTCACGCAATTTCCTGACGGCCGTGCTTGTCTCTGTTGGGTGTTATAGCCTTGGGAAGGTCAGGGGGGATGGGGGAGACAAAACATAGCAAAAAACAAAAACAGCCAAGACCGTTCCAACAGGGCGGTCGTGTGAGCACGCAAAACAATGCGGTGCAAGGGTCGGGCACGCGTCCCGCACCGCACCCCCAATCCCCCCCGCCCCCGGGGGGAGCGGGGGGGTGAGGGCGCCGCACAGGGCACGCACCGACATAGGGGGGCCGTCGCAACGGGGCACCGGCCATTAGAGTGGGTGGAGAGGTGTCCCGGTGCTCCGGCGCCGACAGAAATCTGCAGACCTGCAGGAATGTTACAGGGGGGAAGGGGTGGGTGACCAGTGGGAGGAAAAGGAGTGAAATCAAGGCATATATGTACAGTCAGCAAATGTGGTTGACCAAGTAAGTCTAACACAGATAAGAACCTAGTAATAGAAAACATTACTAACATTACTATGATCGGGTGACCTTCGGGCGAAATCAGCCCTGTGTCTCCCCGATGTAGGCACATTAAGAGCAGCGCAAGATTTTTTAAAAAAAATAAGATAAGACAAAACAAATTCACACAGGGTTCAAGGCCCCGTCCTACCCGAGTACCCGGTGCGGAAGTCCAACGCTGGGGGCTTGACGGGACCTTCTGTGGTATGAAGAACTGGGTATAGAAACCGGTTGAACACCGTAAGCCGGTACCGGGGGGTAGGGCGGTCGGTCTGAGAGGTTACAAACTGGTAACTTATAACTCGAAGGATGTCCAGACCGTGGACAAACACAGGGAAAAACTATAAGGCATCTAGGGCGCTCTGTTGGCCAACAAGAGGCTCGATCAGATGGGCTCGGACAGATCGGTCGATCAAATAGCAGGTTGGGTTGCCGATGTCATCCGACAAGGCGATAGGCTCGCTCCGGAGGGGCCGACTTCAGTCGGGCGGAGAAGGTGAGGTGGATGGTGGAGATCGATGTCTTCGGTCTACTTTGTGCCAGTGGGAGTCGCTGGTTCCAGGCAGCGGCGGGAGGATGTCCGTCCATCCCGGGAGGTCCGGTGGGGGTATGTTGAGGTCGCGGCAAAATTTCTCCAGGTCCTCCGGGAATCGGAGGACCGCTGTTTTCCCTTCCATCTGGGCGATCAGGGCAGCCGGGAAGCCCCACCGGTACTTAATGGAGGCTGACCGGAGAGCTTCCGTGAGCGGGCGTAGAGCCCTACGCCTGTCCAGGGTTTCCTTTGCTAAGTCCGGGTAGAAGGTGAGTGAGGCGCCGTCAAAGTCCAGCGGAGCTGCGTCCCTCGCTTTCTTCATAATCAGCTCCTTCTCCGGGAAGTGATGGACTCGGCAAATGATGTCTCGCGGCATGTCTGTAGGGGCCGCTCTGGGGCGCAGGGCCCTATGGACTCGGTCAATCTTCAAGGGAGCATCCGCTGCGCGGCCTAGTAGGCCGTTAAAAATTCCCTGGACGGACGGGAGCAGGTCCTCATCGCCTGTGGCTTCGGGAAGGCCACGGATCCGGACGTTGTTGCGCCTGCTCCGGTTCTCCTGGTCTTCCAGCTTGTAGAGGGCCATCCTATGGGCAATCGCTAGTTGTCGGGTGGTGGTTTGCAGGGCCCTGATTGCTGTCGCGTGGCGGTCGAGACGAAGCTCTGACTCTTCGACACGGAGCAAGACCTGCGACAGGTCCGAGCGTACCGCCGATACCTCCTTCTTGATGACGCGTTCGAGGCCTAGAAGCATGGAAGCCAGATCGGCCTTGGTAGGTAAGTCCCCTCCACCAGGAAGCGACTCCGGCGTGTCTAGGGTGGCGATCCTCCCCATCGGAGCCCGCAGATGCATAGTCAAGACCACGCCCCCACGCCGGTGCGTGTTATACACCGGTGCGTGTTATACGCCGGTGCGTGTTACGCCGATAAATACAGTAAGTCTTTTTTACGACGAAGCGTAGGTCGGGTGGCACACGTGCTGACATCGCGATACAGCGTAGGTTGGACGGGCGATTGCATGCCGGTCGGCATTTTTTATGGGCGTTTTTTACCGCTTTTTATGTAAGTGTATTTCTTTACTTTTATTAAATTAGTTATACGGAATTATGCTATGGTGAGTCTTCTTTCCATTTCCCTGGGATCCTGAGTTCTGCCTTTCTGCTTCACCTGCTGCTGCTGACGGCCCCGGCCTGTTTTATTCAATAAGGGAGCAATACTGTGATCATGGTCTGAGGAGGTGCTGTGGAAATTGACTATGGGCATGAAATCGCGTGCCTTTTGGTAAGCGCATATTTTGTTTGGTGGCGGTCACGATCCTTGGTGTTTTTCGGTTGCACAAAAGATTGAACACTTTTTTTTTTATTTATTGTTTTTTATTTTTACATCATTATTACCACTAAAAAAAATTATTATTATCACTAATATATATGTTTTTTAATTTTATTTTTATTGTTACTATTAACTTAATCTTTTTTACTTTTTCATGAATTCTTATGAATCACTTTTTATCAATTTAGGTATTTAATAAGTTTTCACTGGACTATTTTTCATTTATTGGACTTTTTTATCACTTCACTGAGATTTTTTCGAATTTCATTATTAACACTTTTATAATTCTTTTTATAAATTATGTTATGTTTGATTTATTTAAAGGGGTAGATCAATTTATTTCTCACTATTATTGCAATCAATTAATTAATCACTCATAGGTGTTTATATTTAATTTATTTATAGTATTTATGTATGTACCCAAATGAAATTTTATCATTTTTTTCCCACAAATAGAGCTTTCTTTTGGTGGTATTTGATTACAGGTGGGGTTTTTATTTTTTGCTAAACATACAAAAAAAATGGAAAATTAAAAAAAAAAAAAAATCATGTTTAATAGTTTGTTATAAAATTTTGCAAACAGGTAATTTTTCTGCTTAATTGATATGTGCTGATGAGGCGGCACTGGTGGGCACTGATAGGCTGCACTGGTGGGCACTGATAGGCTTTTTCCTTTTTGTTATCTTTTTGTGTTTACGCGTATCTTGTAAAACTGAGCTACAGCGATTTTTAGTTGTACTAGTGTAGATTTAGGTTTAGCGCGGTATTTATTTTTCTTTTTGACCCAAATGATTTGGACCAGTGCACAAAGCAAGGTCCATAAAGACATGGATGAGAGAGTTTGGGGTGGAGGAACTTGACTGGCCTGCACCCGATAGAACACCTTTGGGATGAATTAAAGCGGAGACTGCGAGCCAGGCCTTCTCATCCAACATCAGCGCCTGACCTCACAAATGCGCTTCTGGAAGAATGGTCAAACATTCCCATAGACACCCTCCTAAACCTTGTGGACGGCCTTCGCCGAAGGGCTGAAGCTGTTATAGCCAAAAGACCTGGCTAAAACCTTTGCACAGTACCGAAGAGGGAACATTGTATATACGGATATCATGGGAAGTTGGGGGATGGGTGACACTTACCAGGTGAGGCAGCCATCTTGTGAGATTGCGTTGGCCGGGAATCGAACCCGGGTCAGCTGCTGGGAAGGCAGCTATGCTCACCACTGCACCACCAACGCGAGGTAGCATGTCTTTGGAGTGTGGGTGGAAACCGGAGTACCCGGAGGAAACCCACGCAAGCACAGGGAGAACATGCAAACTCCATGCAGATAGTGTCCTGGTCAGGATTTGAACCATGGACCCCAGTGCTGCAAGGCTAACCGCTAAGCCTCTGTGCTGCCCATATGTGGCCTCTGTTCTCTAAGGCCCGCCCCCGCTGATCGGGGTAAATCAGTGATGTCCACTCAAAGCACTTAATAGGTAAAACAGCCACTGAATGGAGCCATTTAACAACTTTCAGCCCCGGACCAATTTGCTTGCTTAAGTCCAGACCACTTTTTGCGATTCGGCACTGCGTCGCTTTAACTGACAATTGCGCGGTCGTGCGACGTGGCTCCCAAACAAAATTGTCGTTCTTTTTTTCCCACAAATAGAGCTCTCTTTTGGTGGTATTTGATCGCCCCTGCGGTTTTTATTTTTTGCGCTATAAACAAAAAAAGAGCGACAATTTTGAAAAAAAAATGCATTATTTTTTACTTTTTGCTATAATAAATATCCCCAAAAAAAATATATAAAAAAAATTTTTTTCCCTCAGTTTAGGCCGATACGTATTCTTCTACATATTTTTTGGTAAAAAAAATTGCAATAAGCGATTATTGATTGGTTTGCGCAAAAGTTATAGCTCTACAAAATAGGGGATAGTTTTATATCATTTTTATTAATATTTTTTTTTTTTTTACTAGTAATGGCGGCGATCAGCGATTTTTATTGTGACTGCGACATTATGGCGGACACATCGGACATTTTTGGGACCATTGTCATTTATACAGCAATCAGTGCTATTTAAATGCACTGATTCCTGTGTAAATGACACTGGCAGTGAAGGGGTTAACCAGGGGGTGGCAGTGTAGGGGTTAAGTGTTCCTAGGGGCGTGTTACTAACTGTGGGGGGGGGGGGGGGGGGCGTGGCTGCGTTTTAGTGAACACTGATCTCTGCTCCAATGACATGGAGCAGAGATCAGTGTCACTAGTTGCTAGGCAGAACGGGGAGATGCTGTTTACTTCCGCATCTCCCCGTTCAGCCTTCCCGCGAGACGATCGCGGGTTTCCGATTCCGTGGGACCCGCGACCGGACTCAGGGGGGTCCCGACCGGCACGCGCACGCGATGGCACAGCGGCAATCTTAAAGGGACGTACCCATACGCCCTTTTGCCTGTCCGTGCCATTCTGTCGACGTACATCGGCGTGCGCCGGTCGGGAAGTGGTTAACCTACCAGCATGTCTTTGGGCTGTAGGAAGAAACCCGCACAAGCACAGGGAGAACATGCAGGCTCCATGCAGACAGTGTCCTGGTCAGGATATGAACCAAACACCCCAGTGCTGCAAGGCAGAAGTGCTAACGACTGAGCCTCTGTGCTGCCCGATCTTAACCACTTCCCGACCGCTCGCTGTATATATACGTCTCTTTTTTGAAGAGGGATATCTCGGTAACGGCGGCAGCTGCTGCCACAACCGAGGTATCCCTCTTTACAGTCAGCGGTCCCCTTTCCGATAATGGTGGTCATCGCGGCAGATTCGCCGCGAGATCACCGATATCGGCGGCGGGAGAGGTGACCCCCCCGCTCCCGCCTCTCTCCCGTGCCTTCTGCCGCTTACCGGAGCCGTCGGCAGCGGCGGAGGCGATCGGGTCCTTTCCCTGCCTGTGTATAGAGATGAGTGAGGCTAAGATGGCCGCCACTCATCTCTATACCATAGGAGGGCGGAAGCGACGTCAAAACGTCACTTCCGCCCATACCTCTTAAAGGGGAATTTTCAAATGTCATTTTTTTAAATGAGTCCAATTATGAGATCTGAGGACTTTTTGACCCCAGATCTAATATTTAAGAGGACCTGTCATGCTTTTTTCTATTACAAGGGATGTTTACATTCCTTGTAATAGGAATAAAAGTGATCCATTTTTTTTTAAAACAGTGCAAAAAATAATACAATTAAGTAAAATAAATAAGAAAAAACAAAAAAAAAATTTTTTAAAAACACCCCGTCCCGACGAGCTCGCGCGCAGAAGCGAACGCATACGTGAGCAGCGCCCGCATATGAAAACGGTAGTCAAACCACACATGTGATGTATCGCCACGATCGGTAGATCGAGAGCGATAATTCTAGCCACAGACCTCCTCTGTAACTCAAAAAATGCAACCTGTAGAATTTTTTAAATGTCGCTTATGGAGATTTTTGAGGGTAAAAGTTTGACGCCATTCCACGAGCGGCCGCAATTTTGAAGCAGGACATGTTGGGTATCAATTTACTCGGCGTAACATTATCTTTCACAATCCCAAAAAAAAATTGGGCTAGATTTACTGTTGTCTTATTTTTTTATTCAAAAAAGTGACTTTTTTTTTTTTTTTTTTTCCAAAAAAAGGGCGCTTGTAAGACCGCTGCGCAAATACGGTGTGAAAAAAAGTATTGCAATGACCGCCATGTTATTCTCTAGGGTGTTTGAAAAAAAAGCTATATATAATGTTTGGGGGTTCTAAGTAATTTTCTAGCAAAAAAAACTGTTTTAAACATGTAAACACCTAAAATCCAAAGCGAGGCTCGTCTGGAAGTGGTTAAAGCAGAACTTTACCTATAAGTGGAAGTTGCGCTTTTCCTCCTCTTCCTCCTTCAGCTTTAATTTTCCTAAAGGATCTGGAGATACAGGTCCATATTGTAGAGTTATGAATCTTTCATATTCTGTCCTGTAGGTGGAGACTCTGAACGGTTCTCTTTCCATCCACCCTACTCAAGAGCCGTCCATATTTCCCTTCATTCTCCTTGGGTTACGATATTCTTAAGTGACCCGTGAGATGCAGATCCTTTTTGTAGAGTGACCTGGAGCTACAGAGTCCTTCAGCTGTTGTAGGCCTCAGTGGCCTACAATATTGGTGATGTCCTTTGTGTGGAATGGGACAAATACATGTCCTCTGGTCTGTATAGTGTCTCTACTCCATGGATAGGCTCTGTCTTATGTAAGAGGACATGAGCTAGCCATGGGTGTGACCTGAAAGGTAGACAGGCAGGGGACAGGACAACTCATTTAAATGTGGAAGCCTGGCTCTTCATAGACGGTAGAGAGTCCTTTACCAGTATGGTGGATTGGGCAACAATGCCCTGATGGTCCATCGTCATTGTCTGTGGAGCTGCTACCAGCTCCACCTACTGTGCCCAGGTCTGCTGGCCGGCCTCTGCTGATTTTATGATGCCACTTATGGTGACCACTTGAATGGGGAACCAGCGCTACTTCTTTGACTCTCACCCAAAAGGTATTTCCACTTTTGCAGCCAAATTGGGATAACACCAACTTTATATCTGTTACATGTTCTCATTTACGGAGTAAAACTTAATGTAAAAATTTGTGAAGTTTGCTGCTCACCTTTAAAGAGGAAATCGCGTGTGAAAAATTAAAAAAAAAAAAAAAAAAAAACATGGCTCCACAAATCTGATACCAGAACCCCAGCCGAGCATGCAGCCAGGAAAGGAGGGGAGGTGAGGGGGGGGGGGGGGGGGTGAGCGTGACCCCCTCCACTCCTAAGCCATACCAGGCTACATGCCCTCGACATGGGGAGTGGACCTCGCAAAGGGGAACCCCCCTTCCCCCTGACAAGGTACCTCCCCATGTTGAGGGCATGTGACCTGGTATGGGCGAGGAGAGGAGGGCGGTGCATGCTCACCCCCCCATTTTCCTGGCCTGCCAGGATGTGTGCTTAGGGGGGGGTCTGGATTTTGATTGACCGTGGGCGTTTTTTTTTCATTCTTTCTATGGGGTTTCTGCCTTTAATGGTGAGCAGCAATTTTTTACAATTTTCTTAAAGCTATGCTACGTGAATGGTAACAAATATAAAGTAGGTGTAAAAAATGTGGCTGAAAAATTGGAAATACCTTTTTGGTGAGCTTTGTGGTCACAGTTTGTGATTCAGAAGCTGCAGAAAGGGAAATAGAGGGCTGGTGGAAAGACCCTCCGGTTACTGGAGTGGCAGCCGCCACCAGTGTGAGAACCTGTATTGGCACAGCCGTACCTGGGAGGGTTCCTCAGACTTTTTGTTGAGTCTTCTTCTAAAAATTAAGTCTCCAATAGAAACATATATCACAGTGGTGTTTTATGCCTCGCTTCTAATCACCCCCCCCCCCCCCCCCACAGTAGTATCTTCTGAACCCCCCCACAGCGGTGTCCTCTGTCCCCTTTCACATCATCCCCCCATTTATAGACTATGCCCCCCTCACTGTAGTGTCCTCTGACCCCCCCCAACAGTAGTTCCCTATGCCTCGTCACCAAAGCAGTGTACTATGCCCCCCCCCCCCCCCCCCCATAGCAGTGTCCTCTGCCATCCCCCTCCTCTATGGTGCCCTCTGCCCCCCCCCCCCCCATAGCACTGTTTTCTGCATCCCCTCCACCGCAACACACACAGTAGTGTCCTCTACTTACTACTACTTATTTTATTTTATTATTTTTTTGAGTATAACTATTTAACTTACTACCTAACTACCTACCACTACCTAAAATGTTTTAAATTAAACAACTCAGTGCACATCCCCCAAGTAATATACTATTCCCCTCCCCTCACTGTAGTTTCCTCTGCTCCCCCCTCCCCACACATGCATGGTGGTGTCCTCTACCCCCCCCCCCCCCACCCCAATAGTAGTGCTCTGTGGCCCGTCTCCAAAGCAGTGTCCTATGCCCCCCATAGCAGTGTTCTCTGCTACCCCCCCTCTGTAGTGTCCTTTGCCCCCCCCCCTCTGTAGTGCCCTCTGCCCCCCCCCTTCCCATAGAACTGTTTTCTGCATCCCACCCCACACATATAACAATAAAACCTCCAATAGAAACACATATTGTGTCACAGTAGTGTTTTATGCCCTTATGCCCCCCTTTAATTCACCCCCCCACGGTAGTGTCCTCTGCCACCCCCCCCCCCCCCCAACAGCGGTGTCCTCTGCCCCCTTTCACACCATCCCCCCCTGTAGTGCCCCCCCCCTGTGTACTTTTAGTATAACTATCTAACTTACTACCTAACTACCTACTACTACCTAAAATGTTTTAAATTAAACAGCTCAGCAATGCTGAGATGACTGAACATCCGCGCCTGTGCGGGAGTGACATCACCTCATCCCGGCCAACTAAGACCGATGGAGATCGGTACCCGGAAGCTGCCCAGCCAAAGATATCAGTAGCTGGCAAGGGGCACCGCAGTATAGTTCCATTTTAAGGCTTCTAAAGCAATAAATTCCGTAGTTGATAACGGATGCAATTCATAAGAGGTGCAACGCTGGGATGGACAGTTGGTCAACCCCAGAACTCGATAGTTGGCTGATGTCACTGTCGATGTGATGGTATCATCACTCTGTTGGAAGATGGCACTTGTCGATAAAAACATTTTGCCATGCCTGAACTCCTTGGTTGGCCTGCGCCAATTTATTGGCCGGCATAAATCCCGTAGGTGAGCACGGATGTCTTTCCTAAGGGGTGAAACGCTGGGAATGGGAAAGTCAGTCTCCTCCATAGCGTTTTCAACATTTTCAGTGGTTGATGAAAGCATGTTGCCATGCCTGATCGCCTTGGTTGGCCTACGCCTTCTTATTCGCCGGTATAAATCCCGTAGGTAAGCAAGGATGTCATCCCCAGGACGTGCAACGCTGGGAATGGGAAAGTCAGTCTCCATATCGTTGTCGGCATTTTCACATGTTAATGAGAACATTTTGCCATGCCTGAACTCCTTGGTTGGTCTGCACCTCTTCACTGTCCGACATAAATCCTGTAGGTGAGCACGGACGTCATCCCTAGGAGGTGCAACGCTAGGATGGACAGTTAGTTGGTCAAACCCAGAACTGGTGTCATCACTCGATGGTTGGATGATGTCACTGATTGATGGGATGGTATCATCACTCTGTTGGAAGATGCCACTTGTTGATGAGAACATTTTGCCATGCCTGAACTCCTTGGTTGGCCTGCGCCTTTTTATTGGCCGGCATAAATCCCGTAGGTGAGCACGGATGTCATCCCTAGGGGGTGCAACGCTGGGAATGGGAAAGTCAGTTTCCTTCATAGCGTTGTCTGCATTTTCAGTAATTGATGAAAGCATGTTGCCATGCCTGAACGCCTTGGTTGGCCTGCGCCTCTTCATTGACCGGCATAAATCCCGTAGATGAGCACGGATGTCATCCCTAGGGGGTGCAACACTGGGAATGGAAAAGTCAGTTTCCTTCATAGCGTCGTCTGCATTTTCAGTAATTGATATGCTATCATCGCTCTGTGAGATGATGTCACTCATTGGACTGCACGTCTTCTTTAGGAACAATACAATCCGTAGGTGATAACGTTTGTGATGCCTAGGAGGTGCGACACTGGGATGGACAGTCAGTTGGTCAACCCCAGAACTGGTGTCATCACTCGATGGTTGGATGATGTCACTTGACGACGGGATGGTATCATCACTCTGTTGGAAGATGCCACTTGTTGATGAGACCATTTTGCCATGCCTGAACTCCTTGGTTGGCCTGCGCCTCTTCGTTGGCCGGCATAAATCCCGTAGGTAAGCACGGATGTCATCCCTAAGGGGTGCAACACTGGAAATGGGAAAGTCAGTTTCCTCCATAGCGTTGTCGACATTTTCAGTGGTTAATGAAAGCATCTTCATAAGCCGGCATATATCCCGTAGGTGAGAACGGATGTCATCCCTAGGGGGTGCAACACTGGGAATGGGAAAGTCAGTTTCCTCCATAGCGTTGTCTGCATTTTCAGTAATTGATGAAAGCATGTTGCCATGCCTGAACTCCTTGGTTGGCCTGCGCCTCTTCGTTGGCCGGCATAAATCCCGTAGGTGAGCACGGATGTCATCCCTAGGGGGTGCAACGCTTGGAATGGGAAAGTCAGTTTCCTTCATAGCGTTGTCTGCATTTTCAGTACTTGATGAAAGCATGTTGCCATGCCTGAACTCCTTGGTTGGCCTGCGCCTCTTCGTTGGCCGGCATAAATCCCGTAGGTGAGCACGGATGTCATCCCTAGGGGGTGCAACGCTTGGAATGGGAAAGTCAGTTTCCTTCATAGCGTTGTCTGCATTTTCAGTAATTGATGAAAGCATGTTGCCATGCCTGAACTCCTTGGTTGGCCTGCGCCTTTTTATTGGCCGGCATAAATCCCGTAGGTGAGCACGGATGTCATCCCTAGGGGGTGCAACGCTGGGAATGGGAAAGTCCGTTCCCTCCATAGCGTTGTCTGCATTTTCAGTAATTGATGAAAGCATGTTGCCATGCCTGAACTCCTTGGTTGGCCTGCGCCTCTTCGTTGGCCGGCATAAATCCCGTAGGTGAGCACGGATGTCATCCCTAGGGGGTGCAACGCTGGGAATGGGAAAGTCCGTTCCCTCCATAGCGTTGTCTGCATTTTCAGTAATTGATGAAAGCATGTTGCCATGCCTGAACTCCTTGGTTGGCCTGCGCCTCTTCGTTGGCCGGCATAAATCCCGTAGATGAGCACGGATGTCATCCCTAGGGGGTGCAACGCTGGGAATGGGAAAGTCCGTTCCCTCCATAGCGTTGTCTGCATTTTCAGTAATTGATGAAAGCATGTTGCCATGCCTGAACTCCTTGGTTGGCCTGCGCCTCTTCGTTGGCCGGCATAAATCCCGTAGGTGAGCACGGATGTCATCCCTAGGGGGTGCAACGCTGGGAATGGGAAAGTCCGTTCCCTCCATAGCGTTGTCTGCATTTTCAGTAATTGATGAAAGCATGTTGCCATGCCTGAACTCCTTGGTTGGCCTGCGCCTCTTCGTTGGCCGGCATAAATCCCGTAGGTGAGCACGGATGTCATCCCTAGGGGGTGCAACGCTGGGAATGGGAAAGTCCGTTCCCTCCATAGCGTTGTCTGCATTTTCAGTACTTGATGAAAGCATGTTGCCATGCCTGAACTCCTTGGTTGGCCTGCGCCTCTTCGTTGGCCGGCATAAATCCCGTAGATGAGCACGGATGTCATCCCTAGGGGGTGCAACGCTTGGAATGGGAAAGTCAGTTTCCTTCATAGCGTTGTCTGCATTTTCAGTACTTGATGAAAGCATGTTGCCATGCCTGAACTCCTTGGTTGGCCTGCGCCTTTTTTTTGGCCGGCATAAATCCCGTAGGTGAGCACGGATGTCATCCCTAGGGGGTGCAACGCTGGGAATGGGAAAGTCCGTTCCCTCCATAGCGTTGTCTGCACTTTCATTTTTTGGTGGGATGGTGTCATCAGTTTCTGGGTGAATTACATAATTTGTTGGTGGGGTGGAGTTTCTACTCGTTGGTTGGAACAGTCGGTAGAACGCCTTGAAATATATTAGGAGCAGTACCACCAGCATGGTGACAAGCCCCAACAAGCATTCTGACCGGTGCTCAGTAACATTTTTTATAAGTATGGGTGGGACTGTGTTCTCTAGGGCCACCCACCCCTTGGACCAGACTGAGCAGAGCCCAGTGACCACCCATTGGTACCAATCACCAGCATTTATAGGCAGGGATGGGATTATATTGTCAAAGGCTGTCCCCCTCATGTTCCAGATATACATCAGTAGATGAATAAATCCACACAGCTGCAAGTACTTCAAATAGTATCCTAATATTCTGGCCAGGTAATTTTGGTGCAGAATGTACTTCAGAATGAAAATACATATCAGGATAGCCCATGGGTACAAGATTTTAAAAATCATTGGAATCTGCACCGGCTGCTGTGTTGTTTTCAGGATCCCCTCCTTATGTTCCATGCGGGTCTCTGGGGACTCCCTGATGTCATTTCTGGGTTCCTCCTCCTGCATGTGGATCTCTGGGGACTCCCTGATGTCATTTCTGGGTTCCTCCTCCTGCATGTGGATCTCTGGGGACTCTCTGATGTCATTTCCGGGTTCCTCCTCCTGCATGCGGGTCTCTGCGGACTCTTTGATGTCATTTCTGGGTACAGCCCATGGGTACAAGATTCTAATAATCAATGGAATCTGCACCGGCTGCTGCCTTGTTTTCATGATCCCCTCCTTCTGCTCCATGCGGGTCTCCGGGGGGTCATTCTCCAATTGTCTGACCATTTCCTTCACGGGTTCGTGGGTCATCTTCATGTCTCCCTCCATGTTTTCCATGTGGAATTCTGGGGAGTCTTTGATGTCATTTCTTTGTACTTCCCATGGAAGCATTAGCATAAAAAGAATGGTGAGGATTATATTCCTCATTTTTTTTTTTTTTTTATAGAGTAATTGAGAAATAAATTCAATTACAGTCGCTGGATACGTAGTAAATGTCAATGAATGCCAATCACTACAGAAATTAGAACGATTAGGCTGAGTTTTCTGAGATATAAAGCAATGCAAATACAGGAGCTCTGTAAGGAAGCAGCTTACTCTACTGAAAGCAAATCTCAAATGTGGCTTCTGGCTGTGCACACACACTATTTACCAACTGCAAGAGGTCAGGTGTCACTATGACATCATAGTGTGCCAGGTCATGTGACCATCACAGTGTGACATCATAGTGTGCCAGGTCATGTGACCATCACAGTGTGACATCATAGTGGGTGCTCTTTTGAGCCAATCAGATTGCAGCAGGGAAAGCTGAACAGTGGCTGCTGCAATCTGATTGGCTACATATTGAGTAAACAAGAATGTTTCCTATTGGGAATCCGTAGATATAATAAGAGACTTTATGAGAATAATGGAGTCATGGGAGGAATATTAATATGATTTATAGTCTGTAGGGGGCAAAAACAATAAAAGGGCAAATTACACAGAAATACATAGATGTATAGTTATTAGAAGATCAGATCATAATTTTGTTACTATTATCATAAATTATTTTATTAAATAATATTCTAATCCTATAATTTCTGCTAATATTTACGATAATATAAAATTATTTAAAATAATATATAAGATTAGAATTTATATTATACCAATAACAATTATATATATATATATATATATATATGTGTATAAAATAAATAGTAATAATAATTTTAATACATTTAAAATATAATTTTAATACATTTAAATTTAATAATATATATATATATATATATATATATATAATATATATATATATATATATATAATTGTTATTGGTATAATATAAATTCTAATATTATATATTATTTAAAATAATTTTATATTATCGTAAATATTACCAGAAATAATAAGATTAGTAAGTAGAATAATAATAATGCTATAATAAAACAGTTCTCTGTATTTGGATGACATTATCCTCCTCTCCGTGATCTCTGCTATCCCCGGTTGTAATGCACACAGGTGCCGGTAGAGGGCAGCAACATTCATCTCCTCCTGTAGGATCCCATCACTATAGATTTCCTCCTGTAACACCGATCACCATAGAGCTCCGGCAGATCGGTGTGTCCCGGTGGTCGGGGTGGATGAAGGGGGAGGCGGGGAAGCTGCGCCCCGGGGTGGCCGGGAAGGGGAAGTGCTGGAAGAAGGGACACAGTGAGTGGAACCCCCGAGGGGAGGAGACACCGGGGGGAGAGGGGGGAGAACTCATTATTGTTATTGTCAGTCATCATTATTACCAATAAAGATTTGTAATCCTCACCATGTAATAATAGAATGGTGCATTGTATGTCATGTGATCAGCATTGCAAATCCCCCCACCGACCTCTTATTACCAACAATCATTTTTATTATTATTATCATTATTTATATTATTATTATTATTTATATTATTATTTTATATTATTATTATTATTTATATTTTATTTTTATCATTATTTATATTATTATTATTATATTATTATTATCTTTATATTTATTATTATTTATATTATTATCATTATTTATATTATTTTTATTATTATTAATATTATTTTATTTTTATCATTATTTACATTATTATTATTGTTATCATTATTTATATTATTATTTATATTATTTTTATTATTATTTATATTATATTATTATTCTCATTAGTAGTATTTGTACATTTATATATATGTGTGTGTTACTTGTACACCTGACCCCCTCCCCCCCATTCCTGGACTATCAGAACTGCTGTTTTTAGGTCTTGTTTGTGATAACAGCAGGGACTGCTGCTCCTCTGAAAAGCAATCCATACAGATCGCTTTTCAGAGGCATTTGTCAGGCGGTGAAGAAGCAATATGTTGCCTCCTCACCTGTTTTATGCCCGTAAATGCCTCATCACCGTGCAATGCACACAGTTGTAGGTTGCAGTGCAGCCTCATTCACCCTGGGTACACCCCCCAGCTAAAAGGGGGAGGAGCAGTTAGGGGTGGTAAAACCATCTCAACCATGTGGTTTTACCCCCCCCCCCACCTTCGAATTGCCATGCGGACAAGCCCTTGGTTCACATCTGTGTGGCTGCATGTAAGGCCGCCTGTTCATTTCAATGGGCTTCCCTACCCGCAGGAATGCCGGGAGAGAAGTCCCCGCCCCTTTTTTTATTGCGCCGCACCAAAAGCACCGCGTGTTTGCCAATGTGTGGGGTACCAGTAATAATGAATGGCACCCCTAAGGAGCACAACATTTGTCGGGGTGTCGGGAACGAGCGCGGTTTTGCGCGACACACAGTAGCGTGACCCGAGCCTTGGACAGGGGCGCCCCCAAGACTGGAAATACTTTTCACGGGCGCCCCCTACTGGAGAACGGTTGAGGCACACGGATCTGTACTATGTGTTATGACTAATTTCTGATTGGGACTCTAAAATAAAAGTTAATACTGCAGCTGCAGGAACAGATTCACAGGAATCAATCACTGTGTTTAAAATGTCCGTTCTGACGAAATTTATTATTACATGTTATTTTATACACAGATAAGAAAGGGGTGGTGTGAGATGTTATTAAAAACTAACAAATAGAAATACGTTATTAAAAGCTAAACAAATAGAAATATATTATTAAAAGCTAGCGAATAGAACAATTGCAAAAGTAAAACATGGATAGGGGGGGGGGGGGAGTAGAGAGTTTCTAGAGGAGATGTGTCTGTGTGTTAGGTGAAGGTTACAGAACACATTTCAGCAGTGAGAACAAAATGGAGTCTCTTGTGCTTAAATGAACAGTACAACGAATGTCCATGTCATTTCCTCCCTTTTGTTTATTTGACACCATTATTCTCCGCGTTACATTCAGCCGATTGCTGGTAACTCCTGTTACATTGGCGCAGAGAGGCGGCGTCCTGTTCAGTTCTCTCCTAGCTTTCTCATAACAAACGGGTTCATCAGGGCTGGTGGACAATTTGTTGATACAGCGGGTAGTCACACAGAGGCACAGCCTGATGAGGAAGTAAATGACAAATATGAGAAATAGGAACATCACAATGTAAGCGCCTAGTTTCTGTAACCATGTTGCTATGCTATATAAAAAATCACCAACACCTCCTAAACCCTTAAAGGGGTTCCATCCATCTTTAGCAATATCTCTGGCCTTATTCTGTAGTTCTCTTATCTTAGCAAGATGCCCTTTAATAATGTCCTCATTATCAGAAATGTATATACAACAGTCAGTGCGAAACAACTTACACATCCCACCTTGAGCTGCAGTGAGATAATTTAGAGTTAATCTGTGCTCTAATACTACTTTTTTGATCTGAGCCATTTCTTCACTTAATAAACCTATATCAGTGGTTGTAAGGTTAATAATTTCATCTACAATTCTAGTGTAATTATTTATTCTTTTCATTGCTTCAATTCCCCATCCTGTCCAGGAAGGGAACCATGACCATGCCATGTCACCTTCAGTGAACAGCTCTCTTTTGAACACTAAAGGGTATTCTGGACTTTGATCTGGACGCACTGTATCTTTGCGAACAGCCAAAGCAGGTGCTAACTTCCCAATATAACATGTACCTGTAACATTAGCAGGAAGCCAGGCGTAAGCTTTATTTCCACATATATAATATAACCCTCTACGTATGGATGGTATGCCTGCTTCTAAATAACTGGAAGCAATAACCTGGAATCCCAGGTAACCGATATTTTGACATATTGGGAACTGTGAGCAATTTGTACTATAAAGGGTTCTATTTAGTTCTGGATCTGGGATATGATAATATTGACCATAGTTTCCTCCATAAACTGTAATTTTTGCTCCGGTGCAATCTGAATTGCCCAACCGTGTACATTTAGTTTTAAATGGGCATGTAATGTTTAAACAAATCTGTGGAGTGCCTATCTGTTTTGAAACCATCAAAGTCACTGATCTGTGCTCATTAGCTGTGGAGACCATGTATGAGCCATTTATTCTGGTCCTGTTTAGATCAGTGAATTTGAGAGGCACTGCTATCATGGGTATTGTTCCTGTTTGGGGATTTAGGTGAGAACACACCCAGCAGTTACTAGCGTTGCTATGGGTTGCATACAATTTTAACATTTGGATGAAAGGGTTATTTTCCCATGTCTCAGTTCTCACAAACAACAAAAAGAAAAGAAACATTATCATAATTTTTTCAAAGGATATCATATCTTCAGGATTTTCTTGCAGTGACTGGCGTGAATCCAGGTAGGCTTTCCTTCCAACTTGACAGCGGAACCGGTCGTCAAAAGCACCAAATGTGGTCCGTCAAATTTTGGTTCTAGTGGCTTTCTGACGTGTCGCTTGACCACTACCCAGTCACCTGGCTGGATTCTGTGAATACCTGAAACAGAATCTGGGTCGGGGATAGATTTATAAACACCTTCATGTATTTTATTCAATGTTATTTGCAAAATCTGAACATATTCTAACAGACTAGAGTGAGAAGCCTGCAACTGTTGGGGAAAATATAGCCCTGTTTTGGGTGGCCCTCCAAATAAAATCTCATAGGGGGACAGCCCATGTGGTTGCTTAGGGGTAGTTCGTATAGAATATAGGGCTAATGGCAAAGCTTCCACCCATCCTTTTCCCGTATCTGCTTTAATTTTTGCACATCTGTTTTTCAAAATTCCATTAAGTCTCTCAACTTTACCACTACTTTGTGGATGATAAGGTGTATGGAAAGCTTGCTGTATGTGAAGGGCTTCCATTACCTCTTTCATTACTTCCCCAGTAAAATGGGTTCCTCTGTCACTCTCAATAGCTTCAGGAACTCCATATCTACAAACTATTTCATTCAAAATTTTCTTTGCTGTTGTTTTTGTATTTGCTTTGGCTACTGGCCAGCATTCAGGCCAGCTCGAAAACATGTCAATGCAAACTAAAGCGAACTCATAGATGCCTATTCTGGGCATCTGAATGTAGTCTATTTGAATTCTTTGGAAAGGGAAATCTGGCTTAGGAGAATGCCTTTGGGGAACATGGACAGGCCTTCCTGCATTGTGCAGAGCACAAGTGAGACATGAAGCACAAAACCTGGCTGCAAATGCACTAAATCCAGGTGCTATCCAATAGCAGTCAGTAAGTGCCACCATCGCGCCCTTAGCAAGATGACTGACGCCATGTGCCAGTTGTGCTAAAACTGGGTACAAACTCCTGGGTAGACACCACCTGTTGTCAGCGCTCCACAGGCCCTGCTGATTTTGGGTAGCATTACATTTTATCCACTTATCCTTCTCTTCATCAGGGGCCTGGTTCTGCAACTGAATTAGAGTTTCTACATCCCACTGCTCTTGATGAGGGGAATCTGACCCCGCTACCTGGGCGACCCCTACAGTGGGTGTGACTCCAAATGCCATAAGGGCAGCACCCTTTGCCGCTTGGTCCGCCAAAGCATTTCCTCTGGCTGTCATGTCATTTCCCCTTGCATGCCCTTTTACCTTCAAGATGGCAACTTCTGCTGGTTTCTGAAAGGCCTCAAATAGCCGCTCTATGAGTTTTGCATGTCTCACTGGCTTCCCTGCACTAGTCAGAAAATTCCGTGCTTTCCAGATAGGCCCAAAATCGTGAGCTATTCCAAATGCATATCTGCTGTCAGTGTAAATGTTTCCCCTTTGATTCTCTAGGAGATGACATGCTTTGACTACAGCACACAACTCCGCTTCCTGTGCTGACATCTGGGGTATCAATGCTTCCTGATGTAAAATGGTGTCTGTAGTGGTAACAGCAAACCCTGTGTGTGGCTGACCATCATCAGTGTAAAATCTGGAACCATCTACAAATAAGTGTGTGTCACAATCTGATAAAGGCTCATCTTTTGCTGGTGTGACAGAGGCCCTTTCTACCTCCATCAGAGCCATACAATCATGAGAGAAACTCTCGGGTTCTACATCAGTACCATTTGTTGCATCTTCCTCATCAATTATAGGAAGAAGAGTTGCCGGATTTAAAGTAACACATCGTTTGATTGTTAAATTCGATGGAGCAAAAAGAGCAGACTGGTACTTGTCAAATCTACTGGCAGACACATGTCTGGTATTTACTTGATTCATGATTTCCTGTACTGCATGTGGTACATACAGGATCAGAGCAGAATCTAGTACAAGCTCAGTTACTTTGTCTAGCAGCAAAATGCAGGCTGCTATGGCTCGCATACAACTGGGGGAGCCTTTGATGACGGGGTCTAATGAGGCCGATACATACATCACAGGCCTCTGTTTGTCTCCATGTAGCTGGGTGAGTACACCTGCAGCAAATCCATTGACTTCATGACAGAACAATGAGAAAGTTTTAGTATAGTCAGGAAGTCCAATGGCGGGAGCTTCAGACAAAATTTTAATAAGCTCCTTCATCTGCAATTCATTTTCCCATGTGAGGTTGAAAGGATTTCTAGTGGTAGCCTCATATAGAGGAGCCAAAAGTTCTGATGCATTCGGAATCCAGTCCCTACAATATCCCACTAACCCCAGGAAGGCACGTAGTTGCCGTACATTTCTTGGCTTTTCAAATTTTTGTAGAGTTTTAACTCGATCTGGGGTTAGGTGACGGATTCCATGTGAAATGCAGTGACCCAGGAAGATCACTTTCTCTTGGCAGTATTGTAGCTTATCTTTGCTAACTTTGTTGTTACTGTTATAGAGAAACATGAGAAGGCTTACTGTTTCTTTGCTACAAATGTCCCTTGTATCAGAACAAATAAGCAAATCGTCTATGTACTGAAGCAAAACTGTGTTTGGGTGTGAGGGGGACCATTGGTCCAATACTTGCTTTAACGCAGTATTAAATTCAGAGGGGCTACTCACACAGCCTTGGGGCAATCTTGTCCATGCTAACTTTTGGGCATCATGGGTAAATGAAAAAAGGTGCCAGCAATCTGGGTGCAGGGGCACCGAAAAGAAAGCATTTGCAAGATCAATCACTGTAAAGTAGGTGCTGGAGGCAGGTATTCCACTTAGTAAAGTGTGGGGGTTGGGCACGATCGGGGTATCTGCCTCAATTATATTGTTAATGGCTCTCAAATCATGCACCATGCGGTATGTCACCTGCCCACCCTTCTTGTTTGGCTTCTTTGCAATTGGGAACAGGGGTGTGTTGACTTGGGACTTAATTGGTACAACAACCCGTGCTGCTTTCAGTTGAGTGATTTGATCCTTTATCCCCTCAGTCTGAGCAATACTCAGTGGGTACTGTTTAATCTGTGGGAGATGGGATCCTGGTTTTATTTTTATCATGACTGGGGTGCAATCCAGCAGACCTACATCATATTTGCTGGTGGCCCATAATTCAGTGGGAATCACTTTCAATTCTGGTGGAAATGGCGGAGTGGAGTCTTGGATTAAAAATACTCCACAGGCAGAATTTAAAACTTCTCCTGACAGACTACTGACCACTTGGACTCCTGTAGGAGTGTAGTCTATGTTTGCTAAAATTTGGTTCAAAATGTCAGCTCCCAGAAGATTGGTAGGAACTGTGTCTGAAACTAACACTTTAGTGACAATTTCTGTTTGCTGTCCTAGCCTGAGTTTAAGTGGCTTGGACTCGACCAAATCAGTAGAGGTCCCGGTTAGGCCAACACCAGAGATAACATTTGTAGATAATAATCCTGGAGGTAAGTCCTCTATATTAAAAACACTTCGGCTTGCACCAGTATCTATTAAACAGGTTAATTCTGTTTCTCCTCCAGGATAGGGGAGTTCTTGTAAAAATACTTTTACTCTGGTCTCGGGACCATTGTCTCCTCTATTTAACATGATTGATACTGGTATGCCATTTTCCTATGCCTGATCCACTGCTTTTGTACTGGGATCAGCATGAGGTGCTTCTAAGCTCTTTTCTAGTCTACGGTCAGGAAGATGGCAGAATTTAGCTATGTGTCCTTCCCCATCACAATTGTAGCATATGATTGGTCCCCGATCGCCATGATTTCTGAAATTGCCTTTGCCTCTTCCTCTTCCTTTTCCTTTTCCTCTCTGCTTCCCCATGTACATAACCTTGGGTTTGCTGTCTTTTTGGTTAATCCTGTTTTCTATGGATAACAGGATAGGCAGGACGTCTCGAATAGACATATTGCCTGCCTCAGGCCTTGCTGTGAACAACTTCTCTTTCAACTGGGGTATTAAACCATCAAGAAACCTTTGTTTCACCAGTTGCGTAGATGGACTTGCAGTTTCTCCCACCTTCTCTTCCTCTACATTGATGCCTGCTTCCTCAGCCATATCGCTTAACCGCCTCCAATAAGCCCCTGCTGCTTCCTCTTTCCCTTGCTTAGCATTCATAAATTCAGCATGTCTGGTTTGTCCATATATTTGGGGCAATTTTTCTTTCAATTTCCCACAAACCTCCCGTCCACTAACCATCTTACCTAGAGTTTTGGTGTCTACACCACATTCCTTAAGTATATAGCCAGACATGTTGCTTCCCACTGCTTTAATAAGAAGCTGATGAATGTCAGTAGCAGAAGCCTCATATGCTTCCTGTGCAGCACTAAGTTTGTTTGCAAACCCAATTGGATTCTTTCTAGGGTCTCCCAATCCCTCTAATATGGCTCTCATATCTTGGGGACTGAAAGGTACATGCCATTTAATTTGAGACTTACTGTCAACAGCATTACCTTCAAAAACTAATTGGGTTCTGACAGGATAAACTGAAGTAGATTGCTCTGTGACCGGGGCAGAAGGGGCAGTTTCTCCCTTCCTTCTCTCTTCATCTTGCTGCCACAATTTGGAAATTATGGTTTGCCCTGGAAGTTCAGAATCTATCTCTCTTTCTCTGGCCAAAGCCTTAAGTTCAGAGAGATCTAGTTTTGCATATGTGCCTTTTGATTTATGCCAATCATCCGTTTCTAGGATATGAGACAAATCCCTCTTTGTAGGTTGATACGGGGCTGTTAAACCTCTGCTCTCTACTATATTGCCCAGCTCATCTTTTGTGTGTTCCATGTAATCTAATTCTTTTGCTTTTGTGCTTGGACCCCTTAAAGCCAAACTGGCAGCCACATAAGGTGGGGGGTCCTCTTCTACAGAGTCTTCTGGCCAAACGTAGTAAATTTGGGCAGTACTTTTATTAAACATCTCCGTCAAGCCAGTTTGATTTGCTACTTTAGCTTCTGTCTCCCATGTGCAAGCTATTCTCCACGTTCCTTCACTGCACAGTAGTGGGCCATAATGGTGCAGAAAAGTTTGCCATACTTGTAAATCAAAAGTCCCTTCAGATTTTAAAGGTTTAGCTGTTCCCTTTGTCCATTCTACCCATTTATCTAGGGGCTCAGTATAGGCGGAACCGTACCTTCGGTTCATATATTCTCTAGCGCTCATCTTGCGCTGGGCATTATCTGAAGGCCTCTTACCTTTCATTCCCTTATTTTAATGCCCATAATGACTGGCCAGTCTTCTCTACTAGTGCCTATACCCTCTTGCCTCTAAAACAAATAGTACAGCAAATCTGCAGATTTACAAGTATAGTCTCCACTTATCTACGTGGATAGAAGGGGTTTATGACAATAGACAAAACACTCATTAAGAGACCCTCCTCGTCTCTTCTCTTCTCTGTGAGTTTTATCTGAACCTACAATGCGCCTCTGACCCAGGTCGCCCACAAGGAGTCAACGCAGGGAACTCCAGAGGATTCTCCCTATCCACACACAGTCCAACCCGTGAAGAGGGACACAAACACATTCACACACACACGTTACCCAACCAGAAAGGTCCGAGAGTGGTCTGGTTTCCTTGAGAACCGACAGATAGAATACATAGGAAAGGCAGAAATATAGCAAGCTTAAGGACAGCTTACCTAGCCGGCATTTAGAGGTCTGCCTTCCCGATGATCCCGATCGAATCGCGGTTCCTTCTGGAAACTCTGCCAAACTCCTGATATCTGGCTCGCCAAAACTGTTATGACTAATTTCTGATTGGGACTCTAAAATAAAAGTTAATACTGCAGCTGCAGGAACAGATTCACAGGAATCAATCACTGTGTTTAAAATGTCCGTTCAGACGAAATTTATTATTACATGTTATTTTATACACAGATAAGAAAGGGGTGGTGTGAGATGTTATTAAAAACTAACAAATAGAAATACGTTATTAAAAGCTAAACGAATAGAAATATATTATTAAAAGCTAGCGAATAGAACAATTGCAAAAGTAAAACATGGATAGGGGGGGGGGGGAGTAGAGAGTTTCTAGAGGAGATGTGTCTGTGTGTTAGGTGAAGGTTACAGAACACATTTCAACAGTGAGAACAAAATGGAGTCTCTTGTGCTTAAATGAACAGTACAACGAATGTCCATGTTTTTTTTTTTTTTACATGGCGGCGATCAGCGATTTTTTTTCGTGACTGTGATATTGCGGCGGACACATCGGACACTTTTGACACATTTTTGGGACCATTCACATTTATACAGCGATCCGTGCTATAAAATTGCACTGATTTCTGTGTAAATGTGACTGACAGGGAAGGGGTTAACACTAGGGGGCGATCGAGGGGTTAATTATGTTCCCTGGGAGGTGATTCTGTGGGGGGAGGCGACTGACTGGGGGGAGGAGACCGATCGGTGTTCCTCTGTACTGAGAACATACCATCCTCTCCTCTGACAGTATGTGGATCTGCTGTGTTCCCGGGCAATCGCAGGTGCCCGGCGCACGCGCACTGGGCCCCGAGCGACGCGGCGGGCGCGTGCGCCCCCTAGAAGGTCAGGAAGGGGAGGGCGTCATATGATGCCCGCCCAGGATGGGAGATCCCATCTGGGGGCGTCATATTACTATAGCTGGGATGTGAAGTGGTTAATCACAGGTGAATTTTTTACGAAAAAATAAGAAGACCGAAAATTTAGCAAAAAAAAATAAAAGTTTTTCCGTTTCTGTCAGTAAATTTAGTAAATAAGTAATTTTTCTCCTTCACTGAAGGGCACTGGTAGGTGGCACTGATGAGGAGGCACTAATATGCCCCACTGATGGGCACTGGTAGGTGGCACTGATGGGCACTGAAAGGCAGCACTGAGTGGCATCACTAATGGGCACTGATAGGTGGCACTGATGGGCACTGATAGGTAAGACTAACAAATATACATGCGGCGCTGGTACTGAAACAGATCCTCTAGTACTGAAGTTCAAGTGGCCAGTGGGCTGCTATGCAGCCTAAAAATAGTCTATTGATTCAGGGCCGGCCTTAGTCGGGAAGGAGAAGCCGTCTCCAAGATATTAGGGGTGCATCGGATCGTCGCCGTTCCGTGATCCGAACGGGTCACCCTGTTCGGATCGGCACACCCCGCGATCCGCGGAGCGCTCCGCGGCCTCGGCCTTAGGAAAGGCCGTGGCTGCGGCCTAGCTCCGGAGTGGCGGCCATCTTGGTACACCCGGCGGCCGTTTACAATGTGATCGCTCCGTCAAATGACGGAGCGATCACTTGTAAACATACTCTGCATTACACCCTGCCAATACTCTGCATACTCTGCATTACACCCTGCCAATACTCTGCCAATACTCTGCATTACACCCTGCCAATACTCTGCATACTCTGCATTACACCCTGCCAATACTCTGCATACTCTGCATTACACCCTGCCAATACTCTACATACTCTGCATTACACCCTGCCAATACTCTGCATTACACCCTGCCAATACTCTGCATACTCTGCATTACACCCTGCCAATACTCTGCATACTCTGCATTACACCCTGCCAATACTCTGCATTACACCCTGCCAATACTCTGCATTACACCCTGCCAATACTCTGCATACTCTGCATTACACCCTGCCAATACTCTGCATACTCTGCATTACACCCTGCCAATACTCTGCATTACACCCTGCCAATACTCTGCATTACACCCTGCCAATACTCTGCATACTCTGCATTACACTCTGCATTACACCCTGCCAATACTCTGCATACTCTGCATTACACCCTGCCAATACTCTGCATACTCTGCATTACACCCTGCCAATACTCTGCATTACACCCTGCCAATACTCTGCATACTCTGCATTACACCCTGCCAATATTCTGCATACTCTGCATTACACCCTGCCAATACTCTGCATTACACCCTGCCAATACTCTGCATTACACCCTGCCAATACTCTGCATTACACCCTGCCAATTCTCTGCATACTCTGCATTACACCCTGCCAATACTCCGCATTACACCCTGCCAATACTCTGCATTACACCCTGCCAATACTCCGCATTACACCCTGCCAATACTCTGCATACTCTGCATTACACCCTGATAATACTCTGCATACTCTGCATTACACCCTGCCAATACTCTACATACTCTGCATTACACCCTGCCAATACTCTGCATACTCTGCATTACACCCTGCCAATACTTTACATACTCTGCATTACACCCTGCCAATACTCTGCATTACACCCTGCCAATACTCTACATACTCTGCATTACACCCTGCCAATACTCTGCATACTCTGCATTACACCCTGCCACTACTCTGCATTACACCCTGCCAATACTCTGCATACTCTGCATTACACCCTGCCAATACTCTGCATACTCTGCATTACACCCTGCCAATACTCTGCATTAAACCCTGCCAATACTCCGCATTACACCCTGCCAATACTCTGCGATATTCAGGCAATATTACAGTGGGGGGGGGGTGGTGGCGTGGATATTACAGTGGGGGAGATGACGTGGATATTACAGTGGGGACTATATGGTGGTGGAATTTTCACAGGTTTTTGAAAATTCAATTATTATTTGCTGATCCGAAAAATGATCCGATCCGTGAGTTTTTTGATCCGTTGCACCCCTACAAGATATGCAAGAAAAAAACAAATGCAGGCGCCTCTGAGTTAGGCTATGTTTCTACTATTGCGTTCCCAAAGTCGTGCAATTTTACCGCGATTTGTTGCCGCGACTTGAAGCAATTCCTGTATATTCTTGAGGTCTATGGACCTCAAGTTCCATCAAAGTGGGACCAAAGTAGTGCAGGGACTACTTTGAAGTCGCTGCGTCTTGAAGTCGCACAGATATGAACGGTACTCATTGGGGTACGACATGTCATGCGACTTTTCAGTCCCAAATCGCATGAAAAGTCGCACTAGTGGAAACCGAGCCTTAGACTGTAAAGTGTATATTAATAAAAACACTACGGGGGTTGATTTACCAAAACTGGAGAGTGCAAAATCTGTTGCAGCTGTGCATGGTAGCCAATCAGCTTCTAACTTCAGCTTGTTCCATTAAGCTTTCACAATAAAACCTGGAAGCTGATTGGTTTCTATACAGACCTGCACCAAATGTTGCCCTCTCCATTCTTAGTAAATCCACCCCTATATGTTTTTATTAATACACACTTTACAGTCTAACTCAGAGTCGCCTGCATTTGTTTTTTCCTGATAGGTGGCACTGATGGGCAGCACTGACTGGCATCACTAATGGGCACTGATTGGTGTAACTGATGGGCGGCACTGATAGGTGGCACTGATGGGCAACACTGAAAGGCAGCACTGACTGGCATCACTAATGGGCACTGACTGGCATCACTAATGGGCACTGACTGGCATAACTAATGGTCACTGATGGGCACTGATTGGTGTCACTGATGGGCACTGATAGGAGCACTGATGGGCACTGATTGGTGTCACTGATGGGCACTGATTGGTGTCACTGATGGGCACCGCTAGGGCTGTACTGTAATCAGTGCCCTGATTACCTGTACAGGTCTCCCCTGCCAGGAGAGCCGATAAACGGCACTTCCTTGTTTACATGTGATCGGCTGTGATTGGACACAGCCGATCACATGGGTAAAGACCCTGCGTCATCGGCTCTTTACCGAGATCAGGGGCATGCCATGTCCTAGGAATAATTGGGGGCATGCCATGTCCTATGAACAATAAGTGCATACCAAGTCCTAGGAACAATCGGGAGCATACCACGTCCTAGGAACAATCGGGAGCATACCACGTCCTAGGAACAATCGGGAGCATACCACGTCCTAGGAACAATCGGGAGCATACCACGTCCTTGGAACAATCGGGAGCATACCACGTCCTAGGAACAATCGGCATACCACGTCCTAGGAACAATCGGGAGCATACCACGTCTTAGGAACAATCGGGGGCTTATTATGTCCTAGGAACAATCGGGGGCTTATTATGTCCTAGGAACAATCAGGGGTAGGGTTGCCACCTGTTCGGGATTTACCCGGACAGTTCGGGTTTAGAATCATGCGCTTGGGTTTCCGAGACCCGGACACATTATTCAGACCTAACCAAGTCTCCCCCTCCCCCCTTCTCTCTCCTGCCTCTAAGTTAGTACACTAAGGTAAATCAGGGTTCTCAGAGCACTCATTAGATCAGTGCTTCCCTTTACATCAGAGCCCTCTTCGTACACCAGAGCATCCCTTATGTTAGAGTCCCCAGAGTTCTCCCTTACATCAGAGTCTGCAGAGTCCCCCTTACAGTGAAAAGGAACTCTGCAAGTTCAGATGTAAAGGGAAGCTCTGCTGCAGATTCAGATGTAAAGGGGAACTCTGTGGACTCAAATGTAAAAGGGGACTCTTGTGATTAACTTCATACAATTAGAAATGTTATTTAACCACTTACCCACTGGGCACTTAAACCCCCTTCCTAACCCGACCAATTTTCAGCTTTCGGTGCTCTCACACTTTGAATGACAATTACTCAGTCATGCAACACTGTACCCAAATTAATTTTGTGTCCTTTTTTTTCACACAAATAGAGCTTTCTTTTGGTGGTATTTAATCACTGCTGTTTTTTTTAATTTTTGCGCTATGAATCAAAAAATACTGAAAATTCGGTAAAAAAAATAAAATAAATTATTTGTTTCTATTAAAATGTATTGGCGAGTATTGGCAGAGTATTGGCAGAGTATTGCAGTGTTGTAGTGTTGCACGGTATTGATAGAGCATTGCACAGTGGTGGCAGAGTATTGCACAGTGGTGGCAGAGAAATGCACAGTGGTGGCAGAGTATTGCACAGTGGTGGCAGAGAAATGCACAGTGGTGGCAGAGTATTGCACAGTGGTGGCAGTGTATTGCTGTCACTGACCAGCGCTGTGGGCACTACACATCCAGCCCACAGCGTTGGTCCCATCTCATCCCTTTCCGCTTCTCCCCTCTCAATGTACCGATCGGTACAGAGAGGGGAGGGAGGAACCGGCGTCATGACGTGACCCTGGTTTGTGTACATGTCTAAATAAGAAACAAACAACTGCGCTGCAAACAACCATATAAATGTTGACTATATCGCAAAAGTGTAACAAGTGAATGTGAATTCAAAATTCAGCTAGGATAGGTGTAATGAATGTACACCTCCTAGGACATATAAGTAATAAATAGTTCAGTAATAAAAGTCCATAGTGACAAAGAAGTGATAAACCAAACAATGTTAAGTGATAGTCTTTCTTTATGAAGCCTGTGTGATTCGGCAATAGAAAATAAAACAGGGACTCCAAAGTTCCGCAGTGATCTTATTCAGTAAACACCAACTGGAAGGAGTGATCTGGTAAGAGAAAGAAAGGCACCTCCACCGTCAAAACACACTGACCCTTACCAGATTGTGCGACCCCCTGTTACAGAGGTCACACTAGCTTGTGGCTTAATCCCGGCCAAGGGTTCCAACGGGCAATGACTGGTTACTCGAGATAAACAAGATACGGGCTCAGAGGCAGTCAGACGAAGGACATGGAATGAGAGAAAAACTCCATAGTGTATCTTGTAAAACTTCCTGAGGTCCTTTGAATGACACTGGAATATAGAAATTCTCAGGCATTTAGGTTATATTGCAGAATTCTGGAGACTTGGACACTTAAGGGCTTCGGATGTGAACCTGAAGTGTACATGTAGTTTGTGTACATGTGATCGCTCCGTCATTTGGTCACGGATGTTCCTGAGTGCGCGCCCCAGGGGGAGAAAATTTCTGGGAGGACGTCCGTAGGACGTCCACTCAGGATAAGCCGACTGCGCTGTAGCCGTCTTTCGGCTATGGCCCAGTCGGCATGTGGTTAATAGCAAAATCCATGCATTGTTTATCTATGTATACTATGAAAAAAAATTGCTGTGCAACGCCGAAGTGTTCGGGTTTGACTTGAAGAAAAGGTGGCAACCCTAATCAGGGGCACACCATGTCCTAGGAACAATTAGGGGCTTACTATGTCCTAGGAACAATCAGGGGCATGCCATGTCCTAGGAACAATCAGGGCCACGCCATGTCCTAGGAACAATCAGGGGCAAGGGGCAAAGTATAGTATAGAGTGCCCCATAGCAAGACGCCAAGTGTAGTATAGAGTGCCCCATAGCAAGACGCAAAGTATAGTATAGAGTGCCCCATAGCAAGGGGCAAAGTATAGTATAGAGTGCCCCATAGCAAGGGGCAAAGTATAGTATAGAGTGGTTGTGGCGGCACCTGCTATCATTGTTTAGATCCAGCAATTCTCCTTCATGTAAAAGTCATCCATGTGGCTCCTCAGCCATCCATTCACTTCTACAGGGTGCAAAGGGGACCCCCCTCCCCCCTCGGGCCTCTGTGTGGAAGGGCTCTGATGGGGACACAAGATGTGTGGAAGAGAATCTGAGGGAGACACAGATATAAAGAGGGATCTTGAGGAGGTAAGGGGAGGCTATAATGGGGACTCTAATAGGGACTCTGATGTAAGGGGGGACTCTGATTTTATTGACCCTCAAATTTTTGTAAAATCTACAATGTGGCCCTTGTACTGGAAAGTTTGGAGACCTCTGGCCTAGTAAATACATGAAAAGGAGCCGAGTGCTCCACCTACGGGCTGACAATGAGAACACAAAACAATCGCAAGGATTCAATTCTTTAAAAGTGTTTAAAATAAAAATAAAATCTATACAAACATAAGACACTCAATTCACTTCATTCGTTTTGGTTTAAATTTTATTCCGTCATTAATAGATACTCAATACTCATGACTCTTTTCCCTCTGGGGACACAAAGCACTTATAAGGAAAGGGTGGATCTTGGCAATTGCGTTGGCCGGGAATCGAACCCGGGTCAGCTGCTGGGAAGGCAGCTATGCTCACCACTGCACCACCAACGCGGGGTAGCATGTCTTTAGAGTGTGGGAGGAATCTGGAGTACCCGGAGAAAACCCACGCAAGCACAGGGAGAACATGCAAACTCCATGCAGATAGATAGTATCCTGGTCAGGATTTGAATCAAGGACCCCAGTACTGCAAGGTTAACCACTAAACCTCTGTGCTGCCCATATACGGCCTGTGTTCTAAAAGGGCCGTCTGCACGTCTTCTTTAGGAACAATACAATCCGTAGGTGATAACGTTTGTGATGCCTAGGAGGTGCGACGCTGGGATGGACAGTCAGTTGGTCACCCCCAGAACTGATGTCATCACTCGATGGTTGGATGATGTCACTTGTCGATGGGATGGTATCGTCACTCTGTTGGAAGATGCCACTTGTTGATGAGAACATTTTGCCATGCCTGAACTCCTTGGTTGGCCTGCGCCTCTTCATTGGCCGGCATAAATCCCGTAGGTGAGCACGGATGTCATCCCTAAGGGGTGCAACGCTGGGAATGGGAAAGTCAGTTTCCTCCATAGTGTTGCCGACATTTTCAGTGGTTAATGAAAGCATCTTCATTGGCCGGCATAAATCCCGTAGGTGAGAACGGATGTCATCCCTAGGGGGTGCAACACTGGGAATGGGAAAGTCAGTTTCCTCCATAGCGTTGTCTGCATTTTCAGTAATTGATGAAAGCATGTTGCCATGCCTGAACTCCTTGGTTGGCCTGCCCCTCTTCATTGGCCGGCATAAATCCCGTAGGGTGGAGGAACTTGACTGGCCTGCACCCGATAGAACACCTTTGGGATGAATTAAAGCAGAGACTGCGAGCCAGGCCTTCTCATCCAACATCAGCGCCTGACCTCACAAATGTGCTTCTGGAAGAATGGTCTAACATTCCCATAGACACCCTCCTAAACCTTGTGGACGGCCTTCCCAGAAGAGCTGAAGCTGTTATAGCCAAAAGACCTGGCTAAAACCTTTGCACAGTACCAAAGAGGGAACATTGTATATACAGATATCATGGGAAGTTGGGGGGGTGGGTGACACTTACCAGGTGAGGCAGCCATCTTGTGAGATTGCGTTGGCCGGGAATCGAACCCGGGTCAACTGCTTGGAAAGCAGCTATGCTCACCACTGCACCACCAACGCGAGGTAGCATGTCTTTGGAGTGTGGGTGGAAACCGGAGTACCCGGAGAAAACCCACGCATGCACAGGGAGAACATGCAAACTCCATGCAGATAGTGTCCTGGTCAGGATTTGAACCATGGACCCCAGTGCTGCAAGGCTAACCACTAAGCCTCTGTGCTGCCCATATACGGCCTCTGTTCTCTAAGGCCCGCCCCCGCTGATCGGGGTAAATCAGTGATGTCCACTCAAAGCACTTAATAGGTAAAACAGCCACTGAATGGAGCCATTTAACAACTTTCAGACCGGACCATTTTGCTGGCTTAAGACCAGAGCACTTTTTGCGATTCGGCACTGCGTCGCTTTAACTGACAATTGCGCGGTCGTGCGACGTGGCTCCCAAACAAAATTGACGTCCTTTTTTTCCCAGAAATAGAGCTTTCTTTTGGTGGTATTTGATCGCCCCTGCGGTTTTTCTTTTTTGCGCTATAAACAAAAAAAGAGCGACAATTTTGAAAAAAAAAACGCATTATTTTTTACCTTTTGCTATAATAAATATCCCCCAAAAATATATAAAAAAACATTTTTTTTCCTCAGTTTAGGCCGATACGTATTCTTCTACATATTTTTGGTAAAAAAAATTGCAATTAGCGATTATTGATTGATTGGTTTGCGCAAAAGTTATAGCGTCTACAAAATAGGGGATAGTTTTATATCATTTTTATTAATATTTTTTTTTACTAGTATTGGCGGCGACCAGCGATTTTTATTGTGACTGCGACATTACGGCGGACACATCGAACATTTTTGGAACCATTGTCATTTATACAGCAATCAGTGCTATTTAAATGCACTGATTCCTGTGTAAATGACACTGGCAGTGAAGGGGTTAACCGGGGGGTGGCAGTGTAGGGGTTAAGTGTTCCTATGGGCGTGTTACTAACTGTGGGGGCGTGGCTGCGTTTTAGTGAACAATGATCTCTGCTCCAATGACACGGAGCAGAGATCAGCGTCACTAGTTGCTAGGCAGAACGGGGAGATGCTGTTTACTTCCGCATCTCCCCGTTCAGCCTTCCCGTGAGACGATCGCGGGTTTCCGATTCCGTGGGACCCGCGACCGGAGTCAGGGGGGTCCCGACCGGCGCGCGCACATGCAATGGCACAGCGGCAATCTTAAAGGGACGTACCCATACGCCCTTTTGCCTGTCCGTGCCATTCTGTCGACGTACATCCTCGTGCGCCGGTCGGGAAGTGGTTAACCTACCAGCATGTCTTTGGGCTGTAGGAAGAAACACACACAAGCACAGGGAGAACATGCAGGCTCCATGCAGACAGTGTCCTGGTCAGGATATGAACCAAACACCCCAGTGCTGCAAGGCAGAAGTGCTAACGACTGAGCCTCTGTGCTGCCCGATCTTAACCATTTGCTTACTGGGCACTTAAACCTCCCTCCTGTCCAGACCAATTTTCAGCTTTTGGCGCTGACGCACTTTGAATGACAATTGCGCGGTCATACTACGCTGTACCCAAATAAAATTTTTATAATTTTTTTCCCACAAATAGAGCTTTCTTTTGGTGGTATTTGATCACAGCCGGGTTTTTATTTTTTGCTAAACAAATAAAAAAAGATGTAAAATTAAAAAAAAATCATGTTTAATAGTTTGTTATAAGATTTTGCAAACAGGTAATTTTTCTGCTTCATTGATATGTGCTGATGAGGCGGCACTGGTGGGCACTGATAGGCTGCACTGGTGAGCACTGATAAGGTGGCACTGGTTGGGACAGATAAGTCGGTACTGATGGGCACAGCAAAGATGGCACGGATGGGTGGCACGGATGGGCACTGATAGATGGCACTGATAGGTGGCACTGATGGGCACTGGTAGGTGACACTGATGAGCACTGGTAGGTGACACTGATGTGCAGCACTGTAAAGGCACATTGTGGGCACTGGCACTGTGGGCACTGACAGATGGCACTGTGGGCACTGACAGATGGCACTGTGGACACTGACAGGTGGAGCTAGTGGGCACTTTTATTAGGGCAAAGGTGGGCACCATGGACGATGGGCACATTGCAGTGAGAGGGACTGATATCCCTCTCACTGCCGCCAGTGATCGGCTTTTTTTTCTCCTCAGCGAGAGGAGGAATAAAAGCCGATTGCCGGCTCTGTTATTATCACATGATCAGCTGTCATTGGCTGACAGCTGATCACGTGGTAAGGGGTCGGGATCGACTCCCTACTCGGATCTGCGATCCAGCGAGTCTCACAGACTCGCTGATCACAGAGCGCGCCGTGCGCACCCTTTAGGGGAGCGCAGGCTGCTCGTGGCCGGGACGACGTCAATAGACGTCGTCCCGGCATCTTAGATCCGCGCTGTTGCCGTCATTCGGCTATAGAGCGGATCCCAGGTGGTTAAAGCAGAACTTCACCTATAAGTGGAAGTTGCGCTTTTCCTCTTCTTCCTCCTTCAGCTTTAATTTTCCTAAAGGACCTGGAGATACAGGTCCATATTGTAGAGTTATGAATCTTTCATATTCTGTCCTGTAGGTGGAGACTCTGAACGGTTCTCTTTCCATCCACCCTACTCAAGAGCCGTCCATATTTCCCCTTCATTCTCTTTGGGTTACGATATTCTTAAGTGATCCGTGAGATGCAGATCCTTTTTGTAGAGTGACCTGGAGCTACAGAGTCCTTCAGCTGTTGTCGGCCTCAGTGGCCTACAATATTGGTGATGTCCTTTGTGTGGAATGGGACAAATACATGTCCTCTGGTCTGTATAGTGTCTCTACTCCATGGATAGGCTCTGTCTTATGTAAGAGGACATGAGCTAGCCATGGGTGTGACCTGAAAGGTAGACAGGCAGGGGACAGGACAACTCATTTAAATGTGGAAGCCTGGCTCTTCATAGACGGTAGAGAGTCCTTTCCCAGTATGGTGGATTGGGCAACAAGAATGCCCTGATGGTCCATCGTCATTGTCTGTGGAGCTGCTACCAGCTCCACCTACTGTGCCCAGGTCTGCTGGCCGGCCTCTGCTGATTTTATGATGCCACTTATGGTGACCACTTGAATGGGGAACCAGCGCTACTTCTTTGACTCTCACCCAAAAGGTATTTCCATTTTTGCAGCCAAATTGGGATAACACCAACTTTATATCTGTTACATGTTCTCATTTACAGAGTAAAACTTAATAAAAAATTTGTGAAGTTCGCTGCTCACCTTTAAAGAGGAAATCGCGTGTGAAAAATTACCAAAAAAAAAACATGGCTCCACAAATCTGATACCAGAACCCCAGCCGAGCATGCAGCCTGGCAGGCCAGGAAAGGAGAGGAGGTGAGGGGGGGGGGGGGTGAGCATGACCCCCTCCACTCCTAAGCCATACCAGGCTACATGCCCTCGACATGGGGAGTGGACCTTGCAAAGGGGAACCCCCCTTCCCCCTGACAAGGTACCTCCCCATGTTGAGGGCATGTGACCTGGTATGGACGAGGAGAGGAGGGCGGTGCATGCTCACCCCCCCCCCCCATTTTTCTGGATTTTGATTGGCCGTGTTTTTTCTTTTCATTCTTTCTATGGGGTTTCTAACCTTTAATGGTGAGCAGCATTTTTTTTTACAATTTTCTTAAAGCTATGCTATGTGAATGGTAACAAATATAAAGTAGGTGTAAAAAATGTGGCTGAAAAATTGGAAATACCTTTTTGGTGAGCTTTGTGGTCACAGTTTATGATTCAGAAGCTGCAGAAAGGGAAATAGAGGGCTGGTGGAAAGACCCTCCGGTTACTGGAGTGGCAGCCGCCACCAGTGTGAGAACCTGTATTGGCACAGCCGTACCTGAGAGGGTTCCTCAGACTTTTTGTTGTCTTCTTCTAAAAATTAAGTCTCCAATAGAAACATATATCACAGTGGTGTTTTATGCCTCGCTTCTAATCACCCCCCCCCCCCACAGTAGTATCTTCTGAACCCCCCCACAGCGGTGTCCTCTGTCCCCTTTCACATCATCCCCCCATTTATATACTGTGCCCCCCTCACTGTAGTGTCCTCTGACCCCCCCCCAACAGTAGTTCCCTATGCCTCGTCACCAAAGCAGTGTACTATGCCCCCCCCCCCCCATAGCAGTGTCCTCTGCCATCCCCCTCCTCTATAGTGCCCTCTGCCCCCCCCCCCCTCCATAGCACTGTTTTCTGCATCCCCTCCACCACACACACAGTAGTGTCCTCTACTTACTACTACTTATTTTATTTTTAATTTTTTTTGAGTATAACTATTTAACTTACTACCTAACTACCACTACCTAAAATGTTTTAAATTAAACAGCTCAGTGCACATCCCCCAAGTAATATACTATTCCCCTCCCCCCACTGTAGTTTCCTCTGCTCCCCCCTCCCCACACATGCATGGTAGTGTCCTCTACCCCCCCCCCCCCCACCCCAATAGTAGTGCTCTGTGACCCGTCTCCAAAGCAGTGTCCTATGCTCCCCATAGCAGTGTCCTCTGCTACCCCCCCCCTCTGTAGTGTCCTTTGCCCCCCCCCCCTCTGTAGTGCCCTCTCCCCCCCCCCCCCTTCCCATAGAACTGTTTTCTGCATCCCACCCCCCTTCCACCCCACACATATAACAATAAAACCTCCAATAGAAACACATATTGTGTCACAGTAGTGTTTTATGCCCCCCTTTAATTCACCCCCCCCCCCCACGGTAGTATCCTCTGCCACCCCCCCCAACAGCGGTGTCCTCTGCCCCCTTTCACACCATCCCCCCCTGTAGTGCCCCCCCCCTGTGTACTTTTAGTGTAACTATCTAACTTACTACCTAACTACCTACTACTACCTAAAATGTTTTAAATTAAACAGCCCAGCAATGCTGAGATGACTGAACATCCGCGCCTGTGCGGGAGTGACATCACCTCATCCCGGCCAACTAAGACCGATGGAGATCGGTACCCGGAAGCTGCCCAGCCAAAGATATCAGTAGCTGGCAAGGGGCACCGCAGTATAGTTCCATTTTAAGGCTTCTAAAGCAATAAATTCCGTAGTTGATAACGGATGCAATTCATAAGAGGTGCAACGCTGGGATGGACAGTTGGTCAACCCCAGAACTCGATAGTTGGCTGATGTCACTGTCGATGTGATGGTATCATCACTCTGTTGGAAGATGGCACTTGTCGATAAAAACATTTTGCCATGCCTGAACTCCTTGGTTGGCCTGCGCCAATTTATTGGCCGGCATAAATCCCGTAGGTGAGCACGAATGTCTTTCCTAAGGGGTGCAACGCTGGGAATGGGAAAGTCAGTCTCCTTCATAGCGTTTTCAACATTTTCAGTGGTTGATGAAAGCATGTTGCCATGCCTGAACTCCTTGGTTGGCCTACGCCTTCTTATTCGCCGGCATAAATCCCGTAGGTAAGCAAGGATGTCATCCCCAGGACGTGCAACGCTGGGAATGGGAAAGTCAGTCTCCATATCGTTGTCGGCATTTTCACATGTTAATGAGAACATTTTGCCATGCCTGAACTCCTTGGTTGGTCTGCACCTCTTCACTGTCCGACATAAATCCTGTAGGTGAGCACGGACGTCATCCCTAGGAGGTGCAACGCTGGGATGGACAGTTAGTTGGTCAAACCCAGAACTGGTGTCATCACTCGATGGTTGGATGATGTCACTGATTGATGGGATGGTATCATCACTCTGTTGGAAGATGCTCCTTGTTGATGAGAACATGTTGCCATGCCTGAACTCCTTGGTTGGCCTGCGCCTTTTTATTGGCCGGCATAAATCCCGTAGATGAGCACGGATGTCATCCCTAAGGGGTGCAACGCTGGGAATGGGAAAGTCAGTTTCCTTCATAGCGTTGTCTGCATTTTCATTAATTGATGAAAGCACGTTGCCATGCCTGAACGCCTTGGTTGGCCTGCGCCTCTTCATTGACCGGCATAAATCCCGTAGATGAGCACGGATGTCATCCCTAGGGGGTGCAACGCTGGGAATGGGAAAGTCAGTTTCCTTCATAGCGTTGTCTGCATTTTCATTAATTGATGAAAGCACGTTGCCATGCCTGAACGCCTTGGTTGGCCTGCGCCTCTTCATTGACCGGCATAAATCCCGTAGATGAGCACGGATGTCATCCCTAGGGGGTGCAACACTGGGAATGGAAAAGTCAGTTTCCTTCATAGCGTCGTCTGCATTTTCAGTAATTGATATGCTATCATCGGTCTGTGAGATGATGTCACTCATTGGACTGCACGTCTTCTTTAGGAACAATACAATCCGTAGGTGATAACGTTTGTGATGCCTAGGAGGTGCAACGCTGGGATGGACAGTCAGTTGGTCAACCCCAGAACTGATGTCATCACTCGATGGTTGGATGATGTCACTTGTCGATGAGACCATTTTGCCATGCCTGAACTCCTTGGTTGGCCTGCGCCTCTTCGTTGGCCGGCATAAATCCCGTAGGTAAGCACGGATGTCATCCCTAAGGGGTGCAACACTGGGAATGGAAAAGTCAGTTTCCTTCATAGCGTTGCCGACATTTTCAGTGGTTAATGAAAGCATCTTCATTGACCGGCATAAATCCCGTAGGTGAGCACAGATGTCATCCCTAGGGGGTGCAACACTGGGAATGGGAAAGTCAGTTTCCTCCATAGCGTTGTCTGCATTTTCAGTAATTGATGAAAGCATGTTGCCATGCCTGAACTCCTTGGTTGGCCTGCGCCTCTTCGTTGGCCGGCATAAATCCCGTAGGTGAGCACGGATGTCATCCCTAGGGGGTGCAACGCTTGGAATGGGAAAGTCAGTTTCCTTCATAGCGTTGTCTGCATTTTCAGTACTTGATGAAAGCATGTTGCCATGCCTGAACTCCTTGGTTGGCCTGCGCCTCTTCGTTGGCCGGCATAAATCCCGTAGGTGAGCACGGATGTCATCCCTAGGGGGTGCAACGCTTGGAATGGGAAAGTCAGTTTCCTTCATAGCGTTGTCTGCATTTTCAGTAATTGATGAAAGCATGTTGCCATGCCTGAACTCCTTGGTTGGCCTGCGCCTTTTTATTGGCCGGCATAAATCCCGTAGGTGAGCACGGATGTCATCCCTAGGGGGTGCAACGATGGGAATGGGAAAGTCCGTTCCCTCCATAGCGTTGTCTGCACTTTCATTTTTTGGTGGGATGGTGTCATCAGTTTCTGGGTGAATTAAATAATTTGTTGGTGGGGTGGAGTTTCTACTCGTTGGTCGGAACAGTCGGTAGAACGCCTTGAAATATATTAGGAGCAGTACCACCAGCATGGTGACAAGCCCCAACAAGCATTCTGACCGGTGCTCAGTAACAATTTTTATAAGTATGGGTGGGACTGTGTTCTCTAGGGCCACCCACCCCTTGGACCAGACTGAGCAGAGCCCAGTGACCACCCATTGGTACCAATCACCAGCATTTATAGGCAGGGATGGGATTATATTGTCAAAGGCCGTCCCCCTCATGTTCCAGATATACATCAGTAGATGAATAAATCCACACAGCTGCAAGTACTTCAAATAGTATCCTAATATTCTGGCCAGGTAATTTTGGTGCAGAATGTACTTCAGAATGAAAATACTTATCAGGATAGCCCATGGGTACAAGATTTTAAAAATCATTGGAATCTGCCCCGGCTGCTGTGTTGTTTTCAGGATCCACTCCTTCAGTTCCATGCTGGTCTCTAGGGCCACCCACCCCTTGGACCAGACTGAACAGAGCCCAGTGACCACCCATCGGTACCAATCACCAGCATTTATAGGCAGGGATGGGATTATATTGTCAAAGGCCGTCCCCCTCATGTTCCAGATATACATCAGTAGATGAATAAATCCACACAGCTGCAAGTACTTCAAATAGTATCCTAATATTCTGGCCAGGTAATTTTGGTGCAGAATGTACTTCAGAATGAAAATACATATCAGGATAGCCCATGGGTACAAGATTTTAAAAATCATTGGAATCTGCACCGGCTGCTGTGTTGTTTTCAGGATCCCCTCCTTCTGTTCCATGCGGGTTCCTCCTCCTGCATGTGGATCTCTGGGGACTCCCTGATGTCATTTCTGGGTTCCTCCTCCTGCATGTGGATCTCTGGGGACTCCCTGATGTCATTTCTGGGTTCCTCCTCCTGCATGTGGATCTCTGGGGACTCTCTGATGTCATTTCCGGGTTCCTCCTCCTGCATGTGGATCTCTGGGGACTCTTTGATGTCATTTCTGGGTACAGCCCATGGGTACAAGATTCTAATAATCAATGGAATCTGCACCGGCTGCTCCCTTGTTTTCATGATCCCCTCCTTCTGCTCCATGCGGGTCTCCGGGGGGTCATTCTCCAATTGTCTGACCATTTCCTTCACGGGTTTGTGGGTCATCTTCATGTCTCCCTTTATGTTTTCCATGTGGAACTCTGGGGAGTCTTTGATATCATTTCTTTGTACTTCCCATGGAAGCATTAGCATAAAAAGAATGGTGAGGATTATATTCCTCATTTTTTTTTTTTTTTTTTTTATAGAGTAATTGAGAAATAAATTCAATTACAGTCGCTGGATACGTAGTAAATGTCAATGAATGCCAATCACTACAGAAATTAGAACGATTAGGCTGAGTTTTCTGAGATATAAAGCAATGCAAATACAGGAGCTCTGTAAGGAAGCAGCTTACTCTACTGAAAGCAAATCTCAAATGTGGCTTCTGGCTGTGCACACACACTATTTACCAACTGCAAGAGGTCAGGTGTCACTATGACATCATAGTGTGCCAGGTCATGTGACCATCACAGTGTGACATCATAGTGTGCCAGGTCATGTGACCATCACAGTGTGACATCATAGTGGGTGCTCTTTTGAGCCAATCAGATTGCAGCAGGGAAAGCTGAACAGTGGCTGCTGCAATCTGATTGGCTACATATTGAGTAAACAAGAATGTTTCCTATTGGGAATCCGTAGATATAATAAGAGACTTTATGAGAATAATGGAGTCATGGGAGGAATATAAATATGATTTATAGTCTGTAGGGGGCAAAAACAATAAAAGGGCAAATTACACAGAAATACATAGATATATAGTTATTAGAAGATCAGATCATAATTTTGTTACTATTATTATTATAAATTATTTTATTAAATAATATACTAATCTTATTATTTCTGATAATATTTACGATAATATACAATTATATAAAATAATATATATTAGAATTTATATTATACCAATAACAATTATATATATATATATATATATATATATATATATATATATATATATATATAAATGTATAAAATAAATAGTAATAATAATTTTAATACATTTAAAATATAATTTTAATACAGTTAAATTTAATAATATATATATAATTGTTATTGGTATAATATAAATTCTAATATTATATATTATTGTAAATAATTTTATATTATCGTAAATATTACCAGAAATAATAAGATTAGTAAGTAGAATAATAATAATGATATAATAAAACACTTCTCTGTATTTGGATGACATTATCCTCCTCTCCGTGATCTCGGCTATTTCCGGTTGTAATGCACACAGGTGCCGGTAGAGGGCAGCAACATTCATCTCCTCCTGTAGGATCCCATCACTATAGATTTCCTCCTGTAACACCGATCACCATAGAGCTCCGGCAGATCGGTGTGTCCCGGTGGTCGGGGTGAATGGAGGGGGAGGCGGGGAAGCTGCGCCCCGGGGTGGCCGGGAAGGGGAAGTGCTGCAAGAAGGGACACAGCAGTGAGTGGAACCCCCGAGGGGAGGAGACACCGGGGGGAGAGGGGGGAGAACTCATTATTGTTATTGTCAGTCATCATTATTACCAATAAAGATTTGTAATCCTCACCATGTAATAATAGAATGGTGCATTGTATGTCATGTGATAATCAGACTTATTATTAGTTACCGAAGCTCCCAGGATGGGGGGAGGGGGACATGTATAAATGCAATTTTTTTTGTATTTTTTTATTAAATCGTTTTTACAGGAGCAGTGATTTTTACCCCCCTCCTGCCCAGACCAATTTTCAGCTTTCAGCGCTCTCACACTTCGAATGACAATTGCGCAGTCATGCAACACTGTACTCATAGGACATTTTAAAAAAAAAATTCACACAGATCTTTTTTTGGTGGTATTTAATCACCTCTGGGAACAAACAAAAAAAGGCAGAAAATGTAAAGAAAGAAAAAAAGAATCGTCATAGTTTGTTAACATTTTTAGAAAATAAGTAATTTTTCTTCTTCACTAATGTACGGTAATAGGGCGGCACTGATTGGCAGCACTGATTTTCAACACTTATGGGGCGGCACTGATAGCACTGATGGGCACTGATAGTTGGCAATGATAGGCAGCACTGATAAGTGGCATTGATGATAGAGGCATGAATGGGCACTGATTGACAGCACTAATTAGCAGCACTGATAGATGGCAATGATAGGCAGCACTGATAAGTGGCATTGATGTTTGAGGCATGAATGTGCACTAATTAGCAGCACTGATGGGCACTGATAGGTGGTACTGATGGGCACTGATAGGTGGCACTGATTGCTGGCAATGATGGGTACTAATGAGCAACACTGATAGTCAGAACTGATGGGCACTATAGGTGGCACTGATAGGCAGCACTGATAAGTGACATTAATGTTGAGGCACTGATGGGCACTGATTGACAGAACTGATGGGCACTAATTAGCAGTACTGATGGGCACTAATAGGTGGTACTGATGGGCACAGATAGGTGGTACTGATGGACACTGATAGGCAGCACTGATACGTGGTACTGATGGGCACTGATAGGCAGCACTGATTGCTGGCAATGATGGGTACTAATGAGCAACACTGATAGTCAGCACTGATGGGCACTATAGGTGGCACTGATAAGTGACATTGATGTTGAGGCACTGATTGACAGCACTGATGGGCACTAATTAGCAGTACTGATGGGCACTCATTAGCAGTACTGATGGGCACTATAGGTGGCACTGATAGGCAGCACTGATAAGTGACATTGATGTTGAGGCACTGATAAGCACTAATTGACAGCACTGATTGGCACTAATTAGCAGTACTGATGGGCACTAATAGGTGGTACTGATGGGCACATATAGGTGGTACCGATGGGCACTGATGCGCACTGATAGGTGGTACTGATAGGCAGCACTGATGGGCACTGATAGGTGGCACTGATTGCTGGCAATGATGGGTACTAATGAGCAACACTGATAATCAGCACTGATGGGCACTATAGGTGGCACTGATAAGTGACATTGATGTTGAGGCACTGATTGACAGCACTGATGGGCACTAATTAGCAGTACTGATGGGCACTAATTAGCAGTACTGATAGGCACTAATAGGTGGCACTGTTTTGGCAAATTTGGGACCGATGCTTTCTCCTTTTCTACTCATGGTGTCAGCGTGAGGGGGGAGGGGGGGGATAAGCAGGTGACCGGCTTCTATTTACATTTTGTGATCAGCTGTCATTGATAGCTGATCATGTGGTAAAGAGGCGCTGTGATTGGCCCTTTACCCCAATCTGTAATCAGCTGAGTCCCGAAGCACGCGAGGATGTCCATGGACACCTTTCTGGCATTTTAAGCCTGCGCTGTAGCTGTCTTTTGGAAAGGGGTTTAATGGTGCTTAACCACTTCAATACCGGGGGGCACTTTCACCCCCTTCCTGCCCAGACCTATTTTCAGCTTTCAGCGCTGTCACACTTTGAATGACAATTGCGCGGTCATGTAACACTGTACCCAGACTAAATTTTTATAATTTTCTTTCCACAAATGGAGCTTTCTTTTGGTGGTATTTGACCACCACTGGGGTTTTTATTTTTTACTGAACAAACTAAAAATCAAAATTAAAAAAAAAAAAAGTTTCTAAGTTGGCACTGATATGCAACACTGATGGGCACTTACCGGTGGCAGCGATTGGCACTGGTAGGCAGCACTGATGGACACTAATAGATAGCACTGATGGGCAGCACTGATGATGAGGTACTGACAGGTGTTACTGATTGGCACTGTGGTGGGCTCCGATTGGCACTGTGGTGGGCTCTGATTGGCACTGGCAGACTTTATTGATGGGGGGCCGTGGTGATAATCAATGTGGTGATTATCAGCGCCAACCCCCTCTCTGACAGGGAGAGACGCAGATCGGCTCTCCCTGTCAGCACGAACCGAGGAAAGCCGTTTACCGGCACTTCCTGGTTCATGCGATGATCAGCTGTGATTGGTCACAGCTGATCACGTGGTAAGAAGCCTCTATCAGAGGCTCCTTACCACGATCAGAGATGCGGTGTGTCAGACCCCCCCCCCCCCCCCCGCGCCCTGTTATCCTCCTGGACGTCATATATCGCCCAGTCAAGATAACAGAAACACCGTCCGGCCGTCATTCTGCTGTAGGCCGGACGGGAAGGGGTTAAAGTGAAACAATATAAATGAAAAATTCCTTTAAATATAGTGCCAACGGGGGTCCCCTTAATCTGCCTGTAAAGTGGTGCATCTGTAGTATGTATACAACATGCTGCAGCAAAGCTGACATTTCTAAAGAAAAGAAAAAAACGAGTCAAATCACATTTAAATTGCAGCTGCTACGTTTAAAATGTTGTGGGGTCGCCCCATGGAACGGTGCATGCTGGGTCGGTGATGTCACAAGGGGGTGCTGCCACCAGGTGATGTCGCCAGGTGGCCCCACCCTTACCTATATAAGAACTGTCAAATGGCGGTCGGCCGACAATGCAGGCGGAGCATTTTTTCTTTTTTTCGGGGTGGTGGTAGCGTGATTGAAGACGGATTTACATCGGGGGACACTGTTTTTCAATTTTTTTTAATAAAGGATTTGTCAAAAAACTGTCTCTGTGTTTTTCAATTGCATCCAGATTTCGATAAGCCCCCCTGCCCGAAGACCACCACCACCCGAGGGTTGTGGGGAAGAGACCTTGTCCCCGCAGACCCCACTGCCCTGGGTGGTGGGGAAGAGACCTTGTCCCTGCAAACCCCCACCCCCCTGGGTTGTGGGGAAGAGACCTTGTCCCGGCAGACCCCCACCACCCAAGGGTTGTGGGGAAGAGACCTTGTCCCTGCAGACCCCACTGCCCAGGGTTGTGGGGAAGAGACCTTGTCCCTGCAGACCCCACTGCCCAGGGTTGTGGGGAAGAGACCTTGTCCCTGCAGACCCCCACCACCCAGGGTTGTGGGGAAGAGACCTTGTCCCTGCAGACCCCACTGCCCAGGGTTGTGGGGAAGAGACCTTGTCCCTGCAGACCCCCCCCACCACCCAGGGTTGTGGGGAAGAGACCTTGTCCCCGCAGACCCCACTGCCCTGGGTTGTGGGGAAAAGACCTTGTCCCTGCAGACCCCCACCACCCGAGGGTTGTGGGGAAGAGACCTTGTCCCCGCAGACCCCACCCCCCTGGGTTGTGGGGAAGAGACCTTGTCCCCGCAGACCCCCACCACCCAAGGGTTGTGGGGAAGAGACCTTGTCCCCGCAGACCCCACTGCCCAGGGTTGTGGGGAAGAGAGCTTGTCCCTGCAGACCCCCACCACCCAGGGTTGTAGGGAAGAGACCTTGTCCCAGCAGACCCCCACCCCCCTGGGTTGTGGGGAAGAGACCTTGTCCCCGCAGACCCCCACCCCCTGGGTTGTGGGGAAGAGACCTTGTCCCTGCAGACCCCCACCACCCAGGGTTGTGGGGAAGAGACCTTATCCCTGCAGACCCCCACCACCCAAGGATGTGGGGAAGAGACCTTGTCCCCGCAGACCCCCACCACCCAAGGATGTGGGGAAGAGACCTTGTCCCCACAGACCCCCACCACCCAAAGGTTGTGGGGAAGAGACCTTGTCCCTGCAGACCCCCACCGCCCTGGGTTGTGGGGAAGAGACCTTGTCCCCGCAGACCCCCACCACCCAAGGGTTGTGGGGAAGAGACCTTGTCCCCACAGACCCCCACTTCCCCGGGTTGTGAGGAAGAGACCTTGTCCCCGCAGACCCCCACCACCCAAGGGTTGTGGGGAAGAGACCTTGTCCCTGCAGACCCCCACCACCCAAGGGTTGTGGGGAAGAGACCTTGTCCCCACAGACCCCCACCGCCCAGGGTTGTGGGGCAGAGACCTTGTCCCCGCAGACCCCCACTGCCCAGGGTTGTGGGGAACAGACCTTGTCCCTGCAGACCCCCACCGCCCTGGGTTGTGGGGCAGAGACCTTGTCCCCGCAGACCCCCACTGCCCAGGGTTGTGGGGAACAGACCTTGTCCCTGCAGACCCCCACCGCCCTGGGTTGTGGGGAAGAGACCTTGTCCCCGCAGACCCCCACCACCCAAGGGTTGTGGGGAAGAGACCTTGTCCCCACAGACCCCCACCGCCCTGGGTTGTGGGGAAGAGACCTTGTCCCCGCAGACCCCCACCGCCCAGGGTTGTGGTGAAGAGACCTTATCCCCATGAACATGAGGACAAGGTACTTTGGGGTGCCCAAAAGCACCCACCACCATGTTAAGGGCATGTTGCCTGGTATGGTTCAGGAAGGGGGGATGGCTCTCAATCCCTCTACATTTCCTGACCTGCCAGGCTGCATGTTCAGATAAGAGTCTGATATAGAGTTTGGGGGAGGACCCCACTTTTTTTTTTTTTTTTTTTTACTGGCAAATGTTTTTTGTTTTTATTCAGCTGTCAGCGGGGAAGCTCATTGACAGCTGATGACTCATCGGTTGATAAAGATGCCGTGGCCGGTTCTCTATTGGATGATATGTGGTGAGTGTGGAGGCCATTGGAGTACAGTGACCTCATTGTCCAGTGGTGAGATGATTGGAGCTTTGTGATTGGTGCATTATCCTGCTGGGAGGAGCCATCAGAAGATGGGGACACTGTAGTCATAAAGGGATGGACATGGTCAGCAACAATACTCAGGTAGGCCGTGGTGTTTCAACGATGCTCAATTGGTACTAAGGAGCCCAAAGTGTGCCAACAAAATATCCCCCACACCATTACACCCCCACCACCAGCCTGAACCGGTGATATCCCATCCCCCACACCATTACACCCCCACCACCAGCCTGAACCGGTGATATCCCATCCCCCACACCATTACACCCCCACCACCAGCCTGAACCGGTGAAACAAGGCAGGATGGATCCATGCGCCAAATTCTGACCCCACCATCTGAATGTCTCAGCTGAAATCCAGACTCCACAGACCAGGCAACGTTTTTCCAATCTTCTATTGTCCAATTTTGGTGATCCTGTGCCAATTGTAGCCTCAGTTTCCTGTTGTTAGCTAACAGGAGTGGCACCCGGTTTGGTCCTCTGCTGCTGTAGCCCATCTGCTTTAAAGTTGAATGTGTTGTTCGTTCAGAGATGGTATTCTGCATACCTTGGATGTAACCAGTGGTTATTTGAGTTACTGTTGCCTTTCTATCATCTGGAACCAGTCTGTCCATTCTCCTCTGACATCAACCAGGCATTTTCCTCCACACAACCTCCGCTCACTGGATATTTTCTCTTTTTCCCACCATTCTCTGTAAACCCGAGAGATGGTTGTGTGTGAAAATCTCAGGAGATCAGAAGTTTTCGAAATACTCAGACCAGCCCGTCTGGCATCAACAATCGCTCCACGTTCAAAGTCAAAAGCATTGCGTTGCTGCCGTGTGATTGGCTGATTAGCAATTTGTGTTACCAAGCAATTGAACAGGTGTACCTAATACAGTGGCCGGTGAGTGTACACCCCTGAATGTCATACACGTCATTTATTAAGACCCAACGTCTCCTAATATGATAGCCAAGAGACAATATGGTCCTGGACACAGGTAAACCTCAGGAGGACTTATGCCCCATACACACGGTCGGAAAATCCGACCACAAAATCCAAAGTTGTCGAAAAATCCGATCATTCTGAACGTGGTGACGTTTGTTGCCTACGACGGGACTACGTAGAGGCTAGTAGCGAATAGCCAATAGCTTTGGTCTTGTAATGTGATCTGAGCATGCGTGGCACTTTGTCCGTCGGAATTCGCTACACACGATCGGAATTGGTGTGAACGGACTTTGTTGTCGGAAAATTTTTCCAGCAGGAGATAGAACTTTGTCCGTCAGACAATCCGATGGAAACTGTCCGATGGTGCCTACACACGGTCGGAATTTCCGACAACATTGTTCGATAGGACAGAATCCATCGGAAAATCCGACCGTGTGTATGGGGCTTTAAACTGTTACGGGCCATGTATGACATCCCCAGAAGCTTAGGGATCCAGCGGTCACACAACCTCTGCAGAGGAGGGGATTGCAGCAAAAAACAAATAATCCCTGTATGTGCCAGAGTAAAAAACGCAGGCTCGATGATGGGGATCCTGTTCATGATTTGCTCCCCAGTCAATCTCTTGCCAATGGATATAGTGCACCAGTAAGTAATTGGCCAAAACCTGGCTCACTCGTCCAGCAGGGTATAAAAGGTGATGACACCTTGGAGCACATATGTCAAACACAAGGCTCCTGGGCCAAATCTGGCTCGCCAGGCCTTGTCATGTGGCCTATGTCCAGCAAGGTGAGGAAGAGTTACCTACACAGGGAGGCACTAGAGCCGGGTCAGTTAGGAGAGAGAGAGATGCGAGGATGCTTTCGGGGGGCATTTTGGAGTTGAAGTTGCACACTGCATAGCCCACCCCTAAACCCTGCACTCTGTACATAGCGTACCCCTGAACTCTGCACTTTGTACATAGCGCACCCCTGAACTCTGCACTTTGTACATAGCCCACCCCTGAACCCTGCACTCTGTACATAGCGCACCCCTGAACTCTGCACTCTGTACATAGCGCACCCCTGAACTCTGCACTCTGTACATAGCGCACCCCTAAACCCTGCACTCTGTACATAGCGCACCCCTGAACTCTGCACTCTGTACATAGCGCACCCCTGAACTCTGCACTCTGTACATAGCGCACCCCTGAACTCTGCACTCTGTACATAGCACACCCCTAAACCCTGCACTCTGTACATAGCGCACCCCTGAACTCTGCACTCTGTACATAGCGCCCCCCCGAACTCTGCACTCTGTACATAGCGCACCCCTGAACTCTGCACTCTGTACATAGCGCACCCCTGAACTCTGCACTCTGTACATAGCACACCCCTAAACCCTGCACTCTGTAAATAGCGCACCCCTGAATTCTGCACTCTGTACATAGCGCACCCCTGAACTCTGCACTCTGTACATAGCACACCCCTGAACTCTGCACTCTGTACATAGTACACCCCTAAACTCTGCACTCTGTACATAGCGCACCCCTGAACCCTGCACTCTGTACATAGCACACCCCTGAACTCTGCACTCTGTACATAGCACACCCTGAACTCTGCACTCTGTACTTAGCACACCCCTAAAACCCAGCATTTTGGACGTAATGCACTCCTGAACTCTGTACGAAGCGCACCCCTAAACCCTGCACTCTCTACATAGTGCCACCACTGAACTCTGCACTATGTACTTAGCACACCCCTAAACCCATTGCCCCCCCCATTGCTTGTCTAGGCAGCCCCACTATACACGTGATTGCTTCTCATCTTACCAGCAGCTTCCTTACCGACCTCTGCATCCATTTAGCCGCTTGCCTGCCAACCTCTGTATACCAGACCAGCCGCTTGCCTGCTGACCTCTGCATACTGAACCAGCCGCTTGCCTGCCAACCTCTGCATACTGAACCAGCCGATTGCCTGCTGACCTCTGCATACCAGACCAGCCGCTTGCCTGCCAACCTCTGCATACCGAATCAGCCGCTTGCCTGCCAACCTCTGCATACCGAACCAGCCGCTTGCCTGCTGACCTCTGCATACCAGACCAGCCGCTTGCCTGCTGACCTCTGCATACCAGACCAGCCGCTTGCCTGCTGACCTCTGCATACCGAACCAGCCGATTGCCTGCCGACCTCTGTATACCGAACCAGCCGCTTGCCTGCTGACCTCTGCATACCGAACCAGTCGCTTGCCTGCCGACCTCTGCATACCGAACCAGCCGCTTGCCTGCTGACCTCTGCATACCGAACCAGCCGCTTGCCTGCGAACCTCTGCATACCGAACCAGTCGCTTGCCTGCCAACCTCTGCATACCGAACCAGCCTCTTGCCTGCTGACCTCTGCATACCGAACCAGTCGCTTGCCTGCCTACCTCTGCATACCGGAACAGCCGCTTGCCTGCTGACCTCTGCATACCGAACCAGCCACTTGCCTGCTGACCTCTGCATACCAGACCAGCCGCTTGCCTGCTGACCTCTGCATACCAGACCAGCCGCTTGCCTGCTGACCTCTGCATACCGAACCAGCCGATTGCCTGCCGACCTCTGTATACCGAACCAGCCGCTTGCCTGCTGACCTCTGCATACCGAACCAGTCGCTTGCCTGCCGACCTCTGCATACCGAACCAGCCGCTTGCCTGCTGACCTCTGCATACCGAACCAGCCGCTTGCCTGCGAACCTCTGCAAACCGAACCAGCCGCTTGCCTGCCAACATCTGCATACCGTACCAGCCACTTGCCTGCTGACCCCTGCATACCGGACCAACCGATTGCCTGCCTACTTCTGCATACCGGAACAGCCGCTTGCCTGCTGACCTCTGCATACCGGACCACCTGCTTGCCTGCCGACCTTCATGCTGGACCAGCCGCTTGCCTGCTGACCACTGCATACTGGACCAGCTGCTTGCCTGCCGACCTGCATACCCGACCAGCCACTTGCCTGCTGACCTCTGCATACCGGACCACCTGCTTGCCTACCGACCTGCATGCCAGACCAGCCGCTTGCCTGCTGACCACTGCATACTGGACCAGCTGCTTGCCTGCCGACCTGCATACCTGACCAGCCGCTTACCTGCTGACCTCTGCATACCATACCAGCCACTTGCCTGCTGACCTCTGCATACCAGACCAGCCGCTTGCCTGCCAACCTCTGCATACCAGACCAGCCGCTTGCCTGCCAACCTCTGCATACCGGACCAGCTGCTTGCCTGTTGACCTCTGCATACCTGACCAGCCGCTTGCCTGCCAACCTCTGCATACCAGACCAGCCGCTTGCCTGCCAACCTCTGCATACCGGACCAGCTGTTTGCCTGCCAACCTCTGCATACCAGACCAGCCGCTTGCCTGCTGACCTCTGCATACCGAACCAGCCGCTTGCCTTCTGACCACTGCATACCAGACCAGCTGCTTGTCTGCCGACCTCTGCATACCATATCAGCCGCTTGCCTGTTGACCTCTGCATACCGGACCAGCTGTTTGCCTGCAAACTTCTGCATAACGGTCCAACTGCTTACCTGCCCGACCTCTGCACACCCCAGCTGCCCTGAGATGACTACACTTTACTTTTTTTGACATGCCTTCTCCAGATATCTCCCATATACAGTGGGTGCAATATTTTATTTTTCCTTTCGATTCTGATAAACCTGTTTTATGCTTAGATGGTTGCGCCCTTTTTTGCTTTTTTAACCCTGGGTGAGAATGCCCGGTCTAACCCCTCCTCCGCTCTTTCCAAAATTGCCAAAAAAATTATTTTGCCCAGCGATAGATTTTCATTTGCCATGTTCCCTGTCTCAAAACATATTGCTAATCTTCCTCTCACTTTGTAATAACAAAATCCCTACAAATGAATTGTACTGGGGCGTCTGTCCTGTAGCGGTGAAGGATCTTGAGAGATTAAATTACAAATTTGTGATCGAACGTCTATCTGAGAATGGAGGCGCCACGCAACCGTCTTTTATCATAATGCCATCTACTGAAATCGTAGATTGGATAATCTGCGTTCAGAGGCCAATAATTACATACAACGCGGATGTATATCAACATCTGAAGACGCCGATATCGCATTGACAGGACAGGGAAACAACGTTATCTCTAATTCCGGATATTGTCTTGTCGTCGGCTTTATGAATCTGCAGATGGCAAGAAACGGTAAAGCGATGCAATGTGTGGAGAGGTAAAGCGCCATTTGATTACACAGAGCGTAGGCTGAACGGTTGCCAGGAACTCCGATTTTCTTGCAGGATTGTTTTCATTTTAAGGTACATTGGGTACGAGATTAATGAGAAAACCCAGTGTGCAAATAGTGCATTTTAGCAAAGGCTTTTTTTTTTTTTTGGATGCCTCGGGTCCCGAGTTTAATCTTTTGCGAAATGCCAAGTTGTTTGGAAGTTTGCAGGGCCTGAGGGGAATCTCGATGAAGCAGCCCTTGGGTGCCCTCCTAACTGTTATTAGCAATGTTCCGTAGCGTATGAGTTTACTCTTCTGTGGTTCACCCAAGGAATTAACCATTGGAGCTCCTAAATCTCCATACATTTTATTACCTGCCACATGGTTATCCGGGGTGAAATGTCTCGAGCTTTTTATTTCCTTTGAAGTTGTTTTATCTCTTCAATGAGCAGCGCTGGCTGAAACATTTTTTGATAAGGCCCTTTGCACACAGGGGCGTCTAGCTCACCGCATTTTAAAGTGAGGGTAAAGCTTTGAGGTTTTTTAACCACTTCCCCCCCCCAAGGCCTTTTTCTGACACTTTTTGTTTACAAGTAAAAATCTGTATTTTTTTTTTTTGCTAGAAAATGACTTAGAACCCCCCAAACATTATACAGTGCCTTACAAAAGTATTCACCCCCCTTGGCTTTTTACCTACCGTATTTATCGGCGTATAACACGCACCGGCGTATAACACGCACCCCAAGTTTAGGAGGGCATTTTAAGGAAAAAAAGTTTTAGGAGGGAAGTTTAAGGAAAAAAAAAACGTACATTTAAGCGTCATTTGCAGCCTTGCCCAGCGTCATTTGCAGCTTGCCCAGCGTCATTTGCAGCTTGCCCAGCGTCATTTGCAGCTTGCCCAGCGTCATTTGCAGCCTGCCCAGCGTCATTTGCAGCCTTGCCCAGTGTCATTTGCAGCTTGTCCAGTGTCATTTGCAGCTTGCCCAGTGTCATTTGCAGCCTGCCCAGCGTCATTTGCAGCCTTGCCCAGTGTCATTTGCAGCTTGCCCAGTGTCATTTGCAGCTTGCCCAGTGTCATTTGCAGCCTGCCCAGCGTCATTTGCAGCCTTGCCCAGTGTCATTTGCAGCTTGCCAGTGTCATTTGCAGCTTGCCCAGCGTCATTTGCAGCCTGCCCAGCGTCATTTGCAGCCTTGCCCAGTGTCATTTGCAGCTTGCCCAGTGTCATTTGCAGCTTGCCCAGTGTCATTTGCAGCTTGCCCAGCGTCATTTGCAGCTTGCCCAGCGTCATTTGCAGCTTGCCCAGCGTCATTTGCAGCCTGCCCAGCGTCATTTGCAGCCTTCCCAGCGTCATTTGCAGCCTTGCCCAGTGTCATTTGCAGCTTGCCCAGTGTCATTTGCAGCTTGCCAGCGTCATTTGCAGCTTGCCAGCGTCATTTGTAGCTTGCCCAGTGTCATTTGCAGCTTGCCAGCGTCATTTGCAGCCTTGCCCACGTTTAAATTTCCCGCCGCCGAGACAGACCGCGCGAGCTCCGCCGAAAAAGACCGAAGCGCCGCTCGGAGTCCCGCCTCCCTGCTGTTTTGGGAGCGAGCGCAGGGAAGCAGGACTACGAGCAGAGCCGAACAGTCGGCTCTGTCTTTTTCGGCGTCGCTTCTGTCTTTTTCTGCATTTTTGTAATTTTTTTGGGGGGGGGGGGGGGGGGGTGAGCGTATAACACGCACCCACGACTTTCCCCCGATTTTAAGGGGGAAACAGTGCGTGTTATACGCTGATCTTGCCTTGCTATATATATATATCTATCTATATATATGTCTACATCACGCTCCATCGCTCCCTCTCTCTATATATAGCTCTCTCTCGCGCTCTCTATAGCTCTACCTCTATAGCTCTCTCTCTCATATATAAATATATATAGTATATATACTATATATATATATTATAGCTCCCTCTCTCTATATAGCTCTCTCTATATAGCTCCCCCCTCTCTCTATAGCTCCCCCCTCTCTCTATAGCTCCCCCCTCTCTCTATAGCTCCCCCCTCTCTCTCTCTCTATAGCTCCCCCTCTCTCTCTCTATAGCTCCCCCTCTCTCTCTCTATAGCTCCCCCTCTCTCTCTCTCTATAGCTCCCCCTCTCTCTCTCTATAGCTCCCCCTCTCTCTCTATAGCTCCCCCTCTCTCTCTCTATAGCCCCCTCTCTCTCTCTATAGCTCCCCCTCTCTCTCTCTCTATAGCTCCCCCCTCTCTCTCTCTCTATAGCTCTCCCCCTCTCTCTCTCTCTATAGCTCCCCCCTCTCTCTCTCTCTATAGCTCCCCCTCTCTCTCTCTCTATCCCAGCTCCCCCTCTCTCTCCCTAGCCCCCCCTCTCTCTCTCTATAGCTCCCCCTCTCTCTCTCTCTCTATAGCTCCCCCCTCTCTCTCTATAGCTCCCCCCTCTCTCTCTATAGCTCCCCCTCTCTCTCTATAGCTCCCCCTCTCTCTCTCTCTCTCTCTCTCTCTATAGCTCCCCCTCTCTCTCTCTCTATAGCTCCCCCTCTCTCTCTCTCTATAGCTCCCCCTCTCTCTCTCTCTATAGCTCCCCCTCTCTCTCTCTCTATAGCTCCCCCTCTCTCTCTCTCCCTCCTAGCTCCCCCTCTCTCTCTCTCTATAGCTCCCCCTCTCTCTCTCTCTATAGCTCCCCCTCTCTCTCTCTCTATAGCTCCCCCTCTCTCTCTCTCTATAGCTCCCCCTCTCTCTCTCTCTCTCTCTATAGCTCCCCCTCTCTCTCTCTCTCTCTATAGCTCCCCCTCTCTCTCTATAGCTCCCCCTCTCTCTCTATAGCTCCCCCTCTCTCTCTATAGCTCCCCCTCTCTCTCTATAGCTCCCCCTCTCTCTCTATAGCTCCCCCCTCTCTCTCTATAGCTCCCCCCCTCTCTCTCTATAGCTCCCCCCTCTCTCTCTATAGCTCCCCCCCTCTCTCTCTATAGCTCCCCCCCCCTCTCTCTCTATAGCTCCCCCCCTCTCTCTCTCTCTATAGCTCCCCCCCCTCTCTCTCTCTCTATAGCCCCCCCCTCTCTCTCTCTATAGCCCCCCCCCTCTCTCTCTATAGCTCCCCCCCCCTCTCTCTCTCTATAGCTCCCCCCCTCTCTCTCTCTATAGCTCCCCCCCTCTCTCTCTATACTCCCCCCCTCTCTCTCTATAGCTCCCCCCCTCTCTCTCTATAGCTCCCCCCCTCTCTCTCTCTATAGCTCCCCCCCCTCTCTCTCTATAGCTCCCCCCTCTCTCTCTATAGCTCCCCCCCTCTCTCTCTCTCTATATATCTCTCTCTCTCTCGCTCTCTCTCTCTCTACATATACATATATATATATATATATCTCCATCTATATAAAATATCACACATATACATATATACACACAGTCGGCAAACAGTTTTTTTTTTTTTTTTTGTTAAAATATAACATATTATTCTGTCACTTACCTGCGGTTGAGCTTGGCTTTGTTCAGGGGGATGTAGGCGTACGGGTCATGTTTGCCTTTCTGCTTCATATCACCTTTTCCTTTCTGAAAGAAGAAAACACACATGAAGACAACATCTTCTCCATCCCAGCCTCAGTGCTCAAGGATCTCCAACAGATCAAGTATTAACGATTCCATAAATACCAAGCCATTGATTTAAAAACACCTGTACATGGCGAAGGAAATGATGAAGACATGACCTGTTGGGGGAACTTGAGGACTGATGTTGGGAGCCACTGGTCTACAAAAGCTGGAACCACACCAGGACCCCATAGACAAGGGGTGAATCCTTTTCTCTGTACAATGCAGTCCCCAAGAGGAGACATGTTATGGTGGCCACAACATCCGGAGGGACATCTCATCTCACAGGTTTAGTAACACTTGTGGTTATTTACCTTTGATTTGTACGTCTCTCCAAAGTTTGGCTTTTTGTGAATAGGTCGGTGTATTCCTGAGCCGCCAGCTGTTGGGAAACAAAGAAGATGGTGCAAAGTGTGTTAGCTAAAATAGTTAAAAGCTGAGTTCCAATAAAAACAAATAAAAAAATAAATAAAATTCAGCAGCTACAAATACTGCAGCTGATGACTTAAAAATCGGACACTTACCTGTCCCAGGGTCCATCGATGCGAGGGAACGAATCCCCGCTAGTCTTCCCCTCCTCTCTGTGGAGCCAACATGGTCACTGTGGGTGCCCGGCTGTGGCTTCACAGCCAGGCACGCATTGCGCATTTGCGAGCCGCGCTGCACGCTGTGACTGGCCGGGCAATCATCTGGGACCCGTGACGTGTCCCAGATGATTGCCGAGAGGGAGGGGGGGGGAAAAGTGATCTCCCTTCCGGTGCCGCGGTGCTCCGGGAGGAAGTGGGAGCTGGAACCCTCTAAAAAGAGGGCCCCCCCCCCCCAAAATGACATACCAAATGTACATGTCAGGGGGTCACCTTCCCTTAAAGCGAAGTTCCATTTTTGGGAGGAACGCCATTTTAAAGTGGAATTCTAGGCCCCAACTATAGCCGGCCATAGAGGGATCTGATCAACACTGTGTCGACGGGGGAATCCAGCAATTTTCTTTCCTGGAAAGAAGAAAAAAAATCTGTATAACCCCCAGGCTGCTGAAAGAGGAGGTCCACCTGAATTTTTTTTTTTTTTTTAAAGTCAGCAGCTACAAATACTGCAGCTGCTGACTTTTAATAAATAGACACTTAACCTGTTCCAGGTTCCAGCGATGTCGGCAGAAGATGACGAGCGATCGCTCGTCTCTCGGCTGCCCCCGCCACCATCCTCTGTCAGGGAATCAGGAAGTGAAGCTTGCGGCTTCACTGCCCGTTCCCTACTGCGCATGCGCCAGTCGCGCTGCATGTCTTTATGGATCCCTGTAGTGTCCTGGGAACTGTGTGTTTCCCAAGACACAACGGGCATCTGCAGATAGGGGCGGGCATCCTCGGATAGGGGCGGGGCAGCTGCGGCTAGCTAGTCCCGGAAGTGGGTGCAGATACCTGTATTATACAGGTATCTGCACCCCCCACCCTTCTGAAAGGTGCCAATCGTGGCACCGGAGGGGGGGGAATCCGATAAGCGGAAGTTTCCACTTTAGGGTGGAGCTCCGCTTTAAGCCTAAAACTGCAGAAGGAAGATGCTTATACTTGCCGATTCTTGCGTTACTCCGATCCAGTCACGTGACCCCCCCCCCCCCCCAGTGGCCAGCTCCAGGGGAGAGCAGAAGATCGCCAACAATGGATGGAATTGCCAGAGTGGTGATGTCACCCATAGGCTTACTATGGGGCATCCATTGTTGGCTGTCCCTCCTCTTACCTGAAGCAGATTATGTGACCAGTCCAGAGCACCCTGAGAATAGGCAAGTGTAAGCATCTTTCTTCTACAAGGTAGTTGGTATAGGAGGAGTTAGGAGTCATTTTAAGTTTAGAGCCTGGAATCCCATTTTAATTAAGGTGGCAAAAGTACAACCAACGGCAAAAGCACCAATGGTGTCTATTACGTGACACTGACCATCAGTTATAGATGGTGGTAGTAGTAAATGGAAAGTATGACAGATCATAGGTTCTAAACAAGTTTCCAATAGGGGGGGGGGTTACTTTATCAAAACCATTTACAATTTGAAAAAACCCAACTACAGCTTCTACAGAAAGGCTGGACAGTGAGAAATAAAAGTGTAGGCAAGCCCCAGGATAACCCCTCCCTACTACCAGCGTGCCCCCAGTTTTTTGCTAGTGTCCTAGGAGGAGGTGGTCTTTTCTTCAATTTTGCTGATATAACCCAGAGTTTCTCAACTAGAGTTCCATGGGTGTAGTAGTATTAGGGTATAGTAGTAATACTAGGGTATTGTACCGTGTTAGCCATTAGTCCCTGAAGAACAGATCTAAGTTATCCCGAAGGCTCTCCTCTATATTTACCGATAAACAATACTTCCTATACTGACACCTGAATGGGGGGGGATTGGGTTCATTATAACCACCTGGTAAGTCAGGGCTCCTCAACCAGGATACCATGAAAACCCAGAGTTTCTCCAGAGGTTGCTAGGGGTTCCCTTGAGCAATTTCTGCCTCTAAGAAAGGTCCCTACTGACCCCTTTAGCTATCTGTAAGGGGCTCTTCCCAATGACCACATGTATAAAGGAGCATTCTTCTCACTGACCATCAACACTAGGGTTCCTTAAGACCAGAAAGTTATTTCAATGGTTCCTCTGGTGTTGAAATGATTGGGAAGGGCTGGTATAATCTATTATTTAATCAGCATTTTTTCTTCTCTACGCCAATGCTAGAGGCTTACCCTCTGATCTGCACCGAGGGGTGGGGGGGGGGGGGGGGGTAGACCTTAGCCTGATTTTTGAAGCGTACGGCATCCAGACCTTCATCCACTGGCTTCTACGTGAAGTGCTTCTCAGAACCAGTGAAGTTAACTGCATAGCACTTTCCAAGTCCAGAGCTGTCTGTTAGCATTGCCCTGTCAAGCCTCATTTTTATTGGTCATTGGGTGCCATTATTCCCCGTTTCCTGATGGCTTTCTAGCGGAAGACGTTGGCACCGTGGGACCAAGCGCTGGTGTAATTTGCTGGGGGGAGTTTCTCGTGCATAAAACACGCCCTCTCTCTCTCTGCATGAAGGAAGCATCTCCCTGCTGATGTTCATACTTTCAAAGAGCACCCGGAAATTTGATCTGGCATTATTGACTTTGGTCATCCTACCCTCTGGTCATGGATCCCCACCTGCTTCTTGGGTGTCGAGAGTACTTTGCGTCTTACCTTTAGCCTGTATGTTGCCTGTGCTGAAGCAGCAACATGTCCGATTCTATACAGAGGGGACTGGTCCTGCTGTACCGGGTGCCCCCCCCCCCACAAGTTCCCCTTTCTACTAATGGCTCAGGGGCCACTTGCAGCAATTCTAATGATGGTATCGCCACCTGCAGCTAAAGTGATGTTGATTTTTAATCCGAGTCTCTCAAACCCTTGGATTCCTGCTTAGCATTGTTGGGTATGGCTGGGTATTCTACCTTCCGGAACATGGACGGCTTTCTGACCCAGTTTACCCTGTTTGCGGACTTTGAGAGGCCACAAATGCGCCCCCGTGCCTCCACCTGCAGATCCTATATCTGATCTACCCATAGTAGCTTTTCATCCATCAGCTCCAGAGTGTCTGATACTAACTCACATTGATCCTCAACAGATAAGCGGACCCCTCCCCTGAGGAGTCGCACGCCTACTGCCTATTACTGCCAGCTGGGAAGAGACATACCTTTATATTGTGAGGTCTTCTCTACGGCCTCATCGTCGTCATTCTCCTCCCAGGAACGCTTCTTCTGTGCCTTCTTCTGCAAGAAACAAAGAGGAACTGCGTTATAATTGTATTGCAGTGAGGGGGGAAAAAGTATTTGATCTCCTGCTGATTTTGGACGTTTGCTCACTGACAAATGATCAGTCTCTAATTTTAATGGTCGGTTTATTATATAGTGAGACATAAAAATATCCATTTTAATGAGTGAAATAAGTATTTGATCCCCAATCAGCAAGATTTCTGGCTCCCAGGTGTCTTCTATACAGGTAACGAGCTGAGATTAGGAGTACTCTAAGGGCTCTTTCACACGGACGGACCGTATGTCCGTTTTTCATCCATCCGTTTTCGGATGAAAAAACGGACATACATGTATCCCTATGGATAGCGGGTGTCAGCGGATGAGCATCCGCTGACACCCGCTCTCGTCCGTGCCCGCTATGCTCCGTTTCTGCAGACGGAGGAAAACCCCATTTTTTCATCCGTCTGCAGATCGGATGACGACGGACTGTACGGTCCGTCGTCACCCGATCCCCCATAGGGGAGAGCGGCGCTCTGACAGGTCCATCCCTGCACGGAGTGCAGAGACGGACCTGTCATCTTCCTGCTCAGCGGAGATCGCTCCGGCGATCCCCGCGGAGCAAGCGGCTATCCACGGGGCGGATCAGCACTGATCCGCCCCGTGTGAAAGAGCCCTTAAAGGGAGTGCTCCTAATCTCAGCTTGTTACCTGTAAAAAAGACACCTGTCCACAGAATCAATCAGATTCCAATCTCTCTCCACCATGGCCAAGACCAAAGAGCTTTCCAAGGATGTCAGGGACAAGATTGTAGACCTACACAAGGCTGGAATGGGCTACAAGACCATCGCAAAGCAGCTTGGTGAGAGGGTGACAACAGTTGGTGCGATTATTCGCAAATGGAAGAAACACAAAATAGCGGTCAGTCTCCCTCGGTCTGGGGCTCCATGGAGGATCTCACCTCGTGGAGTTTTAATGATCATGAGAACGGTGAGGAATCAGCCCAGAACTACACAGGAGAATCTTGTCAATGATCTCAGTTGGGACCATAGTGACCAAGAAAACAATTGGTAACACACTACCATGTGAAGGACTGAAATCCTGCAGCCCCCGCAAGGTCCCCCTTCTCAGGAAATCACATGTACAGGTCCGTCTGAAGTTTGCTAATGAACATCTGCATGATTCAGAGCAGAACTGGGTGAAAGGTTGTGATCAAATGAGACCAAAATTTTGCCCTTTGACATCAACTCAACGTGTTTGGAGGAGAAGGAATGCTACCTATGACCCCAAGAACACCATCCCCCCCCCCCCCCCCGGTCAAACATGGAGGTGGAAACATTATGCTTTGGGGGCGTTTTTCTGCTAAGGGGACAGGACATCAACAACGCATCAAAAGGGACAATGGACGGGCCATGTACCATCAAATCTTGGATGAGAACCTCCTTCCCTCAACCAGGGCATTGAAAAATGGGTTGTGGATGGGTATTCCAGCATGACAATGACCCCAAACACACGGCCAAGGCAACAAAAGAGTGGCTCAAGAAGAAGCACATTAAGGTCTTGGAGTGGCCTAGCCAGTCTCCAGACCTTAATCCCATAGAACATATGTGGAGGGAGCTGAAGGTTCGAGTTACCAAACGTCAGCCTCGAAAACCTTAATGACTTGGAGAGGATCTGCAAAGAGGACAAAATCCCTCCGGAGATGTGGGCAAACCAAAGCAGTATTAAACCCAAAACAAAAAATGTAATATATTGCAGTTTACCATGTGGCTGCTGCAATTCTGCGGCTGAAGGCCGTGCTGGATGCATTGTGTGTACTGCATCTTTCGTAATATAGTGACTTTAATCAATAAAAAAAAAAAACAAGTATAAAATGATCGAGTTACAAACACTAAAATTACTCAATACAAAAAAAAAAATAAAAAAAAAAAAACTCTGGTTTGCCTTTTGAAAGATTAAAGATGGAAACTTACAGTGCGAAGTCCGACTTCTTTCATGAGATCCGCCATCTCCTCATCCACACCTGTAAAACATGAACAGAGACTGAGAACATTGTCCATCATCACACCACCTTCAGCTGGATACCATCCGGATTGGTTAAACCGTTTTTCTTAGGAAATTGTTAGGTGTGCCAGATTAGGAAATGATATGGCATGAATACATTTTATTTATTACACAAGTCTCTATGCCAGCTACTCTCTATTAGGATTCTGTGGAATCCCAGGATTCCTCCAGAGCAGGAATCTCCAAACTTTCTAAACAAAAGAACCAGTCTACAGACCTCCAGACATTAGGGGGGCCAGTAGGAGAAGACAAAGCTTCAGGCTTGGTGGTCAGTGGGAGAAGGAAAAAAAAAAAAAAGACCCCTTTGTGGGTGCCTGGCAACATTTGATGGGGCAAACTGGCTGCATTGGTTTTTTTTTTCGGTTTGCGCCCCCCCCCCCCCCCAACAAAAAAAATTTTGCGCACCAGCTGCCACTGGGGCCTTCAATAGTAGAATACACAGTGCTATACAGACAGCGTCTGTGTGCTGTAAGTGGGCGTCTCATCTGTATTCGGTGGGTTGCATTACCAATAAGGTTTCATTTAGGCGTGCAGCAAAAATGCGCTGTCGAGCCGCGCATTTCCTGCCCGCCAACCCCCCCCTTCAGCTATTGGAATGGGGATTTTACACGCCGCAGTGCTTTGCGCCTGTGTTTCTCAACTCCAGTCCTCAAGGCGCAACAGGTCATGTTTTCAGGATTTCCCTCCGATAAAAAAAGCTGTGGTAATTACTAAGGCAGTGAAACTGATCAAATTACCTGTGCAAAATAATGGGAAGCCTGAAAACATGACCTGTTGGGGCGCCTTGAGGACTGGAGTTGAGAAACGCTGGCTTATACCAATGAGATTCACTGGTATGAAACTAATTTCAATGTGTAAAAAAAAAAAAAAAAGTTGTCCTGATCACTTCTACAGAGTAGTACAATGTTACTATGGTAGCACTGTATTGCTCTAGTCAGTGTGTAAAAATAAAAAATTATATATAAATATATATATATAATATATATATATAAATATATATATATATATATATATATATATATATAAAAATTACAGACTTGCTGGTTTCCTACTATTAATTGCTCAGCAGGTTAACCGGTTCCTGACCGGCTCTTGTACATATACATCGGCAGAACGGCACGGCTGGACAAAGTACGTTACTTTGAATTTCCCGCCGTGTGCGCGCGCCTGCCGAGAGCTCTGTGACCGTGGAGCTCAAGAACGGGGGGGTGGGGTTTGCCGATGTAAACAGCATCTCCCCGTTCTGACTAGTGACAGCACACTGATCGTCTGCTCCCTGTCATCGGGAGCAGCAATCAGTGTGGTGTCACACACAGCCACGCCCCAAGACAGTTAGAAACACGCCCCTAAGAACACTTAACCCCTACAGCGCCACCCAGTGGTTAACCCCTTCACTGCCAGTAACATTTTTACAGTAATCAATGCAATTTTCTACCATCAATGTATTAATGCCAATGGTACCAAAAATGTGTCAAAATTGTCCAATGTGTCCGATATAATGTCGCAGTCATGATAAAAAAATCGCTGATCGCCGCCATTACTAGTTAAAAAAAAATATGAATAAAAATGCCATAAAACTATCCCCTATTTTGTAAACGCTATCACTTTTGCGCAAACCAAACGCTTATTGCGATTTTTTTTTACCAAAAATATGTAGAAGAATACGTATCGGCCTAAACTGACGAAAAAAAACGTTTTTTTTATATAATTTTTGGGGGATATTATAGCAGAGTTTTTTTCCAAAATTTACGCTTTTTGTTTATAGTGCAAAAAAAAAATAAAAACCGCAGGGGTGATCAAATACCACCAAAAAGAAATCTCTATTTGTGGGGAAAAAAAAAAAAAACACCAATTTTGTTTGGGAGCCACGTTGCACGACCGCGCAATTGTCAGTTAAAGCGACGCAGTGCCGAATCGCAAAAAAAGCTCTGGAAAAAAAAGGGGGTAAAATCTTCCGGGGGTGAAGTGGTTAAGGACTCCTGGGCACCATCTGTATATACACAGACTAGCTTACTGAAACACAGGAGATCATTACAGAAGATCTAATCATGAAGGGAGACCATCGATCAGCACTTTGTTGCGTCTCCTGAGGGCTGAACATTTCCCGGAATAAATCGGTGAACACCACAAACCTTGCGAGTTCTCTTCTTCCGCTTCCTCGTCCTTGATGACGAGCCGCCCGTCCGATGTGACTTTGAAGTCGTGGCTCTGCTTTGTGCTCCTCGCTCCCGGTTTTGTGGCTGTTGTACAAAAGATGAAAGACAGATTTTCCACATTACTTATAATAAAAACAATTCTACGGACCGAACTTATACAAGTGGATAATCGCTCTGTTTATGAAGTTACACAACGCTCTCGTTTTCAGCAAAGAAATCTCTAAACAGCCAATTCTGTGCTGATCTCAGGCTCAGCTTACACTATTATGAATCTCACACACATACATACAGTGTATATATATATATATATATATACACATGTTTTTAAAGATTTTATTTCAGAATTTTGGGGTATTTTTAAAACAGACAACAAAACCGGCCGCCATGCAGGGCAGCAAAGACTTTAAACAAGATCAATATGTATGGGAGGGAGTGCGGCACAAAAAACGGGCAATAGCCACAGCGGGCAGATACATCACCGGCATACCAAAACAATAAGGATGTACAACAATATAAGAACGAGAGGACCCTCTCCAGATGCCCCCCCCCCTTCTCCCTCTCCAGATCCCCCCCCTTCTCCCTCTCCAGATACCCCCCCCCTCTCCAGATCCCCCCCTCCCCACCTCCCCCCCCCTCTCCCTCTCCAGATCCCCCCCCCCTTCTCCCTCTCCAGATCCCCCCCCCTTCTCCCTCTCCCCCCCCCCCCCTCCCTCTCCAGATCCCCCCCCCCTTCTCCCTCTCCAGATCCCCCCCCCTCCCCTCCCCCCTCCAGATCCCCCCCCTTCTCCCTCTCCAGATACCCCCCCCCCCCCTCTCACAGAGCCCCCAAAAAACTCCTCTTAAAAATCCCCCCCCCCTCTTCTCCCTCTCCAGACCCCCCCCCCCTCCCTCCCAGATCCCCCCCCCCCCCCCCTCCCCCCCTCCAGATCCCCCCCCTCTTCTCCCTCTCCAGATCCCCCCCCTCTTCTCCCTCTCCAGATCCCCCCCCCCTTCTCCCTCTCCAGATACCCCCCCTCTTCTCCCTCTCCAGACCCCCCCCAATTTCTCCACCCCCCCCCCCCCCCCTTCTCCCTCCCCCCCCCCCCCCCCCCTTCTCCCTCTCCCCCCCCCCCCTCTTCTCCCCCTCTCCAATCCCCCCCCCCTCTTCTCCCTCTCCAGATCCCCCCCCCCCTTCTCCCTCTCCAGATCCCCCCCCCCTTCTCCCTCTCCAGATCCCCCCCCCCCCCTTCCCCCCCCCCCCCACCCCCCCCCCCCCCTCTCCAGATCCCCCCCCCCTTCTCCCTCTCCATTTACCCCCCCCCTCTCCAGACCCCCCCCCCCCCCCTCTCCCCCCCCCCCCCCCCCTTCTCCCCTCCCCCCCCCCCCCCCCCCCCCCCTCTCCAGATCCCCCCCCTTCTCCCTCTCCATATCCCCCCCCTCCCCCCTCTCCAGATCCCCCCCCCTTCTCCCCCTCCCCCTCCAGATCCCCCCCCTTCTCCCTCTCCAGATCCCCCCCCCCTTCTCCCTCTCCAGATCCCCCCCCTTCTCCCTCTCCAGATCCCCCCCCCCCCCCCCCTCCAGATCCCCCCCCCCCCCCCCCCCCCCCCCCCCTCTCCGCTCCCCCCTCTCCCAGATCCCCCCCCCTCTTCTCCCCCCCCACCCTCCCCTCCCCCCCCCCCCCCCCCCCCCCCACCCCCCCCCTCTCCAGAGTGCCCCCCCCCCCCTTCTCCCTCTCCAGATCCCCCCCCCTCTTCTCCCTCTCCAGATGCCCCCCCCCCTTCTCCCTCTCCAGATCCCCCCCCTTCTCCCTCTCCAGATCCCCCCCCCCCCTTCTCCCTCTCCAGATACCCCCCCCCCCTCTTCCAGATCCCCCCCTTCTCCCTCTCCAGATTCCCCCCCCCCTTCTCCCTCTCCAGATACCCCCCCCCCCCCCTCTCCAGATCCCCCCCCCCTTCTCCCTCTCCAGATCCCCCCCCCCCTTCTCCCTCTCCAGATCCCCCCCTTCTCCCTCTCCAGATCCCCCCCCCCCCCCCCCCCCCCCCTTCTCCCTCTCCAGATCCCCCCCCCTCTTCTCCCTCTCCAGATCCCCCCCCCTCTTCTCCCTCTCCAGATACCCCCCCCCCCTCTCCCTCTCCAGACCCCCCCCCCCTCTTCTCCCTCCCCAGATCCCCACCCCTCTTCTCCCTCTCCAGATCCCCCCCCCTCTTCTCCCTCTCCAGATCCCCCCCCCCCTCTTCTCCCTCTCCAGATCCCCCCCCCATCTTCTCCCTCTCCAGATCCCCCCCCCCCCCCCCCCCCCCCTCTTCTCCCTCTCCAGATCCCCCCCCCTCTTCTCCCTCTCCAGATCCCCCCCCTCTTCTCCCTCTCCAGATCCCCCCCTCCCTCCCTCCCTCTCCAGACCCCCCCCCCCCCTCTTCTCCCTCTCCAGATCCCCCTCCCTCTTCTCCCTCTCCAGATCCCCCCCCCCCCTTCTCCCTCTCCAGATCCCCCTCCCTCCCCTCCCTCTCCAGATCCCCCCCCTCTTCTCCCTCTCCAGATCCCCCTCCCTCTTCTCCCTCTCCAGATCCCCCCCCCCTCTTCTCCCTCTCCAGATCCCCCTCCCTCTTCTCCCTCTCCAGATCCCCCCCTCTTCTCCCTCTCCAGATCCCCCCTCTCTCTCCCTCTCCAGACCCCCCCCCCTTCTTCTCCCTCTCCAGATCCCCCCTCCCTCTTCAGATCCCCCCCCCTCTTCTCCCTCTCCAGATACCCCCCCCCCCCTTCTTCTCCCTCTCCAGATCCCCCCTCCCTCTTCATCATCCCCCCCCCCTCTTCTCCCTCTCCAGATCCCCCCTCCCTCTTCTCCCTCTCCAGATCCCCCCCCTCTTCTCCCTCTCCAGATCCCCCCCCTCTTCTCCCTCTCCAGATCCCCCCCCTCCCCCCTCTCCATAGTGAGACAAGAAGTGTTTGCTCCCCAATGCCCACTGACAAAAACGATCAGTCTATAATTTTATTGGTCGATTAATTATAACAGTGAGACAAAAATAACAAAAAATATCAATGAAAAAAATACATTATAAAAAAAAAAAAATGTAATTGATTTGCATTTTAACCACTTCCAGCCCAAGGATGTCATAGGACGTCCTTGACTTTCAGTGGTGATATCTGAACGACGGGTGCAGCTGCGGACATCATCCAGATATCTTCTTTTTCAGCCGGCGATTCTGTGCACCATAAGAACAATCATAGCGGCAGTTCAGCCGCTTGATAGTTTTTACAGACATCCCCCCCCCCCCACCCTCCCGCCACTTCTGCTGTCGGCGACCCGGAGAAAGAATCCGGCGCCGCCAGATGAAGAACAGAGAATTCTGGTGACCGGGGGGTCACCAGTCATCTGTATGACCATTAGAGGCCCAGGCGCAACGTCATGTCCGGGCCACAGATGTCAAAGCCGCGATCTCGGCTGGAAAGCATCAGATTGTTCTTTTTTTTTGATCTGATGCTTTCCAGTCTGGAGGAGAGATGTGGGGGGGGTCTTCTAGATCCCCAGATCTCTCCATAAAGAGGACCTGTCACGCACCATTCCTATTACAAGGGATGTTTACATTCCTTGTAATAGGAATAAAATTGATCAAAATTTTTTTTTTTAAAGAGAATGTAAAAATAAAAAAAATCAAAGTAAAAACAAACCATAACAAAAAGCACCCCCTGTCCGTGTGCACGCACACAGAAGCGAACGCACACGCAAGTTGCGCCCGCATATGCAAACGCCGTTCAAACCATACATGCGAGCGGTATCGCCGCGTGCGTTAGAGCAATAATTCTAGCCCTAGACCTCCTCTGTTGGGTTAGAAAGAGCTAGTTTTACCACTAGCGGACGCTTTTAACCCCCGCGATCGGCCTGCGTTTCGGCGCTTCCGAATCACTTTTCAGGCTGGCCATTCATTTCAATGGGCAGAGGCATTTCGGGAGTGCGGTATACAGCGCTCCTAAACCATCTCAAAGACGCTGCTTGCAGGACTTTTCCTAACGTCCCGCAAGCGCACCGCCCCCAGTGTGAAAACTCACAATGGAATGAATGAGAGGCGGTTTTTTAGGCGCTATTTCTAGCGCTAAAAAACCTGAAAACCACCCAAGTGTGAAAGGGGTCTAATAACTTTGCTTACTATGCGTTGAGCGTTCGGCCTGGAAAGAAGAAAAGAAAAATAATAAAAAAAAAAAAAAAAAAAAAAAAAAAAAAAAATCGCAGGATGACTCACCTAATACTCTCTGCGCGGCGTTGGCGTCGAGGAAGTTCAGAGGTTCATCTCCCTCCCCTTCCTTCAGCCAGGCTCTGCTCATCTGCCGCGTCTGCTTCTTCTGCTGTTTGCTCTGCTGCTTCGTCTTCTTCACATCCTCCTCTTCCTCCTCGTCTGTGTCCGCTAAAATCTCCTCAATGCTACAAATCAAAAAAAAAAAAAAGAGCGCAGATCAGAGGCGTTATTTTTTTGTGCTTGCATTATGTACAGTGTCTACGACAAAATACTTTTTTTAACCACTTCCCACCACTGCACATAAACGGCCGGGTGGGCGATCTCTCCTTCTGAATGGACGTTCAGGAACGTCCATCAGAAGGAGCGGGATCGCGCACGTTCCCCGCGCAGCGGTGCGATTCTGATGCGCTCGTGTCACCCGGACATGGCGCATCTTAGATCGGCAGGAGGGCTCCTTGATTGGCCCTCCTAATCACGACGGACGCGTGACGGCCGTCATGTGATGTAAACAAACAGCCGGTTGCTAGGCGATCGGCTCTCCTCTCCTGACACGGAAGTGATCACTGAGGAGAGGAGGGCGGATCTCTGCAGCCGGCTGGTGATCAGTGAGTATGAGCTGTTTTTTACAGCTTTTTACTCACTGATCACCAGTGTAGTGTAAACACACGTCACTAGAAATGTAAAACACACCGTAAACGCACATGTCCCCACATAGTAATGATCCCCAAAACACATGTCCCCCACATAAATAACCGTAAAATCACGTCCCAATGATCATTTGCACACATATGTCCGTGATCACCTGCGCACATCTGTACATGATCATTTGCACACATCTGTCCGTGATCACGCGAACCAATTATTATACACTTAACGGATTTTTTTTTTACCAAAAACATGTAGCAGAATACATTTTGGCTTAAATTTATGACAAAATTTGATTTTATTGATTTCTTTTAAAATAGAATAAAGACAATTTTATTTTTTCAAATTTCCGCTCTTTTTTTCGCTTATATCACAAAAAAATATAAAAAAATGGAGTCGTGAATAAATACTAAACTAAAGCTTTATTTGTGCAAACAAAATGATAAAAAATTCATTCGGGGACAGCGTAGCATGACCGCGCAATTGTCAGTGAAAGTGCGAGAGCGCTGAAAGCTGAAAATTGGTCTGGGAAAGAAAGGGGGCGAAAGTGCCCAGTATTGATGTGTATTAAATAAAACCGTATTCCTTTAGGGACCCATTCACACCAGAAACTGCACATAACTACGCATTTTTAACTGCGTGTTTACATGCATTTGAAGCGCGATTGGATGAGTTTTGCACTGCGTTTGCAGGGCATTATACGTTTTTGGGCGTGGCTCTCAGCCTAACCAGATGCCAACCGCCACACACACTTACTGCCCTTTCCCTGGGTGAATTGCTATGCATTTTTTTTGCATGAGGCAAAAAATAGAATATTTCATATACTGGTCAAATGTTTTTAATTGTTTTATATAAAAAATACCACATTTAGCAACTAGATGGTGCAAAGAATCAAGGAAAATCTCTGTACCTGTATACGATTCTGCACGTCTGGGGCGCACACGTGAAGTGCCGGTGAATCGCTTTCCTCTGTGACTGGACACAGCGGGAGCCAATCAGTGTGTGTCACGGACATCCTCGTCCGTGGTAGGAGGATGAGCGGATGTCCGTGATAGGCTGAACACTGACTGCTGGGAAATTGAGTGTTCGGCCTATCGCAGACAAAGAGGAGGCGCGGCTTTTGAACACTGGAATGGCCACAGTATGTTTTTATGACACGCCGACCGCCGTCTGTCCGCATGACACGCTGAATCAGGTAGTCAGACGGCGGTGACTCGAGTATAAGCCAAGGGGGGCACTTTCAGCCAAAAAAAAAAAAAAAAAGGGGCTGAAAATCTCGGCTTATACGCGAGTATATACGGTATTCATAAATTTTGGTCAATATGTATTCTGCTACAGGTTTTTGTCAAAAGAAAAATCCCAATAAGCGTATAGATTGGTTTGCGCAAAACTATGGAATATTTTTATTTATTTTTTTTACTAGTAATTGAGGCGGTCAGTGACTTATAACAAGACTGTGATAGTGCGGTGGACAATCGGACACTAAGTGACACTTAGTTTTGGGAACCAGTGACACTAATACAGTGATCAGTGCTAAAAAATAAAATAAAAAAAATACAAAAAAAAAAAGTAGTGTGGGAAAGGTGCTTTTACTAAGGGAAGGCATGGATCCATGTCCTTGCTTTGCAGGAACACAGGATCCATGTCCTTCCTTACTGACCGGTTGCCATTTTGCCTGTGTAATGAACAATCAGTGGGTACCAGTGGATAGGGAATCCGGACTACCCGCCGCTGGGCACCCACTGTGTGTGATCAGGCGTATGCGTGCGCCCTACCCAGGAGGGCTGGATTATATATATTTATTACATACACACACACACACGATCCGGGGCACACTGGTGCCGCCCAGTAGTAGTAAAGGACTTATAGATTAACCACTATCTGACCGCCCACTGTCAAATGACGGCGGAGCGGTGCAGCTATTGTGGCGGGCCGCCGTCATATGATGGCGCTCGCTTTTTGGCCACTAGGGGGCGCGCGCGGGAGACGCGCGCGCCCGCCGCGTAGCTGAGGACCCGATGCGCGTGCCCGGCGGTCGCGATGACCGCCAGGCACCCGCGATTGCCCGGTAATCGAGCAGGACGTGGATCGGTGTGTGTAAACACACCGATCCACGTCCTGTCAGAGGAGAGGAGACCGATGGTGTGTCCCTTGTACATAGGGACACCGATCGGTCCCCTCCCCCAGTCAGTCCCCTCCCCCCACAGTTAGAATCACTCATATAGGGTACATTTAAACCCCTGCAGCGCCCCCTAGTGTTAACCCCTTCCCTGCCAGTCACATTTATACAGTAATCAAGGCATTTTTTTAGCACGGATCGCTGTATAAATGTGAATGGTCCCAAAAATGTGTCAAGTGTCCGATATGTCGCAGTCATGATAAAAATCGCAGATCGCCGCCATTACTAGTAAAAAAAAAAATAATAATAAAAATGCTATAAATCCATCCCCTATTTTGAAGACGCTATAACTTTTGCGCAAACCAATCAATACACGCTTATTGCGATTTTTTTTTACCAAAAATATGTAGAAGAATACGTATCGGCCTAAACTGAGGAAAAAAATTTGTTTAAAAAAAAAAAAATTGGATATTAAATTATAATAAAAAGTAAAAAATATTATGTTTTTTCAAACTTGTCGCTCTTCTTTTGTTTATAGCGCAAGAAATAAAAACCGCAGAGGTGATCAAATACCACCAAAATAAAGCTCTATCTGTGGGGAAAAAAATGATAAAATTTTTATTTTGGGTACAGCGTTGCATGACCACGCAATTGTCATTCAAAATGCGACAGCGCTGAAAGCTGAAAAATGGCTTGGTCAGGAAGGGGGTGTTCGTGCCTGGTAGGCAAGTGGTTAATAAGGTAAACCATTTAGCAGGTTATCGTTACCAATCGAAAAACCTACCTGTCTCCCTTGTGCCCTCTATCCTCATCATCACCTTCGTCTGTATTGGAGGCGGCTTCTTTCAGGGCCTTTTGCTTCTTGTTTTTAGCCTCTGCTTTGCGGATATTGACTAGCACCTTGTGGTATTCCTCCGGTAACATGCTCTTCACCAGATCAAATCTAACAAAAGATCAAATTAATACGATTAGCTGAATACAGAAACGCGTTACATTTCACACACACACACACATGTAAATAGTTGGTTTGGAAATGGAAAGCGATGACTGGGCCGCCCTCTAATGAGCTTTCCAGACACAGAGCTCGGCGAGGGAATAGAAGAGTGCGGGAAATTCAGAGATTCATCTCCATCTCTTCTGCGGGCCGCGTGGCCCCCCAGCATCACCCGCCCCCCCCCCCCCAGCATCACCCGCATACCCCCCTCCCAGTATCGGCCGGCCCCCAAAGCATCCCCCGACCAATTTTTGATTTAATTTGGATTCGCATTTACCAACATTGAAGAATATTTTTGTTAAAGAAACAGCGCAGGATTGTTACCACTAATACACATTATTCCAATATCCTGTCTGTTACAAGGGGGGGGGGGGGGTGGGGGATAAAGACTGTCTTGTCCTATGGGATGGTTTCTATTCAATGTTGACCTCCTCATCTTACCCGAATTTCCTGATAAATTTGGTGAAGACGTTCCTCAGCTTCATACGGAAGTGGCGCCTCATGTCCTCGTTTAGTGTTCCAATCGCTTCCATCTACAAAGTTAAAAAAAAAAATTGTAAAGATCAGGTCCCCAAATCTATAGATCTGTAAAGTCCTCACATCAAATGATCTGAACCAGCAGTTGGCGCCCAAATAAATCAAATTCAAGAAGGCCGACACCAGATTATAGACGACAAAATGTAAAAAAAAAAAAACGTTCACCGATCGCCTGTAAGGAGGTGAAAACACAGCCAAATGCCACATTTTGGTCTCGGTTCACAATTGTACGTGCGGCTGCAGCTGAAACACATGCGAGCGGCATCATCCAAATGGCACAAATCGCGGCCTGCAGAGCCACACAGATGTGAACCTTAAAGTGGCTGTAAAACCCATTACAACCAATTTTAACCTACAGATAAGCATAGATTAAGGCTTACCTGTAGGTGCAAGAAATATCTCCCAAACCTAAAAGGTTTAGGAGATATTTTGCAGAAATAGCGGCACCGATATCTACGGCGCATGCGCGGCAGGCGCACTGAGCGTGCCGTTTCCAACGGCGGGCATACCGTTAGTGGCGGCACCAGTGGCAGTGACTAAGTGCCGGTTCACACCTCTGCAAAGTCCGAGATCGGACGCGATTCGCACCGCACATCACATGCGATCTCTATGTGATGCAATTTTAGCCATACAGATAGTATAGCATCGCATTCGGTCCAAACTCGCACAGGACAGCAGAATCGGATCGCATGGGATTCCACACCCATGCGATACGATTCCTGTCCGAAGTTGCAGATCTCACTGCGCTATGCGAACTGATTTGGGGGGGGGGGGGGGGGGGCGTCGTTAACTCTTAACTGACACTCCCAGCAGGGCGCATAGGGAACTGCCGCCAGGAGGCATGCAAAGCGGGTTGCGGCATCGCAGCACTGTGAACCAACACTGAAGACTGGGATGCCATTAAAGTTCATGGGGCGTGTAAAAGCCGAACCACCACACTACCTGCCTGGAGTTTGCATGTTCTCCTTGTGCCTGTGTGGGTTTCCTCCCACACGCCAAAGACATGCTGGTAGGTTAATTGCCCCTAGTATGTATGAATGTGCGTTAGGGACCTTAGATTGTAAAGCTCCTTGAGGATAGGGACTGATGTGAATGTACAATGTAAAGCGCTGCGTAAATTGACGGCGCTATACAAGTACTTTAACCACTTCAATACCGGGGGGGCACTTAAACACCTTCCTGCCCAGACCAAAATTACAGCTTTTAGCGCTGTCGCACTTTGAATGACAATTGCGCGGTCATACTACACTGCACCCAAACTACATTTTTATCATTTTTTCCCCCACAAATAGAGCTTTCTTTTGGTGGTATTTGATCACATCTGGGATTTATATTTTCTGCTAAACAAAAAAAATATTTTTCTTTTGTAATCGATCAGCACAGACCCCCCCCTGTCAGAGGAGCAGCCGATCGGCTCTCCTCTACTCGCGTCTGACAGACGCGAGTGAGGAAAAGCCAATCAACGGCATTTCCTATTTACACTGTGATCAGCCGTGATTGGACACGGCTGATCACGTGGTAAAGAGTCTCCATCGGAGACTCTTTACAGAGATCGTAGTTGCGGGGTGTCAGACTGGGGGCACGCAGCGGCTCAAAATCCTGATCACGTCATATGATGGGAGGTCAGGACTTTGAAACCACTTTGCCGCCGTCATTCTGCTATATGGTGGGCGTTAAAGAGGAAGTAAAGCCTCATTAAAAAAAAAAAAAAAAAAAAAAAAAAAACGGAACCTGCAAGACAAAGGCATAATGAGCTAGTATGCATAGCATACTAGCTCATTATGAATGACTTACCTGAGAACGAAGCCCCCGAAGAGTCAAACCCGGAATGACGTCACTCCCGCGCATGCGCACGAGATCGGCATATCGCCGTGATCTCGGCATCCTCAGTGCGCCTGCGCCGTAGATAGCGGTGCCTTTTCTTTTCTAAATATCTCCTAAACCATGTAGGTTTAGGAGATATTTATTGGACCTACAGGTGAGCCTTAATCTAGGCTTACCTGTAGGTCAAAGTGGTTTGTAAGGGTTTACAACCACTTTAAGTGGTTAAATAAAGCAGACGTCCCAATACTTTTGACAATATAGTGCAAGTTGATCACATTAGTTATACACAGTCGATTTGTAGAAAGGGAAGGCGAGAGAATGTGAAGGAGGGCAACTCGGCATCGGTTGCAGCACAAGAGTCACATCTCCGAACGATCGGGACGGCCTGACATTTTGCGGATGACACTTACCATTTTCTGTAGGTGTTTGGAGAGAATTTTCAGATCCATCATAAATATGACGACTTTAATAAAGCCCAGGGCGGCCTTTACAATCTCCCTCGTTCTGGAGCTCAACAAGAGACAAACGTTCTCCAGCAGCTGCTCGATCACCTCCAATCCCATGTGATCTGTGAAAAAAAATTAAATAAAAAATTGTGTTTGAAAAACCGCTGCGCAAATAACAGTGCGACAAAAAAATACTGCAACGATCACCATCTTATTCTCTATGGCCTTGCTTACTATTGTGATGCTGTGATTGGCCCACAGCTATCACGTTACCTGGCACCCTGTAGATGGGATTGTTACCTCACAAGGTGGTATTATGGATGCATTTCATATACCATATATACTCGAGTATAAGCCGACCCGAATATAAGCCGAGGCACCTAATTTTACCACAAAAAAATGGGAAAACTTATCGACTCGAGTATAAGCCTAGAGTGAGAAATGCGCAGCTACTGTAAGTGGAAAAGGGGTCAACAATGCCCATTTGCAGCCATAGGTCCCCCAAACTCAGTAGTTAAGGGTTCCTAGATGCCCCCCTATCTGCAGCCAACATTTGGGGTCTCTGGACCCAAAGGGTCCCGAAATGACATTGCTGCAGATGGACACAATTGACCCATTTTGGGGCCCCGTATCTCGGGCTCACTTGGTGCTAAGAACCCCAACTTTGGATATGTTGTAGTGCTGTTCCACTAGGTTTGAAATTTGGGGTTCCTAGCACCAAGTGTCCCCGAGATACGGGGCCCCAAAGTTGGGTCGAAAAATGTCAAGCACTTTTCTGCAGCAGAGAATAACATTTTCCGAACCGACTTTGGGGGCCCGTATCTTGGGGTCCCTTGGTGCTAGGAACCCCATCTTTGGATATGTTGTAGTGCTAGTTCCACTGGGTTTGTGTAACAAATTGGGGTTCCTAGCACCAAGTGGCCCCAAGATACGGGGCCCCAAAGTTGGGTCGGAAAATGTCATTCTCTGCTGCAGAAAAGTGCTTGACTCCAGTATAAGCCGAGGCGGGCAATTTCAGCACAAAAAAAATGCTGAAAAACTCTGCTTATACTCGAGTATATACGGTAGTATAAAACATGGAAATGTATCTAAAATCTCATGAACAAAAAATAAATTAAATACTCATGGTAAGCTACTATTGGGGGTCAAAAGACCCAAATCAATCCTGTAGAGATGTTGATATATCAGCCAGAGGATATGAGACGGTCAACGTCCAGAAGGGAGAAATATCAATTTCTCTACAGGATTGATTTGGGTCTTTTGACCCCCAATAGTAGCTTACCTTGAGTATTTCATTTATTTTTTTGTTCATGAGATTTTAGATATAATTTTCATGTTATATACTATAAAAAATTAAATTAGTTTTATATAATTTTCTTGTTGTTTTGGTGCCTAAAAAGTCCATGTTTCTTTCACTTTACATTGTTAATCTGGCACCCTGTATCATGCGATTAGATGTAGCCAATCACAGATCACAATAGCAAGCAAAAAAAGAAAAAGAGAAAAGAAAAAAAAAAAAAAAAGAGAGAAAAAGAAAAAAAAAAAAAAGAAAGAAAGAAAAAGAAAGAAAATAAGAAAGAAAGAAAAAGAAAAAAAAAGAAAAAAAAAAAAAGAAAAAGAAAGAAAAAGAAAAAGAAAGAAAGAAAGAAAGAAAGAAAGAAAGAAAATAAGAAAGAGAAAAAGAAAGCGAAAGCTATAGATACCAAAAGGAAAGGGCATTTTAAAGCTGCCACACACAGAGATATCAAACCATTTAAAATATTATTTTAAACTTGTTAAAATCCAACATTTTCCGGTAGCTTCAGCTCAACATGTTTCACCAGGCTATGGCTTCTTCAGGGAGACATTATTAGTTATTAATGATTATTATAAATGTATGTATTGTATGAATTTCTAATAGTTTATTTTGTGTGTTCTTTGGACAAATATGTTTTTTGAGTCATAGTTTCTACATATGCAGTATCTATAAATATTTCCTGAAGAAGCCAAAGCCTGGTGAAACATGTCGAGCTGAAGCTACTGCATCTCACCTGTAAAAATGTTTTTTAAATTAAATTGTTGGATTTAAAAACATGTTTTAAATACATTTTGGATACTTTATCAATCTGTGTGTGTGTGGGTACCTTTAAAAACCCATATCTATATTTCTTGAATACATTTTTTTATTCTTTAACATACTTTATCCAGTATCCCTGGTCACCGCCATACCAGTTATATGATGATTTTGCACTGGATTGGTGACAGCATATAAAAAAAATGTTTTCAAAATAATTGTGAAAATCTAGGAGGGATCCCTCAGGTATGGTATAGAGAGATAGTTGGTCCAAGTTGGAACAACGCAACCATGTAAAAATATCTATACCTGGAACAATGTAAAAATAAACCATTTCTGGATTTTTTTTCTGTAAACAAATGCACATTTTTGTTGTTTGTAGTATGGGAGCATTTTTTCCCCCCAAAAGGTGGAGTTATATTAACAAAGATAATAGCAGAATAATAAGAGCATAAAATGAGACAAAGCCTTGCATCTACAAATGTAATACATCAATACTATGCACTCCCCAATGTGCTCCCCAATGGGACCTCCTGCAAAGTCTAAGATCCTCTGTGATTAATGAGTAACAGATCAGGAGACAACGCACCCGACACGCTTAAAAAAAAGCTTAAACCAACAAAAACAAAAAAAGTGTTTAACTTTATTCACATCATGGGAACACACAAAAGCGGTCTTTGCCGTAATGGGGACATCATGACTTTCATGCGTTCCCATAAGATGAATGGTTACTGGAAGCCCAGCATGCAGTCCATCCTCTCTGCTGATCAGACATTCACGAGTACAAGGAGTAGAAGTATATAAAGGTATCACACAAGAGGACAGGTACGCCTACCTTTAAATTCAAACAGGAGTCGGGTCAGGGTGAGGACTGAACAGCTGATCATGGTGACAGAACCGGTGAGCCCGGCATAGACAATGCTTAGGTAGCGCTCCATGGCGTCTGCAAGAAAAGTCGGGATGTTAGAGTTATGTATTGGCATATTACAATAAAAAGAACAGAACACCAAAATCATGGCAGAGTTACTTGGAACACATTGACTTTCATTATATTACAAACCAATCAAATCCACCGCAAGTAACCAAAACATGGCCTTTTAGAAAAAGAAAAGCTACTAAATCATGTGTTATCTTTGTACTAGGTGAGCGAGCGGGCGTGCAAAGCGGCCGAGGTGTGCGAGCGGGCGTGCAAAGCGGCCGAGGTGTGCGAGCGGGCGCGCAAAGGGGGGCGCCAAGCGCAAAGCGGCCGAGGTGTGCGAAGGGGGGCGCAAAGCGGCCGAGGTGTGCGAAGGGGGGCGCAAAGCGGCCGAGGTGTGCGAAGGGGGGCGCAAAGCGGCCGAGGTGTGCGAAGGGGGGCGCAAAGCGGCCGAGGTGTGCGAAGGGGGGCGCAAAGCGGCCGAGGTGTGCGAAGGGGGCAAAGCGGCCGAGGTGTGCGAAGGGGGGCGCAAAGCGGCCGAGGTGTGCGAAGGGGGGCGCAAAGCGGCCGAGGTGTGCGAAGGGGGGCGCAAAGCGGCCGAGGTGTGCGAAGGGGGGCGCAAAGCGGCCGAGGTGTGCGAAGGGGGGCGCAAAGCGGCCGAGGTGTGCGAAGGGGGGCGCAAAGCGGCCGAGGTGTGCGAAGGGGGGCGCAAAGCGGCCGAGGTGTGCGAAGGGGGGCGCAAAGCGGCCGAGGTGTGCGAAGGGGGGCGCAAAGCGGCCGAGGTGTGCGAAGGGGGGCGCAAAGCGGCCGAGGTGTGCGAAGGGGGGCGCAAAGCGGCCGAGGTGTGCGAAGGGGGGCGCCAAGCGCAAAGCGGCCGAGGTGTGCGAAGGGGGGCGCCAAGCGCAAAGCGGCCGAGGTGTGCGAAGGGGGGCGCCAAGCGCAAAGCGGCCGAGGTGTGCGCCAAGCGCAAAGCGGCCGAGGCGTGCTAAGGGGGGCGCGGCATGCGCCCGAGGCGCGCGAAGGGGGGCGCGGCATGCGCCCGAGGCGCGCGAAGGGGGGCGCGGCATGCGCCCGAGGCGCGCGAAGGGGGGCGCGGCATGCGCCCGAGGCGCGCGAAGGGGGGCGCGGCATGCGCCCGAGGCGCGCGAAGGGGGGCGCGGCATGCGCCCGAGGCGCGCGAAGGGGGGCGCGGCATGCGCCCGAGGCGCGCGAAGGGGGGCGCGGCATGCGCCCGAGGCGCGCGAAGGGGGGCGCGGCATGCGCCCGAGGCGCGCGAAGGGGGGCGCGGCATGCGCCCGAGGCGCGCGAAGGGGGGCGCGGCATGCGCCCGAGGCGCGCGAAGGGGGGGCGCGGCATGCGGCCGAGGCGCGCGAAGGGGGGGGGGGCGCGGCATGCGGCCGAGGCGCGCGAAGGGGGGGCGCGGCATGCGCCCGAAGGGGGGCGCGCAAAGGGCCCGAGGCGCGCGAAGGGGGGCGCGCAAAGCGGCCGAGGCGCGCGAAGGGGGGCGCGCCAAGCGCCCGAGGGGGGGCGCGCCAAGCGCCAGTGGCGCGCGAAGGGGGGCGCGCCAAGCGCCCGCGCCAAGCGCCCGCGGCGCGCGAAGGGGGGCACGCCAAGCGCCCGAAGGGGGGCACGCCAAGCGCCCGAAGGGGGGCGCGCCAAGCGCCCGAGGCGCGCGAAGGGGGGCGCGCGAAGGGGCGCGCCAAGCGCCCGAGGCGTGCAAAAGGGGCCGGCCAAACGCTCGAGGAGTGCGGGAATCGGCCGAGGTGTGCGAAGGGGCGTGCGATCTGAGGTGTGTAAAGGGGCGTGCGAAGCGGCCGATCTGAGGTGTGTGAAGGGGCCTATGTGTGGGAAAAAAAGATGTGAATGTAATTTGGGTATAGTGTTGACCGCACAATTACCAGTTAAAGTAGCGCAGTGCCGAATAGCAAAATAATGACCATGGCATAAAGGGGGTAAAATCTTCCGGAGGGGTCAAGTGGTTAAAGATTAAGTTGACCTTTGGGAAGACGCTTCATGTTATATCGCGGTCATGTGAATGAGCCATAAAAATTGAAGGAGAGTCCTAGCAATTGAACCATCAAAAGCATAAAAATATGCGTATTTCTATCCCTGCCCCCGCAATAAATCAATGAATCATTGTGATTCTGTATAGCAGATGAACAATCACCTCGCTTCATCTATTACGGAGAAAAGCTATTAAAGTGAGAAATTGTATGAAGCGGAAATAGAACTGCAAGAAAAGCGGCACAGAGCCGGAGCAAACCACAGCGCACCTTTTGGGTCTTGAATTAATCGCAGGTAGGCGTGTCCTATATCCGCCAACAGCGTATACGCGATCTTCCTCGCTGCCACCGACACTTCTTTAGTGCAAATCATCACCTTCATCAAATGAGAAATAATTCAATCACAGAAATCACATTCCCAGCCCGACGTTTAATCCCATCCCCTCCCCCACCCGCTCCCCAAACACTGAACAGCTGGACAGCATTCACACTGCTGGAACTATTCCTCTCAATGATGGGGAACTATTCCTCCCACCTACACCAATGATGGGGCTCTATTCCTCCCACCTACACCAATGATGGGGCACTATTCCTCCCACTGACACCAATGATGGGGCACTATTCCTCCCACCGACACCAATGATGGGGCACTATTCCTCCCACCGACACCAATGATGGGGCACTATTCCTCCCACCGACACCAATGATGGGGCACTATTCCTCCCACGACACCAATGATGGGGCACTATTCCTCCCACTGACACCAATGATGGGGGCACTATTCCTCCCACCAATGACGGGACACTATTCCTCCCATGATGGGGCACTATTCCTCCCACTGACACCAATGACGGGACACTATTCCTCCCACTGACACCAATGATGGGACACTATTCCTCCCAATGATGGGACACTATTCCTCCCACTGACACCAATGATGGGGCACTATCCCTCCCACTGACACCAATGATGGGACACTATTCCTCCCACCGACATCAATGATGGGGCACTATTCCTCCCACCGACACCAATGATGGGGCACTATTCCTCCCACCGACACCAATGATGGGGCACTATTCCTCCCACCGACACCAATGATGGGGCACTATTCCTCTCACTGACACCAATGATGGGCACTATTCCTCCCACCGACACCAATGATGGGCACTATTCCTCTCACTGACACCAATGATGGGACACTATCCCTCCCACTGACACCAATGATGGGGCACTATTCCTCTCACTGACACCAATGATGGGAACACTATTCCTCCCACTGACACCAATGATGGGGCACTATTCCACCGACACTAATGATGGGGCACTATTCCTCCCACTGATACCAATAATGGGGCACTATTCCTCCCACTGACAATGAAAAAACATGATACAAATGTTATAAATGGAGTTCAGTGAGTAAAATAAGTATTTGATCCCCAAGCAAATCATGACTTAGTAGTTGGTGGAGAAACCATTGTTGGCGAGCACAGAGGTCAGACGTTTCTTGTAGGTGGTGATCAGGTTTGCACATCTCAGGAGGGATTTTGGTCCCCTCTGCTTCACAGATCTTCTCTAAATCCTTTAAGGTTTCTTGGGTGTCTCTTGGCAATTCTAAGTTTCTGCTCCCTCCATAAACGTTCTATAGGATTAAGGTCTGGGGACTGACTAGGCCACTCCATGACCCTAATGTGCTTCTTCTTGCGTCCTTTGTTGCCTTGGCGGTATGTTTTGGGTCATTGTCATGCTGGAAGACCCATCCATGACCCATCTTCAGTGTTCTGGCTGAGGGAAGAAGGTTCTCATCCAAGACTTTACAATACAAGGCCCCGTCCATTGACCACTCAATGCGACAAAGTCGGCCTGTAACAGCCCCAAAGCATAAAGTTTCCACCTCCGTGCTTGAATGTAGGGATGGTGTTCGTAGGGTCATAGTCAGAATTTTTCTTCCCCAAAAAACAGCGAGTCGAGTTAATGCCAAAGAGCTACATTTTGGTCTCATCTGACCACAGAACAGTCTCCTAATCCTACTCCTAGAATCATTTTAGATGTTCATTGGCAAACTTCAGGAGGGCTGTCCATGCGTCTTCCTGAGGAGGAGGACCTGTCCATGTGTCTTCCTGAGGAGGGGGACCTGTCCATGCGTCTTCCTGAGGAGGACGACCTGTCCATGCGTCTTCCTGAGGAGGACGACCTGTCCATGCGTCTTCCTGAGGAGGACGACCTGTCCATGCGTCTTCCTGAGGAGGAGGACCTGTACATGCGTCTTCCTGAGGAGGAGGACCTGTACATGCGTCTTCCTGAGGAGGAGGACCTGTACATGCGTCTTCCTGCGGAGGAGGACCTGTACATGCGTCTTCCTGAGGAGGAGGACCTGTACATGCGTCTTCCTGAGGAGGAGGACCTGTACATGCGTCTTCCTGAGGAGGAGGACCTGTACATGCGTCTTCCTGAGGAGGAGGACCTGTACATGCGTCTTCCTGAGGAGGACGACCTGTCCATGCGTCTTCCTGAGGAGGACGACCTGTCCATGCGTCTTCCTGAGGAGGACGACCTGTCCATGCGTCTTCCTGAGGAGGACGACCTGTCCATGCGTCTTCCTGAGGAGGACGACCTGTCCATGCGTCTTCCTGAGGAGGACGACCTGTACATGCGTCTTCCTGAGGAGGACGACCTGTACATGCGTCTTCCTGAGGAGGACGACCTGTACATGCGTCTTCCTGAGGAGGAGGACCTGTCCATGGGTCTTCCTGAGGAGGAGGACCTGTACATGGGTCTTCCTGAGGAGGAGGACCTGTACATGCGTCTTCCTGAGGAGGAGGACCTGTCCATGCGTCTTCCTGAGGAGGAGGACCTGTACATGCGTCTTCCTGAGGACGACGACCTGTCCATGCGTCTTCCTGAGGACGACGACCTGTCCATGCGTCTTCCTGAGGACGACCTGTCCATGCGTCTTGAGGACAACCTTGCGGGGGCTGCAGGATTTCAATCCATGGTGGTGTATTGTGTTACCGATGGTTTGTTTGGTGACTGTGGTCCCAACTGCCTTGAGATCATTCACAAGCTCCTCCCGTGTAGTTCTGGGCGGATCCTTCACTTTTCTCATGACCATCCTCACCCCATGAGGAGAAACCTTACATGGAGATCCAGACCGAGGGCGATTGATGGTTATTTTGTATTTCTTCCATTTGCAAATAATCGCTCCAACAGTTGTCTCCTTCTCACCAAGCTTCTTGCTGATGGTCTTGTAGGCCATTCCAGCCTTGTGCAGGTCTACAATCTTCTCCCCGACCTCCTCTGACAGATCTTTGGTCTTCCCCATGATGGTGAGGTTGGAATAGAAGAAAGATTCTGTGGACAGGAGTCTTTTATACACATAACGAGTTGTTAGGAGCACCTTCTTACATGGACAGGACTAATCTGTGTACCACATGAGCACCTACTGTAGCCAGTCTGTAATTATTGTTGGTTGGTAGGGGATCAAATACTACCGTATATACTCAAGTATAAGCCGAGGCACCTAATTTTACCACAAAAAAACTGGGAAAACGTATTGACTCGAGTATAAGCCTAGGGTGAGAAATGTGCAGCTACTGTAAGTGGAAAAGAGGGTCAACAATGCCCATATGCAGCCACACTGCGCCCATATGCAGCCACACTGCGCCCATATGCAGCCACACTGCGCCCATATGCAGCCACACTGCGCCCATTTGCAGCCACACTGCGCCCATTTGCAGCCACACTGTGCCCCATTTGCAGCCATACTGTGCCCCATTTGCAGCCACACTGTGCCCCATTTGCAGCCACACTGTGCCCCATTTGCAGCCACACTGTGCCCCATTTGCAGCCACACTGTGCCCCATTTGCAGCCTCACTGTGCCCCATTTGCAGCCTCACTGTGCCCATATGCAGCCTCACTGTGCCCATATGCAGCCTCACTGTGCCCATATGCAGCCTCACTGTGCCCATATGCAGCCCATTTGCAGCCATAGGTCCCCGAACTTGGTAGTTAAGGGTTCCTAGATGCCCCCCTAGCTGCAGCCAAAATTTGGGGTCTCTGAACCCAAAAGGGTCCCGAAATGACATTGCTGCAGATGGACACAGTTGACCGAATTTGTATCTCGGGGCCCCATGGTGCTAGGAACCTCAAATTTGGATATGTTGTAGTGTTGGTTCCACTGGGTTTGCACACCAAATTCGAGTCGAGTATAAGCCGAGTTTTTCAGCACATTTTTTTGTGTGCTGAAAGTGCCCCCCCTCGGCTTATACTCGAGTCAAGCATTTTTCTGCAGCAAAGAATGACATTTTCTGACCCGACTTTGGGGCCATCACTACAACATATCCAAATTTGGGGTTCCTAGCACTAAGTGGCCCCCGATATACGGGGGCCCCAAAGTCGGGTCGGGAAATGTCAAGCACTTTTCTGCAGCAGAGAATGACATTTTCCGAACAGACTTTAAAGGCCCCCGTATCTCGGGGCCACTTGGTGCTAGGAACCCCAATTTGGATATGTTGTAATGATGGCCCCAAAGTCGGGTCGGAAAATGTCATTCTTTGCTGCAGAAAAATGCTTGACTCAAGTATAAGCCGAGGGGGGGCACTTTCAGCACAAAAAAAAAAGTGCTTATACTCGAATATATACGGTAATTTTACTCAGTGAACTGCAACTCCATTTATAACATTTGTATCTTGTTTTTTTTCAGGATTTTTGGTTGATCATCTGTCTCTATCATATAATATACACCTATGATAAAAGTTAGACCGTTCATTTCTTTGTAAGTGGGGAAACTTACACAATCTGCAGGGGAGACGATCATTATTTTCACCACTGTGCATCCCCTGAACCATAACCCAAGACCCTTGTATTTCCCCGCCCACTACAGGACCGTCAGGCTTACCTCGGGAATAATAGACGTTATGAAGTCTTCATGGTCAGCGGTAAGGAGCTTGATGATATGGGTGAGACACTTCAAACGAGGCTGCCAATGAGAATAGGAGAAAGAATAAAAAAATGTTCCTTGTACAGAAAGACGGTTATCTTCGTCTATTAAAGCGGTTCTGCACTCTTTTTTTTTTTGGGCTATATGCCAAGGGCATATAGCTCAATTGGGGGACTTACCTGTTCATCTTCCATCTCGATCGCCGCCGGTTTTCGTCCGATGAAGTTCCTCATCTTCTTCTTTTGTGCTGGGGGCCATCTTGCCTGTGGGCATGTGAAACCCCACAGGCACTTTAGATGGCCCAGCATGCACCGCCGTTACTCGCGCGTGCGCAGTAACGGCACATCTGCCGACATCTCACGAGATTTCGGAAGATGTGGCCGAAATCTCGCGAGATTTCGGAAGATGCCCGCATTGACTCCTGGGATCAATGACACCAGATCCCAGGAGACAGTGCGGCGTGACGACGATCGACGCAGAGACCCCGCCCGCCGCCGAAGAGAGAGAAGACCGGAAGTCATCAATTACAAGGTAAGTAAAAAAAAAAAAAAAAAAACATTTCATTTAGTACTCTTTGCCTGATTTGGAAGGCAAAGAGATTTACTAAATGAAATGGGTGCAGAACAGCTTTAACCGGTTCCCGAAAGGCGCGCAACGATGTACGTCGGCAGAATGGCACTGACAGGCATACGGGCGTACAGGTACATCCCTTTAAATTTGCCGCCGTGCCATCGCGGGACCTCCGTGAGTCGGATCGCGGGTTCCGCGGACTATCGCCGCGGGGATACCCGTGATCGTTTTTTACAGGGAGGAAGAACGGGGAGATGCTAAAGTAAACAAGCATCTCCCCGTTCTGCCTAGCAACAGTGTCACTGATCTCTGCTCCCTGTGATTGGAGCATAGATCAGTGATGCGTAAAACACAGCCACGCCCCCCCCCCCCCCCCCACAGTTAGCAACACGCCCCAAGGACACACTTAACCCCAACACTGCCACCTAGTGGTCAACTCCTTCACTGCCAGTGCCATTTACACAGTGCATTTGTATAGCACTGATTGCTGAGTAAGTGACAATGGTCCCAAAAATGTGCCAAAAATGTCCGATGTGTCCGCCATAATAGGGATTCTATAGAGCTGCGCAGCTCTATATAATCCCTAACATTTATGTGCGAGTATCCCACTTCTAGCAGCAGCCTTTTTGCAGTTAGGTCCCCCTTTTCTAGCGAGGTTTATATATTTTCATGTCCGCCATAATGTCGCAGTCACAATAATAATAATAATAATAACAAAAAAAAAAAAAAAGATATATATCTATATCATATCGCTGATCGCCGCCATTACTAGTAAAAATAAAAAAAATTAAAAAAAATAATTTTATAAAAATGCCATAAAACTATCCCCTATTTTGTAGACGCTATAACTTTTGCGCAAAATCAATAATCGCTTACTGTGATTTTTACCAAAAATATGTAGAAGAATACGCATCGGCCTAAACTGAGGACATTTTTTTTTTTTTTTTTTTAATACATTTTTGGGGATATTTATTATAGCAAAAAGTAAAAAAAATAATGTGTTTTCAAAATTGTCGCTCTTTGTTTTGTTTATGGCGCAAAAAATAAAAACTGCAAAGGTGATCAAATACCACCAAAAGAAAGCTCCATTTATGGGGAAAAAAAGGACGTCAATTTTGTTTGGGAGCCAGGTCGCACGACCGCGCAATTGTCAGTTGGCAGAGTGCAGAATCACAAAAAGTGCTCTGGTCTTTGGCCAGCCAAATGGTCCTGTCTGAAAGTGGTTAAGCACAACATTACAAATATCCACTTGAAGACCAGGCCTTTTTTTTTATTTTTATTTTTTAACAAGTTTAAGGGAGAAGTCCACCCCAGCACCAAAAAAGCGACATCAACAGACATCCTCTAAGGACTAAACTATCTGGCCCTGTAAAGAAGAAAAAATCACTACACATACCTTTTCTGAAGCCGATCTGACACGATCTCCAGCGGCGGAAGCTCTGCAGAGGACACGGCCGACAACGGCGGTGAAAGGAATGGTAAGTGATGTCACCCATAGAGTACCTACGGGGCTTCCGTTGTCGCATGTGTCCTCTGCACCCGCCTCCACGGCGAAGCCGCAGCTGACAGCTCAGCGTGGGACCGGGTCGGATGTACTTAACGGCTTCACGTACATATACCGCGGCAGAAGGGCACGTACAGGCAGATAAACGTACCTGTACATTGCCCATTAAGAAGCGGTGTGGGGGCACACGCGGCCTCCGTGAGTGTGATCGTGGGTCCCGCGGACTCGATGTCTGCGGGGATACCCGCGATCGTCTCACGGAGAGGAAGAACGGGGAAATGCTGATGTAAACAAGCATTTCCTCGTTCTGCCTAGTGACAGGACACTGATCACAGCTCCTTGTAATCGGGAGCGGTGATCAGTGATGTGTCACACGTAGCCCCTACCCCCCCCCAGTTAGAATCACTCCCTAGGACACACTTAACCCCTACAGCGCCACCTAGTGGTTAACCCCTTCACTGCCAGTCACATTTACACAGTAATCAATGCATTTTTAATTGCACCGATAGCTGTATAAATGTGAATGGTCACAAAATTGCGCCAAAAAGTGTCCGATCTGTCCACCATAATGTCGCAGGCACAAAAAAAATAAAAAAAATAAAAAAAGCTGATCACCGCCATTACTAGTAAAAATAATTATTTTTATTTATAAAAACGCCATAAAACTATACCCTATTTTGTAGTTGCAAACCAATCAAACGCTTATTGTGATTTTATTACCAAAAATATGTAGAAGAATACGTATCGGCCTAAAAACTGAGGATAAAAAATATTAGAGCAAAAAGTGTTTTTTTCAAAATGTACGCTATTTTTTGGTTTATAGAGCAAAAGAAAAACGCATCAAAAATACCACCAAAAGAAAGCTCTATTTGTGGGGAAAAAAAAAAAATAAAAAAAACTTCAAATCTTGTTTGGTAGCCACATCGCACGACCGCGCAATTGTTAATGTGACGCAGTGCCGTATCGCAAAAAGTGCTCTGGTCTTAGGCCAGCAAAATGGTCCGGGGCTTAAGTGGTTAAAAAAAAAGGTATAAATACTGATATCTTATTTACAGGGCTAGATAGGTTAGCGTTAGATCGTGGATGTCTGTAGATGTAGCCATTTTAGTATTTCGGATGGACTTATCCCTTAAAACAGTATTTTTTATTTTTTGGTAGAAAATTACTTATAACCCCCAAACATTTTTAGCAGAGACCCTAGAGAATAAAATGAAGATCGTTGCAATTTTATTATGTCACGCTGCATTTGCGCAGTGGTTTTGCTAAAAATTTTATTTTGGAGAAAAAAAAACACTATTGAATAAAAAGAAAAAAACACCATATAAACACCTTAATTTACGCAGAGTAAATAAATACCAGACAGGTCAGGCTTTAAAATTGCGCATGCTCGTGGAAAGGAGACAAACGTACTTAAAAATCTCCACAGGCGTTGCTTTAAACGCCTTATTGCTCTCACTCTAACGATTTGTGGCGATACCGCACAAGTGTGGTGCGAATACCATTTACATATGTGTTCGCTTCTGGGGTGCTTTACATTTTATTTTTACACTGCTCCTTTTTTTATTTTATTTTTTGATCACTTTTATTCCTATTACAAGGAATGTGAACATCACTTGTAATAGAAATAAGGGATGACAGGTCTTCTTTATGAGAGAGAGAGAGAGAGAGAGAGAGAGAGAGAGAGAGAGAGAGAGAGAGAGAGAGAGAGAGAGAAGAGAGAGAGAGAGAGAGAGAGAGAGAGAGAGAGAGAGCAAAAGAGAAAGCAAGAGAGAAAGAAAGAGAGCGCAAAAGAGAAAGAAAGAGAGAGCGCAAAAGAGAAAGAAAGAGAGAGCGCAAAAGAGAAAGAAAGAGAGAGCGCAAAAGAGAAAGAAAGAGAGAAAGAGAGCGCAAAAGAGAAAGAAAGAGAGAAAGAGAGCGCAAAAGAGAAAGAAAGAGAAAGAGAGAGAGCGCGAAAGAGAAAGAAAGGGAGAGAGCGCGAAAGAGAAAGAAAGGGAGAGAGCGCGAAAGAGAAAGAAAGGGAGAGAGCGCGAAAGAGAAAGAAAGAGAGAGCGCGAAAGAGAAAGAAAGAGAGAGCGCGAAAGAGAAAGAAAGAGAGAGAAAGAAAGAGAAAGAAAAGAGAGAGAGCGAAAGAAAGAAAGAAAGAGAGAAGCGAAAGAGAAAGAAAGAGAGAAAGAAAGAGAAAGAAAGAGAGAGAGCGCGAAAGAAAGAGAGCGCGAAAGAGAAAGAAAGAAAGAGAGCGCGAAAGAGAAAGAAAGAAAGAGAGAGCGCGAAAGAGAAAGAAAGAAAGAAAGAAAGAAAAGAAAGAAAGAAAGAAAGAAAGAGAAAGAAAGAGAGAGAGCGCGAAAGAGAAAGAAAGAGAGAGAGCGAAAAAGAGAAAGAAAGAAAAGAAAGAAAGAAAGAAAGAAAGAAAGAAAGAAAGAAAGAAAGAAAGAGAAAGATTTTTGCTTAACTTGCCGCAAGCTGCCGTAGCTGTATGTCGGTGCTTTTACACAGAATACCGGGGTTATGGCAGCAGATAGCTGCCATTACCCGGTATTTTCTGAAACGGGGGCGGTCCTCTTTATGATAAAAGTGGTATCCGTGGTGGATTCGCTGCAAGATCACCATCAGGGGTGGGAGAGGTGCCCATCCCCTATCCCGCCGCGTTCTGGACATCTCCGGCGCTTAGCGCAGCGGCGGAGACGATCTGATTCCATTTCCCCTCAGAGGCTGTGAGTCGAGTGAGGGAATTTAAGTGTAAATATGAGATCCGATGTCTTTTTGACCCCAGATCTCATATTTAAAGTGGTGGGACACCCTGAAAACAAAAAAACGTGAAAAAATTTTAATAACAATTTAAAATGAATTTTTTTTTACTTACCAGAAATGTCTGTTGCTAAGCAGATCGTCCTAATCCGCCTCCTCCAACGCCGCGGTGATCTTCTCTCCTTACATCTTCTAGTGAATGGGGCGCGGTGTGTTGTGGGAACTGTGTCCCACAACACACCGCCTTCCCCATTCACAAATAAGACTAGTGCATGCGCAGTAGTCTGTGCGCCGACTCGCGCATGCGCAGTAGGAAACGGGAAGCCGTTTCCCTTACTGAGGATGGCGGCGCTGGATCCGGTTCGCCGAGGGACATCTCGGCCTCCACGAACGACATCGCGGGTGCCCTGGGAGGGTAAGTGTACTTATTAAAAGTCAGCAGCGACTTTTTTTTTTTAGCTGCTGACTTTTAAAAAAAAAATTTCAGGTGAAACACCGCTTTAAGAGGACCTGTCATGCTTTTTTTTATTTCAAGGGATGTTTACATTCTTGTAATAGGAATAAAAGTAATCCAATTTTTTTTTTTTTTTTTTTTTTTAAAAGGAACAGTGTTAAAATAAAAAGTAACAAGCAACAAAAAAGAAAAAAAACTGCCATTCTCATTTTGGCCAGAATCGTGAAGCTCTAACCCCCTTATAAAAACCCGAGTACAGGGGGTCCCCGACTTACAAACGCCTGACCTACGAACATCCCCTACTTACGAACCGGGCGATGCGGGGACCCTCCGCCATTTTCCGCCGTCCTTCGGGCCGTTCTGCGCATGCGCGGCCAGACGGAGCCTCGGAAAATGACGGCAAACTTCGGAAATGTCCGTAATTTTCCGCGCAGAACGGCATTCGACGGAACATCGGAAATGTCCGTAATTGTCGGTCTGCGCATTTGCGGCCGACTTACGAACAATTCCGAGATAAGAACAGGCGGCCAGTCCTTAACGAGTTCGTAACTCGGGGACCCCCTGTACAAGTCTTGTATACCAACTCACCCGTTTGGCCGGAGAGGAAACGCTTTTCAGGGAACCCAGCAGAGTTTTCTTCAGCTCCTCCAAGTTCTTAGTAACAAACTCTGCGCATGGAGGCCTCTCCCCTCCGCAGATCTCCTCCAGCACACGGTATGCCTTTTTCTGCAAGCTGTGATTTTTATCCTAGGGGGGTGGAGAAAGGAGGAGATAATACAACATAAAAAAAAAAAAAAAAAAAGAAGAACACTACAAAAAAGGTCCAGTCGCTGCACATAAAAGAAAAAAAAAAAAAAACAAACAATGAAATCCCAAGCAATGGTTGATACTTCACCGGGAAATTCTAACTTATATCGTCTATGAAAAAAAAAAAAAAAAAGTCCAAACTAGAGTGGTCACCCACCATTTCTTGCATCCTTACTAATAAAAGGACTAAAAGGAATAAAAATATTCTATTACATCCCACATTATAGTAAGTTTTTTTTTTTTGTTTTGTTTTTTACCACTCAGTCATAAATGATGCAGCCAGATACAGGATCCTTACCCCCCAACCATTCCACAACCCCCTCCCGTCCCTTCTAAGTGCACCTGTATCCTTGTCCAACGCAATATTCCCAACGCACACATTCCTGTAGGGAGGGCTGTATTTTGCAAGTGGGTGCTGAAGCGACCACCGGCTGGAACCGTCATGTAGTCATGAGAAATTAATGTCACCAGCACACCAGGATCTCCAAAAAAATAAATAAAAAATGGGTCCAAAACTTCAACCCCTTCATTCCCGGTGTATAGTCAAATGACGTCCGCATCTCCCATCCTGGGCGGGTGTCATATGACGTCTTCCGCTTCCCACCAGCATAGGGGGCGCACGTACCACCGATGTGTTACTGAGCCGATGCACGTGCCCAGAAACATGGATGTGTGTGTGTGTGTGTGTGTGTATGTATATGTGTGTGTGTGTGTATGTATATGTGTGTGTGTGTGTGTGTGTGTGTGTGTGTGTGTGTGTGTGTGTGTGTGTGTGTGTGTATGTATGTGTGTGTGTGTGTGTGTGTGTGTGTGTGTGTGTGTGTGTGTGTGTGTGTGTGTGTATGTATGTATGTGTGTGTGTGTGTGTGTGTGTGTGTATATATGTATGTATGTATGTATGTATGTGTGTGTGTGTGTATATATATATATGTGTATGAGTGTGTGTATATATGTGTGTGTGTGTGTGTGTATATATGTGTATATATGTGTATGTGTGTGTGTGTATATATGTGTGTGTTGGTGTATATATGTGTATATATGTGTGTATGTGTGTATATATGTGTATATGTGTGTGTGTGTATATATGTGTATATATGTGTATGTGTGTGTGTGTATATATATATGTGTATATATGTGTATGTGTGTGTATATATGTGTATATGTGTGTATGTGTATATATGTGTATATATGTGTGTGTGTGTGTGTGTGTGTGTGTATATATGTGTGTGTGTATATATATGTGTATGTGTATATATGTGTATGTGTGTGTATATATGTGTATGTGTGTATATATGTGTATGTGTGTGTGTGTATATATGTGTATGTGTGTGTGTATATATGTGTATGTGTGTGTGTATATATGTGTATGTGTGTGTGTGTATATATGTGTATGTGTGTGTGTATATGTGTGTATGTGTGTATGTATATGTGTGTGTATGTGTATGTGTATGTGTATGTGTATGTGTATGTATGTGTGTGTGTGTGTGTGTAAACATACAAATCCACGTTCTGTCAGGAGGGGAGAGGAGACAGATCGTGTGTTCCTAGTATATAGGAACACTGATCAGTCTTTTTTTTTATCCTTTTATTGGTTGAACTGGATAAAAGAACATTTTATTTTATTGGTTGAACTGGATGGACTTGTGTCTTTTTTCAACCAAGCTACGTAACTGCGAGAAGAATAGTTCTTCGAGCACTAACTGCACAAAAGTCAGTGTAAATCTAAAAAGGCCAATAAAAATAAAAAAAGCCAAGGTCGGGTGAATTGCGTGTCACTATACTGGTCGCGATTGTCACCTACCTCCAGATAGGGAAGAATAGTCTGGTAGACCTTGGTCATGGAGGCTTCATCAGCGTAGGGAGCCATGGCTACAATGAGATCCAACACAGAAAGTCTATAAAGAAAAAAAGAATGAATGAATACGATGTTTACTTCTGATACAACACCACAGACGACATTGGAGTGATAGCTCTGTGGGCAAGCCAGAAGTGTAGGATTAGGTATCCACACTCTATATTGAAAGCCGCTTTAAGCAGAGAATACCAATACTAAGCTCTGTTTAAAAAAATAAATAAACACAACAACAACATTTGCATAGCTATTCACCCAGTGAAAGAGACGATTTACAAACCACCTTGCGACAGCATGGGACGGGTGACAGTTTTTTTTTATGGAGACAGCAGAGGTCTATTAGATGTCTCCCATACCCTTTAAAACAGCTAATCAAGTACAGATCATAGTTAGTCAAGCTGCTTCCCTGGCTGCTCAGAGCTGAATACTTCCAGTTTCTTCATTCACTGCAGAGGAGATGGAGTAACTGACTTTCCTTAGTCTCCTCATTGCTGGGTTAGAGTTGGGGTTAAACCTTGAACTAGATTGTAGTTCTTATCTATTACATCCCTTGAAGGTTAAGGTCAAGACTTGGGGATTACCCTTACAAAGCACAGGGGGGTGTGGCCCCCAGAGCACAGGGGGGTGTGGCCCCCAAAGGACAGGGGGCTGTGGCCCCCAAAGGACAGGGGGCTGTGGCCCCCAAAGGACAGCCACAAGTGTGTGTGCGCGCCAAGTTACTCTGTGTGGTCTCATGGCTCCTGGGAACCACAGAGGGGGAGGCCACACCACCCGCACTGTAAAAGTGACTGTGCAGCTATACAGTTCAGGCTGGTGCTGGGATTAATACCCCAGGTTTTCTTAGGCAGGGTGGCTCCTTTGTCGTGCAGCATTCTATGGAGTCACCTTTGCATGCAAGGACTAGAATTGTCGCTCCCTACACTGTGTGTATCAAACGATACCCTGCACACCCCTAGAACCCTGCATGCGGCATACCCCCCAAATCCCTGCACATGGCACACCCCACCAACATTGCACGCAGCATAACCCCCACCCCCCCCCTGCACAGCCCCCAAAACCCTGCACCCCTCAAACCCTGCACTAGGGATCAACCGATATTGGTGACTGTGCAGCTATACAGTTCAGGCTGGTGCTGGGATTAATACCCCAGGTTTTCTTATGCAGGGTGGCTCCTTTCTCCTGCAGCATTCTATGGAGTCACCCTTGCATGCAAGGACTAGAATTGTCGCTCCCTACACTGTGAGTATCAAAAGAAACACACAACCCCATAGCCTAGGAAGGCAAGGCCCTCCCCTATTCCCTTCCTCCTCCTCCTCCAGCTAACCAACTGGCTCCAGACTGCACATGATTTTCTATCATCGGCGGGACCAGGACACGTATACATATACACACACACACACACAGGAGCGGTTAGGGAAGACCGCATGCAATTTGGACAGAAATCGCACCACATTCCTGTTCAAATCACATGCAATTTCTTCGCAGTGCGATTTGCACCTATTCATTTTGTATTGGTGCAAATCGCACCGCAAAGTATCAGTTTCGGCATCATTTGCATGAGTAACGGATATTTGCCCAAATGCTTGGCATCGGCACTGATATCGGTATATCCCCAATACTCATCGCCAAGTACACTGATAAAGCAAATAAATGCTGCTCATGTGAATGTGCAAATTGTTACCTGAAATTGATTTTATTATTACAAAATATAAAAACTGAATGCCATTTATCAATATTTCTCTGGCTGTGGAATCGGAATCTTTCAATTTACGCCAAAGATCCCGGGACTAATCTACCGCTGTGCAGTCGTGTTTTCTCTCCTGTGTTCATATCGATCGTTCGCTGGACTCGCTCTCATCAGCGTCAAAGGCGGCATCACCAAGCAAAGTATATTCAACATATATTGATAAATTGTTCCTAAACTATAAAATAGTGATTATTGAAATGGAAAAACATGAAGACTCACCTCACGGAATCGGCACTGTCAGGCTCGGTCAGCTTCACACCCGCCTTATCCAGGAAGCCGCTGACCATCTAGGAACACCAACAAATCATTCATTAGAGGATGGAGAAGGATCATCAAATCAGCAGCAATATGGAGAGTGACAAATTAGAAATTTATTGGATTTATTTAAAGGAGGAGCTACAGAATTTACTAAAAATCTGTTCACTTTTTTCCTCCTTCCTTGCAGTGGGGGGAATCGCAAGTTCGACTTGTCATCACTGCCATCTACTGGACGATGATGGCTTACACCATAAATGCCCAAACACAAGGCCCGCAGGCCTAATCCGGCCCGCCAGGCCTTGTCATGTGGCCCTCCCACTCAGTTTTGCAGGCAGAACTCCATTTTACCACCTGTGGCCCTAAACCTCTGCTCCCCAGCTGTCACGTGTCAACACACCCAATGAACCCTGCACGCGGCGCATCCCCAAAACTCTGCATACCCGTACCCCCCACCCTGGACGCGGCACACCCCCCCCCCCAAACCCTGCATTTTGTACGTGGCGCACCCCATGAACCCTGCACACAGTGCACCCCCCCCGCACCCTGTACGTGGCGCACCCTTAAAACCCTGCATCCATCACGTGGTGCACCCCTGAAACCCTGCACACCCCCAAAACCCTGCACTTGGAATCGACCGATTGTTTTTTCTGCGCTGATATCGATATTTCGGCCACCTCTCCTGCCAAAAGCCGATATTTTGTACACTTAAAGAAAAAAAAAATATTTTACACTGTCATTTTACTTTTTTTGTCTTTTTTATCACTGCTGTTGCTGTCACAAGGAATGTAAACATCCCATGTGACAGTAAGGCATTGACAGGTACTCTTTATGGAGACATCAGGGGTCTACAAGACCCCAAACCCCTCCACTGCACTTCAAAGTATTCAAAAAGCCAAGATCAGCAGTTTTGAATACTTAATTTTTTTTTTTTTTAAACTGGCGCCTTTAACCACTTCCCGACCTGCGCTCACAGATATACGTCGGCAGAATGGCACGTACAGGCAGGAGGGCGTATATACAAGTCCCTCCTTAATGCCTGTCCATGCCATCGGGAGCGCGCCGGGAGCGGCGCGCTCCCGCGTTGGTCGGGACCCCCGTGAGTCCGGTCGCAGGCCCCGCGGACTCGATCGCCGTGGGGACCCCTGCGATCGTCTCACGGGAAGGCTGAACGTGGAGATGCCGAGATAAACAGCATCTCCCCGTTCTGCCTAGCAACTAGTGACGCCGATCTCTGCTCCCTGTGATTGGAGCAGAGATCAGCATTCACTAGCAGACAGCCACGCCCCCCCCACAGTAAGAAACGCACCCCTAGGCATACTTAACCCCTACACTGCCCCCTTGTGGTTAACCCCTTCACTGCCAGTGTCATTTATACACGAATCAATGCATTTAAATAGCATTGATTGCTGTATAAATGACAATGGTCCCAAAAATGTCAGATGTGTCCGCCATGTCGCAGTCACAAAAAAAAAAAAATCGCTGATCGCCGCCATTACTAATAAAAAAAAAAAATATTAATAAAAATGCTTTAAAACTATCCCCTATCTTGTAAACGCTATAACTTCTGCGCAAACCAATCAGTAATCACTTATTGTGATTTTTTTTTAACCAAAAATATGTAGAAGAATACGTATCGGCCTAAACTGAGGGAAAAAAAAATGTTTTTTATATATTTTTGGGGGATATTATAGCAAAAAATAAAAAAGAATGCGTTTTTTTCTTCAAAATTGTCGCTTTTTGTTTATAGCGCAAAAAATAAAAACCGCAGGGGCGATCAAATACCACCAAAAGAAAGCTCTATTTGTGTGAAAAAAAGGACGTCAATTTTGTTTGGGAGCCACGTGGCACGACCGCGCAATTGTCAGCTAAAGCGACGCAGTGCCGAATCGCAAAAAGGGGCCTGGTCCTTTGGCTGCAAATTGGTCCGGGGCTGAAGGTGGTTAAAGATGCCAGTAATCCTTGACATCACTTCCGGATTACTAGATCCCAGACCCTAACGAAGCACCGGCTTTGTTCGGGTCTTCCGCAAGCCTGCATGGCGCTCGGGCCTCCTGGTGGGACAGGAGAGCCCGGCCGAGCGGCGGAAGGCAGTGTGTGTATGTGTGTGTGTGTGTGTTTTATTTTAAATAAACCACTCACCTGCTGGTCTGTGATTGTTAGATAAACTCGCACTGTATCCAGCACTGGAAGCTTGTGAGTGGCGCCCTCTCCTGGTGCAGGCGCTTGGCTGTAGACATTGAACAGTATAGGGAGAAAGTTCTTGGCAAACCTGCTCACTTCAGCTTTATCGGACTCTGCAGAGAGAAACGAAAAAAATAGATTGATGAACAGAGAAGCTGAAGAGATGAAAGGAGCCAACTGGGGCTTCTATGAATACAGCGATGTATTATAATTCTGTGTAAAATTCTACATAATATTCCCATCACACACCTTCCTGGACATGACAAGGTGTAGGCGGGGTGCGGTAGCAACCACCAGCTGGAGACCCGAGACAGATTGTGATGCGAGTCAAAGAATATAAAATCACCATCACATGGATTTACAGCCAATCACTTGACCTCTGGAAGATTTACACCTCTTCATGACCAGGCCAAATTTTGCAATATGGCCCTGCGTTACTTTAACTGGCGGTCGTGCGACCTTTTACCCCAAAAATTTGGGTATTTGGTCACCTCTGCTTTTTATTTCCCGACCGCCGCATGTAAAATATACGTCGGCAGAATGGCACGGCTAGGCAAAAGCACGTATATATACGTGCCCTTTAATTGCCTAGCCGTGGGGGCGCGCTCGCGACGCGGTCGGGAGCTCCGTGGCCGCGGGACCAGCAGACCCGATCGCCGCTGGTGTCCCGCGATCGGTCAGAGCTGAAGAACGGGGAGAGGTCTGTGTTAAACCTCTCCCCGCGCCTCCTATACTGCCTGTCACTGATCTGCTGTTGCCTGTCATCGGGAAAGCCGATCAATGACGTCAGCCACGCCCCCTACTGTAAAAAAAAAAAAAAAAAACACAACAGGTCACACTAACCCCTCCCCGCCCCCTAGTAGTTAACTCTTTCACTGCCACTGTCATTTACATAGGAATCAATGCATTTAAGTAGCATTGATTTCTGTATAAATGACAATGGTCCCAAAAATGTGTCAAAAATGTCCGATGTGTCCGCCATAATGTCGCAGTCACAATAAAAAAAAATAAAAAAACAAAAAAAAAAAATCGCTGATTTTTAAAAAAAAAAATAATAAAAATTCTATAAAACTATCCCCTATTTTGTAAATGCTATGACTTTTGCGCAAACCAATCAATAAATCGCTAATTGCGATTTTTTTTTTAACCAAAAATATGTAGAAGAATACGTATCGGCCTAAACTGAGGAAAAAAAATGTTTATATATTTTTTGGGGATATTTATTAGAGCAAAAAGTAAAAAATATATTGCATTTTTTTTTCAAAATTGTCGCTCTATTTTTGTTTATAGCACAAAAAATAAAAACCGCAGGGGCGATCAAATACCACCAAAAGAAAGTTCTATTTGTGGGAAAAAAAGGACGCCAATTTTGTTTGGGAGCCACGTCGCACGACCGCGCAACTGTCAGTTAAAGCGACGCAGTGCCGAATCGCAAAAAAGGGGCCTGGTCCTTTGGCTGCAAATTGGTCCGCGGCTGAAGTGGTTAATAAAAAAAAATAAAAAATTAATCCAAAAAAGCGTATATTGATTGTGTGAAAGTTATATCTTCTACAAACTATGGGACAAATACTGGAATTTTTTATATTTTGTTTTTTATACTAGTAATGGTGGCGATCAGCGATTTATAGCGGGACTGCAATATTGCACCTGACAAAATCGGACACAAACACTTTGTGGGAACCAGAGACACCAATACAGTGATCAGTGCTAAAAAAAAAAAAAAAAAAAAAAAAACACGGTCACTGTACTAATGACACTGGCTGAGAAGAGGGTCAAACATGTAGGGGGCAGTCATAGGGTCAAACACATACACACACACACACACACAAACGTGATTCTGCACAGAACGGCCACCCTGTAGCAGTAAATCTACTATAAGATATAAAGATTATATATTTTGGGGGTTCCAAGTAATTTTCCAGCAAAAAAAATAAAAAATTTGAACCACAGGGCCAATACCGGGCATTTTCACCCCCTTCCTGCCCAGGCCAATTTTCAGCTTTCAGCGCTGTTGCAATTTGAATGACAATTGCGCGGTCATGCAACACTGTACCCAAATTAAATTTTTATAATTTTTCCCCCATAAATAGAGCTTTCTTTTAGTGCCATTTGATCATCTCTGCGGTTTTTTTATTTTTTGCACTATAAAACAAAAGAGCGACGAATTTAAAAAAAAAAAAAAAAAAACAATATTTTTTATTTTTGCTAGAATAAATATCCCAATAAAAAAAAAAAAAAAAACACAAAATATGTTTTCCTCAGTTTAGAGCGATATATATTCTTCTACATATTTTTGGTAAAAAAATTATATATTAAAAAAAAAAAATCACAAATATCGATTGGTTTGTGCAAAAGTGTCTATAAGGATAGTTTTAAGCATTTTTATTATTTTTTTTTTTTTACTAGTAATGGCGGCGATCTGCGATCTTTATTGTGACTGCGACATTGCGGCAGACTTATCGGACGCTTTTGACACAATTTTGGGACCACATTTATACAGCGATCAGTGCTATACAAATGCATTGATTACTGTATAAATGTCACTGGCAGGGAAGGGGGTTAACACTAGGGGGTCATCAAGGGGTTAAGTGTGTTACCTAGGGAGAGATTCTAACTGTAGGGGGAGGGGACTCAAGGGGAGTAGACCGATCAGCGTTCCTCTGTACTGGGAACAAACTCTTCTCACCTGACAGGACATGGATCTGTGTGTTTACACACACAGATCCACGGTCCTGCTCTGTTAACGGCAATCACGAGTACCCGGCGGACATCGAGGCCGCCGGGCGCGCGTATCGGTTCCCGAGTGACGCGGTGGGGGGGGGGGGCGCGTGCGCCCCCCAGATGGCCGGTAATCTCAGGACATCATATGACGCCCGCCGATGATGGGAGATCCCTCCTGCGGATGTCATATGATAATGGACGGGATGGGAAGTGGTTAACTTGTAAACAACAAGTTTGAAAAATAGGCCCGGTCTTAAAAGTGGTTAAACATTAGAATGACACACAAAACCAAGGTGATCATAGACCTATCATTTTGTGTCATATAAACATTTTTTTTCAATTGAATTACATTGTGAAAATGTGTGAATCTTAGGTGAAAACGTTTATCAATAGACGTCCTAAAGATTTTTCTACTTTCAGGATGTGAATGTTTTTTTTTTAGCTCTCCAAGCCCAGCCACTCTCAACCAGGGTTCCATGGCATCCTAGGTTTCCTTCAGAGATGGCCAGGGGTTCCTCAAGCTGACCTCTCAATCTGTGTCTTCATAGCTCCAGGTCCAATGCCATTTGGCAAAACTAGCGTGGGTGACATTCTGATTGCCACTGCAAAGTGGGGTATTCCTCCCACTGATCCCCACCAATGACCCCTCATGGACTAATGCTTAGGGGTTACCCGAGGTCTAAAAAATTATTTCCAGGGTTCCAAAGGTTGAGAAAGGCTCCCCTAGACCAGGGGGTATCCAAACTTTCTAAACAAAGGGGCAGTTTAGGGGTGCCTGATAAGGCACCCTAAAGTTGGCGCCAGCGGAAGCAACTCTGCCCCGCCGTTGGAGCCAGCGGAAGCAACTCTGCCCCGCCGTTGGAGCCAGCGGAAGCAACTCTGCCCCGCCGTTGGAGCCAGCGGAAGCAACTCTGCCCCGACGTCGGCGCCAGCAGGAGCAATTCTGCCCCCCGTCGTCAGCGGGAGCAATTCTGCCCCGTCGTTGGTAAAAGTGGATGGCATAGTGCCCCAAGGGCCAGATAAAAGGCAAAAAAGGACCACACCGTCCACAGTTTGGAGACCCTTGTCCTAGACTGTACAGCTTACTGATGGTCCCGACTGCCAGGCTGTAAACATTATAATCCAATATTGCATGAATTACAACAACCCACAAAATGTGACTTTCATGAAATCCTGGCTCCTCCTACCTGATTCGCATCCCTTAGTGATGAGCGTACGCAAAGCCTGGCACACAGTAAGTCGAAGGTCCGGCCGATCACTGATTGCCATTCCCAAAGTGCGAGCAATTCCTTTGAAGGAAACGACCACGTCGGTGGGCTTGGTGCAGAACCCGGGTAACATCGTCCAGATCTGGTAAACAAAAATTGGGAGGGGGTTACCATGTTTATTGTGTTACATTTCATGACCAAGTATATGTGGACACCCCTCGAAATTGAGTTCGGATGCACAAAGCCATCTCCAGATAGACATGGTGTGAAGGAACTCCAGTGTCCTGCACAGAGTCCTGATCTCAACCCTACTGATCACCTTGAATATGAATGAGAACACTGATGGCGGGCCAGGTCTTCGCATCTAATATATCAGTACCTGACCTCACAAATGGGCACCAAGTCCCACATACACTCCAAGGTCTTGTGAAAATCTTCCCAGGAGGAGTGTAGGCCGTTATAGTAAAAAAAACAGTGTCAACAAGAAGCACTTTGATTTTTTTTTTTTTTTTTTTTTACGATTTTTACTCTGTCGCTTCAAATCATTTTCTTTATAACTTTTATTGCTGTCACAAGCAATGTAAACATCCTTGTGACAGCAATAAGAATGTGACAGGTACTCTTTATGGAGATATCAGTGCTCTATAACAGTGGTCATCAACCCTGTCCTCAGGGCTCACTAACAGGCCAGGTTTGCAAGATAAATGATATCACCTGTGATGTATTTCAGTTGCTGCTCAGTGATTGCAGTATTCTAGTCTGCATCTCCCCCAAGGTAATACATAAAACCTGGTCTGTTAGTGGGCCCTGAGGACAGGAGTTGATGACCACTGCTCTATAAGACTCCAAATCCATCCTCTGCTCTTAAAAGCATTCAAAACACCAAGATCGGTGTGATCAACGCTTTTCATTTTTGAAAATGGTGCAGTTAACTTCTAGGGCAACCGGAAGTGACAAAAGCGCATCGCTTCCGGGTTCCTATATCATAGAGGCAATCAAAGCCATTCCAGTCTTTGATTGCCTCTATGACCAGCCCGTGGAAGCGCCGGCTGGTCGATTCAGACACCAGACGGGAAGGGAAATCCAGGTGAAAGCCACAGAAAGCAGCGAGGGTGATGGGTTGTGGGACGTGACGACACATCCCCTCCCACTGCTTGTAAAAGCAATCCAGCGGCTAGGAATCATTTTTTACAAGAGAGCTGACCACCTGCTCTAAAAAATACTGTACCGGGATGATGCCTGCAGCTGCACACCTGGGAGAGAGGGAGCCGGGTCAGCTAAAGCAGCGTCACTTGTGGGGGAGAGAGGGAGCAGGGTCAGCTAAAGCAGCGTCACTTGTGGGGGAGCAGGGTCAGCTAAAGCAGCGTCACTTGTGGGGGAGAGAGGGAGCAGGGTCAGCTAAAGCAGCGTCACTTGTGGGGGAGAGAGGGAGCAGGGTCAGCTAAAGCAACGTCAATTCTGGAAGGGAGCAGGGTCAGCTAAAGCAGCGTCACTTCTGGAAGGAAGCAGGGTCAGCTAAAGCAGCGTCACTTCTGGAAGGAAGCAGGGTCAGCTAAAGCAGCGTCACTTCTGGAAGGAAGCAGGGTCAGCTAAAGCAGCGTCACTTCTGGAAGGGAGCAGGGTCAGCTAAAGCAGCGTCACTTCTGGAAGGGAGCAGGGTCAGCTAAAGCAGCGTCACTTCTGGAAGGGAGCAGGGTCAGCTAAAGCAGCGTCACTTCTGGAAGGGAGCAGGGTCAGCTAAAGCAGCGTCACTTCTGGAAGGGAGCAGGGTCAGCTAAAGCAGCGTCACTTCTGGAAGGGAGCAGGGTCAGCTAAAGCAGCGTCACTTCTGGAAGGGAGCAGGGTCAGCTAAAGCAGCGTCACTTCTGGAAGGGAGCAGGGTCAGCTAAAGCAGCGTCACTTCTGGAAGGGAGCAGGGTCAGCTAAAGCAGCGTCACTTCTGGGAGAGAGGGAGCAGGGTCAGCTAAAGCAACGTCAATTCTGGAAGGGAGCAGGGTCAGCTAAAGCAACGTCACTTCTGGGAGAGAGGGAGCAGGGTCAGCTAAAGCAGAATCAATTATGGGAGTGAGGGAGCAGGGTCAGCTAAAGCAGGGTCACTTCTGGAAGAGAGTCATATCCCCCCCCCCCCCCCCTAGAGATCTGACACAGATGTCATCGGTGGGCCAGCACAGAGAATGGTGGTATGGAGAGCACAGGCAGGGTGGACCAGTGGGACTGGAAATGTAGTAAACAAAGCAGTGTGCTACTATATGAAAGTCCACTGGTTTGAACAAATACATGCAATTAACACAGATAGCTCATTAAGGGAGGTCCACTTTAATGGCCGTGATTTTGGGATAAGATCTCAACCTCATAAGTGTGATGGTCGGATGTCCACTTCTAGGAGGTTCCACTTACCTGCCACTGGAGAGTCTCATAGATCTTGGCCTCGAGGTTTCTTCCTGCTTGAGCCAGTTCACCAGCTGAAGAATAATAGAACAAAAAAAAAAAATCTATTACAGACATGCAGAATTATTTCAGCAGAATTTTCCAAAAACGAATTTGAGGTGTTTCTCAGGACTCGAACCTCACGGGTGCATTATATGGCAATAGTGCAAAAAAAAAAAAAAGGTAAGGCTCTGAGGCATAACATTGGAACGGGAGGCCCTGGAAGACGCGCGGAAGGGTCCCCCTCCCACTCTTTAGGATAACAGCCGAGCGGCTTTTAGCCACATCGGTTGTTATCACTAAAAAGCCGGCCGCTGGCTCTAAAAAAAACAGTATTGGGGTGATGCCTGTGGTTAACCCCTTCAAGCCATTAACACACCTGTTTGCATACAGACGGCGTGAAGGGGTGGGTTAAGGCTTACAACTGCCTTATGAACTTGTGAATAAATGAATGCCCATAGTCTGCCCAAAGGATAACTGGCCTTCGCCTTCATTGTTGAATCCCCCCCAGGGGACCAAGGCATACAGTACTAGAACAGGAAAGATGTGCATGGAAAGAAGAAGAGGGACATGCAAGAGGCTGTGCGACTAACATTGCTCGGTACTGCTTTTTACTAATGGAAAGTGGGAAGAACTGCCAGATCACATGACCACTGCGATTGGTGGTCGCATGATGATTTCGGAGCCCATCCCGCTGGCCCACCCTGATCATTACCACTATGGCAGCTCAGTCGTTATGCTGGGGAGTGTACTCTCAGCTTGGGAACCTCGCCCGTCCATGGATGTGATACGCGCAGCGTGAAGGCCCCGCCCTCTTTTGTGGCCAAAAAGGACAATTCAAATGGGGGAGAATCACCTCTCTTCTTCACAGTAGCGGCCAGCGGAAGGAAGTATCTGCTGAAGAATCCCAGCTCTGTGCTCTTCACATGATCGCGGATCACAGGCACCAGCCAGCTGCGGGGAAAGTCGAACGTTTCTCTGAAAAAAATAAAAATAAAAAATTAGAATGACATCTATGAGTTCATAATAACAGACATTCTATTTCTATATGTGTAGATGAAAGCGGCTACAACTCACTCAGCCAATAGACTGTATGGTCACATCTGTGCTACCCCAGTATATGCTTTTAAAGAGGAAGTAAAGCCTCCCCCCCCCCCCAAAAAAAAAAAAATCGGAACCTGCAAGGCAAAGGCATAATGAGCTAGTATGCATAGCATACTAGCTCATTATGAATAACTTACCTGAGAACGAAGCCCCCGAAGCGACTCTCATCCACGACCTTCTCCGGCACCATCAAGCCCGGAGTGACTTCCGGGTCTCGCCGCTCCGGCGATGTCATTGGCTGGATCGGCGATGACGTCACTCCCGCGCATGTGCACGAAAGCGGCATATCGCCGTGATCTCGGCATGCGCGCCGCTGTCTATACGGGGGGTATCTCCAAATTTGCTGCCATGGTTTAAAAATGGGATGTCTAACCGCTTCCCGACCGCCTCCTGCACATATACGTTGGCAGAATGGCACGGGCAGGCAAAAGCACGTACAGGTACGTCCCCCTTTAATTGCCTAGCCGTGGGTCGCGCTCGCGACCCGGTCGGGAGCTCCGTGACCCCGGCCGCGGGACCAGCGGACCCGATAGCCGATGGTGTCCCGCGATCGGGTCGCAGAGCTGAAGAACGGGGGAGAGGTCTGTGTAAACAAACCTCTCCCTGCGCTTCCTACACTGCCCGTCATTGATCGGCTGTTCCCTGTCATCGGGAAAGCCGATCAGTGACGTCAGCCACGCCCCCTACTGTAAAAAAAAAAACACAACACGTCACACTAACTCCTCCCCGCCCCCTACTGTAAAAAATAAAAACACACGCCACAGACCATAACCCCTCCCCGCCCCCTAGTGGTTAACCCCTTCACTGCCAGTGTCATTTACACAGGAATCAATGCATTTAAATAGCACTGATTGCTGTTTAAATAACAATGGTCCCAAAAATGTGTCAAAAATGTCCGATGTGTCCGCCATAATGTCGCAGTCACAATAAAAATCACTGATCGCCGCCATTACTAGTAAAAAAAAAAAAATTAATAAAAATGCTATAAAACTATCCTTTATTTTGTAAACGCTATAACCTTTTGCGCAAACCAATCAATCGCTAAGTGCGATTTTTTTTTACCAAAAATATGTAGAAGAATATGTAATCGGCCTAAACTGAGGAAAAAAATGTTTTTTTATATATTTTTTGGGAATATTTATTAAAGCAAAAAGTAAAAAATATTGCATTTTTTTCAAAATTGTCGCTCTATTTTTGTTTATAGCGCAAAAAATAAAAACCGCAGGGGTGATCAAATACCACCAAAAGAAAGCTCTATTTGTGGGGAAAAAAAAGGACGCCAATTTTGTTTGGGAGCTACGTCGCACAACCGCGCGATTGTCAGTTAAAGCGACGCAGTGCCGAATCTCAAAAAGGGGCCTGGTCCTTTGGCTGCAAATTGGTCCGGGGCTGAAGTGGTTAAGCTTCATATAGGTGTGATGGTCTTGGAGGTCACAAACATTTTTGCCATATAACGTAACTGAAAATATTAAAAAGACGTTGCATTATTTGATCCATGTTGCTGCAGCAGAAACGAGGACAAATTTAAATAAAATATTAACCACTTAAGGACAAGCCTCGTTTTGGATTTTAGGTGTTTACATGTTTAAAACAGGTTTTATTGCTAGAAAATTACTTAGAACCCCCAAACGTTATATATTGTTTTGTTTTTTTTCTAACACCCTAGAGAATAAAATGGCGGTAGTTGCATTACTTTTTTTCACACCATATTTGCGCAGCAGTCTTAGAAGAGCACTTTTTTTGGAATAAATTTACTTTTTTGAATAAAAAAATAAAGACAACAGTAAAGTTAGTCCAATTTTTTTATATAGTGTGAACGATAATGTTACGCCGAGTAAATTTATACCCAACATGTCACGCTTCAAAATTGCGCCCGCTCGTGGAATGGCATCAAACTTTTACCCTCAAAAATCTCCATAGGCCGCATTTAAAAAAATTCTACATGTTTTGAGTTACAGAGGAGGTCTAGGGGTAGAATTATTGCTCTCGCTCTACCGATCGCGGCGAGACCTCACATGTGTGGTTTGAACACCGTTTTCATAGGCGGGCGCTACTCACGTATGCGTTCGCTTCTGCACGTGAGCTTGGCGGGACGGGGCGCTTTAAATTTTTTATTTTTTTTCTTATTTATTTTACTTTTTATAGTTTAAAAAAAAAATAAAAACTGGGTCACTTATTCTTATTACAAGGAATATAAACATCCCTTGTAATAGAGAAAAAGCACGACAGGACCTCTTAAATATGAGATCTGGGGGGGTCAAAAAGACCTCACATCTCATATTTGGACTTAAATGCAAAAAAAAATTAAAATTAAAAAAAAAAAAAAAAAAAAAAAAAATTGTCATTTGAAAAAAATGTGCCTTTAACCACTTTCAGACCGGACCATTATGCAGCCTAAAGACCAGAGGACTTTTTACAATTTCGCACTGCACTGGTTTAACTGGTAATTACGCGGTCATGCAATGTTGTACCCAAACGAAATTTGCGTCCTTTTCTTCCCACAAATAGAGCTTTCTTTTGATGGTATTTGATTGCCTCTGCGATTTTTTTTTTTTTGCGCTATAAACGGAAAAAGACCGAAAATTTTGAAAAAAAATGATATTTTCTACTTTTTGTTATAAGAAAAATCCAATAAACTCAATTTTAGTCATACTTTTAAGCCAAAATGTATTCAGCCACATGTATTTTGTAAAAAAAATGTCAATAAGCGTATATTTATTGGTTTGCGCAAAAGTTATAGCGTCTACAAACTAGGGTACATTTTCTGGAATTTACGCAGCTTTTAGTTTACGACTGCCTATCTCATTTCCTGAGGTGCTAAAATGGCAGGGAAGTACAAAACCCCCCCAAATGACCCCATTTTGGAAAGTAGACACCCTAAGGAAATTGCTAAGAGGCATTTTGAGCCCATTGAATATTTTATTTTTTTGTCCCAAGTGATTGAATAATGACAAAAAAAAAAAAAAATGTTTACAAAAAGTTGTCACTAAATGATATATTTCTCACACATGCCATGGGCATATGTGGAATTACACCCCAAAATATATTCTGCTGCTTCTTCTGAGTACGGGGATACCACATGTGTGGGACTTTTTGGGAGCCTATCCGTGTACGGGACCCCGAAAACCAAGCACCGCCTTCAGGATTTCTAAGGGTGTAAATTTTTGATTTCACTCCTCACTACCTATCACTACCTATCACAGTTTTGAAGGCCATAAAATGCCAAGATGGCACAAAACCCCCCCAAATGACCCCATTTTGGAAAGTAGACACCCCAAGCTATTTGCTGAGTGGCATGTTGAGTCCATGGAATATTTTATATTTTGCCACAAGTAGCGGGAAAAATGACAAACTTTTTTTTTTTTGCCCAAAGTTGTCACTAAATGATATATTTCTCACACATGCCATGGGCATATGTGGAATTACACCCCAAAATAAATTCTGCTGCTACTTCTGAGTACGGGGATACCACATGTGTGGGACTTTTTGGGAGCCTATCTGTGTACGGGACCCCGAAAACCAAGCACCGCCTTCAGGATTTCCAAGGGCGTAAATTTTTGATTTCACTCCTCACTACCTATCACTACCTATCAGAGTTTTGAAGGCCATAAAATGCCAAGATGGCACAAAACCCCCCCAAATGACCCCATTTTGGAAAGTAGACACCCCAAGCTATTTGCTGAGAGGCATGTTGAGTCCATGGAATATTTTATATTTTGCCACAAGTAGCGGGAAAAATTACAAACTTTTTTTTATTTTTTATTTTTTGCCCAAAGTTGTCACTAAATTATATATTGCTCACACATGCCATGGGCATATGTGGAATTACACCCCAAAATATATTCTGCTGCTTCTCCTGAGTATGGGGATACTACATGTGTGGGAATTTTTGGGAGCCTATCCGTGTACGGGACCCCGAAAACCAAGCACCGCCTTCAGGATTTCTAAGGGCGTAAATTTTTGATTTCACTCCTCACTACCTATCACAGTTTTGAAGGCCATAAAATGCCCAGATGGCACAAAACCCCCCCAAATGACCCCATTTTGGAAAGTAGACACCCCAAGCTATTTTATGAGAGGCATGGTGAGTATTTTGCAGCTCTCATTTTTTTTTGAAAATGAAGAAAGAAAAGGAAAAAAAATTTTTTTTTTTTTTTTTTTTCAATTTTCAAAACTTTGTGACAAAAAGCGAGATCTGCAAAATACTCACCATACCTCTCAGCAAATAGCTTGGGGTGTCTACTTTCCAAAATGGGGTCATTTGGGGTATTTTGTGCCATCTGGGCATTCCATGGCCTCTGAAACTGTGATAGGCAGTGAGGAGTGAATTCACAAATTCACACCCTTAGAAATCCTGAAGGTGGTGCTTGGTTTTTGGGGCCCCGTACGTGGCTAGGCTCCCAAAAAGTCCCACACATGTGGTATCCCCGTACTCAGGAGAAGCAGCAGAATGTATTTTGGGGTGTAATTCCACATATGCCCATGACATGTTTGAGCAATATATCATTTAGTGACAACTTTGTGCAAAAAAAAAAAAAAAAAATAATAATTATTATTTTTCCCGCAACTTGTGTCAAAATATAAAATATTCCATGGACTCGACATGCCTCTCAGCAAAAAGCTTGGGGTGTCTACTTTCCGAAATGGGGTCATTTGGGGGGGTTTTGAACTGTCCTGGAATTTTATGCACAACATTTAGACGCTTATGTCACACATTACCCACTCTTCTAACCACTTGAAGACAAAGCCCTTTCTGACACTTTTTGTTTACATGAGAAAATAATTTTTTTTTGCAAGAAAATTACGTTGAACCCCCAAACAATATATATTTTTTTAAAGCAAAGGCCCTACAGATTAAAATGGTGGGTGTTTCATTTTTTTTTTTTTTTCACTCAGTATTTGCGCAGCGATTTTTCAAACGCATTTTTTTGGGAAAAAACACACTTTTTTAAATTTTAATGCACTAAAACACACTATCTTGCCCAAATATTTGATGAAATAAAAAATTAGATCTTAGGCCGAGTACATAGATACCAAACACGACATGCTTTAAAATTGCGCAGAAACGTGCAGCGGTGACAAACTACATACATTTTTAAAAGCATTTAAACGCCTTTACAGGTTACCACTTTAGATTTACGGAGGAGGTCTACTGCTAAAATTACTGCCCTCGATCTGACCTTCGCAGTGATACCTCACATGCATGGTGCAATTGCTGTTTACATATGACGCCAGACCGACGCTTGCGTTCGCCTTTGCGCGAGAGCAGGGGGGGACAGGGGTGCTTTTTTTTTTTTTTTTTTTTATTATTATTATTGATTTTGCTTTTTTATTTTATTTTTCAACTGTTCCTTTCATTTATATATATTTTTTATCATTTTTATTGCTATCTCAGGGAATGTAAATATCCCCTATGATAGCAATAGGTAGTGACAGGTACTCTTTTTTGAAAAAATTGGGGTCCATTAGACCCTAGATCTGTCGTCTGCCCTCAAAGCATCTGACCACACCAAGATCGGTGTGATAAAATACTTTCCCAATTTCCCATTGGCGCTGATTATATCCGGCGAAATATAAGTCATGAAATGCTCGTAGCTTCCGGTTTCTTAGGCCATAGAGATGATTGGAGCCATTCTGGTCTCTGATCAGCTCTATGGTCAGCTGGCGGAACCACCGGCTGCATTCTCAGGTTCCCTGTTGGGACAGGAGAGCCAGAGAAAACCATGGAAGACGGTGGGGGGGGGGGGGGGCATTCCCTCCCACTGCTTGTAAAAGCAGTCTAGAGACTAATTAGCCACTAGGATTGCTTTTACATGAAAGCCGACCGCTGGCTGAAAAGAATGATACCAAGATAATGCCTAATCCTGCCGGCATCATTCTGGTATAACCACTCAAAGTCCAGCAACATACCAGTACGTTGCTGGCCCTTGTTTGGCATATATTGTAATCTTTTTTTTCATGCAGCCTGTGGGCTGAACGAAAAAAAAAGATTGATCGGTGGGTATGCCCACCATTAGAACCTCCCTTCATCCACCCACTTCTAATGATGGGCATACATGCACCATTTTTGTTTTTAACTGTGGTGGTGAAATCACCTCCAACAGCGCTGGAGTCACGGATTTATGTATCGTGGGAGCAAGCGCTGTTGCTGTCAAGATAAATAAATCCGCGCTGCAGCTGAATGGCGTACCTGCTAAGCAAATTATGGTTAACAATAAAACAAAGTAACATTATAGTATAACAGTAAGATTTACCATACCTGCAAAGCAAATACCAAAAAAAACATAGTAAAAAATAAAACATTTTTTAATGCAACCTGTGCCTAAAATATATATATATGCCGAAGCATGGGGGCATCCTCCCGCAAAAAAGTTATGCCGCGTACACGCGGTCGGAATTTTCCACGGGCAAGCCTCCGTCGGAATTTCAACCGTATGTAGGCGGCATTAGGAGCAAATCGCTCCTCCGCCCTCTGCTGCCCCCATGCTTCGGCATATATGCTCTTTTTTTTTAACTGTGGTGGTGAAATCACCTCCTACAGCGTTGGAGTCACGGCTTTATGTATCGTGGGAGCAAAAGCTGTTGCTGTCAAGATAGATAAATCCGCGCTGCAACTGAATGGCGTACCTGAAAACAAAAAAAATGGTTAACAATAAAACATTGCAGAATAGAATACAGTAAAAAGGAGAACAATAGAGAGAGAATAGAGAGAAAGAGAATAAAACAACTATTTTTGTTTTTTTTATTTTATATTTTTTTTGTTTTATTTTTTACTTTTTTTTTTTAAACTTTTGTTTGTAACTGTAACAGTTCTAACGGAACTGTTGTAACGGTTCCATCGGTTTTGGTCTCAAAATGCGATGGCATTCTTGAGAACGTGTGCCTAGTCTGTGCAATGCTGTACCCTACGCTAATACTCAACTAGTGTATGGTAGCGTTCGAAACATTCACCGATGCAAAGACCAGGATTGTCAGGACAGCGGGGACAATAATAGCGGGTGTCACGCCTAAATCCGCGCTTTCTGCAGACACGACATTTTCTTTGGGGGCTTGTTGGGTAGGGGTACTCGGGAGGACATAAATAAAATGCCGCTCATGCAGCCGGCTAACTGCATTTGGTTGGGGAATGTGAGGCGGAGCACCGTCTGGAAACAGAAGGGCTCCGATGATCTCTTCCTGGAATTTAAGGAAGGATCCAGTACGTCCTGAAGCTCCGTATAGCACATGAGCATTCAGCAAAGCCAATTGGAAAAGGTAAATAGACACTTTTTTGTACCAGCGTCTAGCCTTACGGGCAACTAGGTACGGCGCCAACAACTGGTCGTTGAGGTCCACCCCTCCCATGTTTTGGTTGTACTCGTGGACACAGAGGGGTTTCGTCACAACACCAGCCGCCGTAGTAATTTGGACCGTCGTGTCTGCATGAAGGGAGGTAAGAACGAAAACATTCTTATTATCCCTCCACTTCATAGCGAGCAAGTTATTACACTTCAAGCAGGCTCTCTCCCCCAGCCTAAGACGGGACTCTACAAGCCGCTGGGGAAAGCCCCGGCGATTAGGTCGCACGGTGCCACATGCTCCAATCTGATGATCAAACAAATGACTAAACAGTGGCACGCTCGTGTAATAATTATCCACGTACAAGTGGTACCCCTTTCCGAATAAGGGTGACACCAAGTCCCACACAATCTTGCCAGCGCTCCCTATGTAGTCAGGGCAGTTTGTCGGCTCTATGTGGCTATCTTTGCCCTCATAAACCATAAATTTACATGTATAGCCTGTGGCCCTGTCACAGAGCTTATACATCTTGACCCCGTATCTGGCACGCTTGCTGGGAAGGTATTGTTTGAATGACAAGCGGCCAGTAAACTTAATCAGGGACTCGTCAACGCAGACAACTTGATGGGGAGTAAACAAGTCTGCAAAACGTTGGTTGAAATGGTTTATGAGGGGCCGAATTTTATAGAGCCGATCGTATGCAGGGTCTCCACGAGGACGACAGAGTTCATTGTCGTTGAAGTGCATGAACCGCAAAATCTGTTCGTATCGTGCCCTGGACATGGAGGCAGAGAACACGGGCATATGGTACATTGGCTCAGTGGACCAATATGAACGCAACGTACCCATTTTAACTATGCCCATGATGAGGGAAAGGCCCAGAAAGATCTTAAATTCGGGGACCGTAATTGGTCTCCAATCTCTGGCAAGGGTGGACAACTGGGGATTAGCAGCGATGTGTTGACCAGCGTACAAATTGGTTTGGTCCACAATAGATCTATAGAGATCTTCGGTGAAAAACAGCGAAAAAAAATCAAGTGACGTAAAATCAGCTGTTTCCACCTGAATACCGGGTTGGCCAGTGAATGGGGGAAGTACGGGTTCTGCAGAAGTGGTGGGCACCCAATCAGGATTGGCAAATTCTGCAGGAAGGGCACTATGGGCACGACGGGCCTGTCTTTGTCGTCTTCTTGGTGGCAGCGGGACACTACTTGTGCTTGCCACCTCGCCAGCTGAAACTGCACTTATGGGACTCGCCACGTCACCACGTGATACTGCAGTGCTGGTTTGACTACGTCCAGGGTGTACTAGGCCGCTGGTGCTTGCCTGTTCACCAGAAGGAATAGCGGCTCTAGTACGTCTCTGCCTCCTACGAGCGACCTGCGGTTCCTGCACCTCAACAACAGAAGAAGGAGTTTGGGGTCTGGTACGCCTGACCTTAGCAGGGACCACAACTCCGCCGTCAGAGCTATCTGTCATGGAGCCGCTGTCGTCTACTGGGTCGTATTCTGAGCCTGATTCTGACAGATGAGTGACCTCCTCTTCACTATCTGTCATGCTCAGAAACAAGTAGGCCTGTTCACTAGTGTACGTTTGACTTGCCATTTTGGGCTCTAAATTTAGTAGTACACTAGTGAGACTCACAGGAAAAAAAAAAGCTCCTGACTGTTAGCGACTGAATCAAAACGCTACCAAAAAACTGTAAGCGATCGCAGGGATCAGGCCTGACTCTGCGAACGCTGCAGTTATGTGTGCTTAGTGTTTTGTAAGTGACAGTGATCGATCGATACTGCACTTGGGTGGGCTGGGCGGAGGGGGAAAACGCAGGTGCTAGCAGGTATCTGGGCTGATCCCGCTAACAATGCGTTTTTGGGAACCCTAAACAGCTGGGGACGCTAGTATAGATCTGATCAGATCAGATATCGATCTGTTCAGATTCTATACCACTAAGGAGGTGTATGCTGCGTGCGTGGGTGTTTGCGGTACTGGCACTAACCCGACGCTGCCTGGGGCGACGCAGACCCTATTTGACTCTAAAACCTTACTTATATCACCCGCCGGGCGATCAGGGGGTTAAACCTTTATTAGGTAATAAACGGCGGGTGCCCTGAAACTATAAAAAATAAACTAACTGACCAGCGTCACCCGTAACAGTTATATGGTGATCACTGGTGAAAGGGTTAACTAGGGGGCACTCAGGGGGTTAAAACCTTTAGTAGGTAGTATATGGGGGGTCCCTGACCCTATAAAACGCTGCGGCAAACCTAAATACCTACCTCCCTAACTAGCGTCAACTGTGACACTAATACAGCGATCAAAAAAACGATCGCTTAGTGACACTGGTGACGGGGGGTGATCACGGGGTTAAACCTTTATTAGAGGGGGTTCCTAGACCTAAAGGGGGCTAAATCTAACTGCCCTAACAGTTATTAGGGTCACAATGCACCAATGCAGTTAACAGTAAAAAAAAAAAAAAAAAAAAAACTGCTTTGGTGTCACTGTGACAGGGGTGCAGGGGGGCAATCGGGGGGGGCTGGGGTGTGTAAAGTGTGCCTAGAATGTTCTACTGTTAGTGTAGTGTAGGTGTAGTGTTGTGCAACTCACGTGTCTTCTCTCCTCGGCGTCGGTTCGAAAAGACCGCCACGAGGAGAGATGACCTCACTTCCCCTGGCTCTGTACACAATACAGAGCCAGGGGAAGCATTCCATTGGCTGGGAGCGATCGCGAGGGGGGGGGCACGAATGAGTGCCCCCCCCCTCATCTCCGATCCCTCCCCCAATGTCCCGGACAAGTTACAGACACGGGGGCGGGCCCGATCGGCCCCCCACCCGCGTCTGTTAGGGATGACATCACTTCCTCTAGCCCTGTTTACATGACGGGGCTAGAGGAAGTGTTTCATTGGCTGGGAGCGATCGCGAGGGGGGGGCCACGAATGAGTGGCCTCCCCCTCATCTCCGATCGCTCCCCCAACGATGCCGACCGCCGCAGGCACCGGGGGGGGGCCCGATCGGGCCCCCCACCCGCAGACAGGTAGGGACGTATATATACGCCCTCCTGCCTGTACGTGCCATTCTGTCGACGTATATCGTCGTGCGGCGGTCGGCAAGTGGTTAAGAGGTATGGGCGGAAGTGACAATTTGACGTTGCTTCCGCCCTGCTATGGTATAGAGACGGGTGGGGGGCCATCTTCCCCTCACTCGTCTCCATACCCAGCACAGGAAAGGACCTGATCGCCTCCGCCGCTACCGATGGCTCCGGTAAGCGGCGGGATGGGTGGGGGCACCTCTCCTGCCGCCGATAACAGTGATCTCGCGGCGAATGCGCCGCGGAGACCACCAATATTATTGTAAACACGACCGGCGCCTGACGAGATGGATATCTCGCTTGTGGCAGCAGCTGCTGCCGTTACCGAGATATCCCTCTTCAAAAAAGGGACATACATCGCTGTGCGCTGGTCGCAAAGAAAATTCGACTTAAATATTTTTTTAACCTTCTAAAAATGTGTGTGGGGGACCAAATACCAGAAATTCTGTTTAAGTTAGAAGACGGAAAGTAATAAAAAAATAATTAAAAAAATAGGCGTGCAACTTACTCTGTGCCATTGATCTGTAGAGGGATGGCCTTCAGGACCACCTCTGGTCCCATGCCCTCCACCGCCGCCCCCACGGTTCGGTCCAGGTCTCCGGTGTGTGGGAAGTGAGGAGAGACCCGGAGGTCGGCCAGGGTCTGTAGACACTACAAAAGAAAAAAAAAAAACTCTCAGCAATCAGTAAAGAACATTATGGAGGTCCATCATAACACGGGGAATCTTCTTATTAGGGCTGAAACAACTAATCGATTATGAAATTAAGCGATTACTATTTTCAGAATCGATTAATCGGCCAGTAATATAATGGGGTTGAAAAAAAAAAAATAAATAAATAAATTAGCCCTTTATAGTACAAAAAGAGCAAATAATCACTACTGTAAGGCCCCTTTCACACTGGGGCGGTGAGCCGCGGTGACGGTAAAGCAGCGCTATATTTAGCGCTGCTTTACCGTCGTTTTCACCGCGGTTTTCGGCCGCTCGCGGTGCGGTTTTACCCCCCGCGAGCGGCCGAAAAAGGGTTAAACACCCCCCGCAGAGCGCCGCCGTAGCGGCGCTTTGCGGCGGTATTGCCGCGGTCTCCCATTCTTTTCAATGGGAAGGAGCGGTATAGGAGCGGTGAACACACCGCTCCTATCCCGCTCCAAAGATGCTGATAGCAGGACTTTTTTTTTCATCCTGCTAGCGCACCGCTCCAGTGTGAAAGCCCGCCGGCTTTCACACTGGAGTTAAAGGGGCAGGATTTTTTCATGCGGTGAACAGGCGCTATTTTTAGCGCTGCACCGCATGAAAAACGCCCCGGTGTGAAAGGGGCCTTAATATTACTTTCACAGTTCTACAGTAAAAAAAAAAAAATAAACCCTTAGAGCCCTTTCACACTGGGGCGTATTTCAGGCGTTTTTCAGGCGCTTTAGCTTTAAAAAAAAGCGCCTGTAAAGCGCCTGTAAAGCGCCTGAAAGAAGCCGCAACTGCAATCCCAATGTGAAAGCCCGAGTGCTTTCACACTGAGACCCCTTTCTCACTGTGGCATTTTTCAGGTGCTTTAGCGTTAATAAGCGCCTGAAAGAAGCTGCAACTGCAATCCCAATGTGAAAGCCCGAGTGCTTTCACACTGAGGCGCTGCGCTGGCAGGGTGTCAGAAAAAAAGTCCTGCAAGCAGCTTCTTTGCAGCGCTTTTGGAGCGGTGAATACACCGCTCCTAAAGCGCCTCTTCCCATTGAAATCAATGGGAAGCGCCTGAAAAACGCTTGTAGCAGCAGCGCTTTGTGGGCCCTTTCAACCCTTTTTTGGCCACTAGCAGGGGTTAAAAGCACTCGAAAAGCGCTGGTAAAGCGCCGCTAGTTTAAGAGGCGCTTTTTGAGCGTTTTTCGGGCGCTGGCAGTGTGAAAGGGCTCTTAAAGCACTTGAGTTTTCACATTGGAATTGCAGATGAGGCTTCTTTCAAGCGTTTTACAGGCGCTTTTTTTAACGCTAAAGCGCCTGAAAACGCCCCAGTGTGAAAGGGGCCTTACAGTAGTGATCATCTGCTTTTTTTGTACTATAAAGGGCTCATTTTAGTTTTTTTTTTTTTAACCCCATTATGTTACTAAACGTCTTAAACCTGGATCACATCTATGGTGTTTTTTGGTGCTTTTTGCAGAAACGTACTACAGTTCATTTACATACTTTCCTATAAGACACATTTACATCGTAGCTTTTTTCAGCTGCTGCGTATTTGGAAAGGGTCAGGGACTTTTTTTAATGCAAAGCAGTGTTTTTTTGGTTCAATATACCGTATTTATCGGCGTATAACACGCACTTTTTCCCCCTTAAAATCGGGGGAAAGTCGGGGGTGCGTGTTATACGCCGATACCCCCCCAAAAAAATGACAAAAAAGGCAAGCGCCGCTGAAAAATAGCGAGCGCTGCCGAAAAAAACCCGAAGCGCGGCCGAAAAAGAACGAAGCGCCCCCGGAAAAAGCCGAGCAGACTCTGCCTCCCTGCGCTCGCTCCGGAAACAGCAGGGAGGCAGGACCGCGAGCTTAGCTGTCCGAGTCGGCTCGGCTTTTTCCGGGGCGCTTCGTTCTTTTTCGCCCGTGCTTCGGGTTTTTCCGGCGGCGCACGCGACAGCGTCTCGGCGGCGGGAAATTTAAACCAGGAAAAGAATGAAAATGACGCTGGGCAAGGCTGCAATGACGCTGGGCAAGGCTGCAATGGCGCTGGGCAAGGCTGCAATGACGCTGGGCAAGGCTGCAATGACGCTGGGCAAGGCTGCAATGACGCTGGGCAAGGCTGCAATGACGCTGGGCAAGGCTGCAATGACGCTGGGCAAGGCTGCAATGACGCTGGGCAAGGCTGCAATGACGCTGGGCAAGGCTGCAATGACGCTGGGCAAGGCTGCAATGACGCTGGGCAAGGCTGCAATGACGCTGGGCAAGGCTGCAATGACGCTGGGCAAGGCTGCAATGACGCTGGGCAAGGCTGCAATGACGCTGGGCAAGGCTGCAATGACGCTGGGCAAGGCTGCAATGACGCTGGGCAAGGCTGCAAATGACGCTGGGCAAGGCTGCAAATGACGCTTGGCAAGGCTGCAAATGACGCGGGCAAGGCTGCAAATGACGCTGGGCAAGCTGCAAATGACGCTGGGCAAGCTGCAAATGACGCTGGGCAAGCTGCAAATGACGCTTAAATGTAAGTTGTTTTTCTTTCCCTAAACTTCCCTCCTAAAACTTTTTTTCCCTTAAAATTCCTAAACTTGGGGTGCGTGTTAAACGCCGGTGCGTGTTATACGCCGATAAATACGGTACTTCAATGGAGAAGCTGCAGAAAAGCATGTAATACGTTTTTGCAGCAATTTGTGTTTTTTAATCTGCCCAACAACAAATTGGCCAAAAAACAGTAAGTCTCTTCTAATAGTATATACAGTACATCTCCTCTAATAGTGTATACAGTATATCTCTTCTGTCTGTTATTCTCAGAGTGGATTTGATATTTTCCTCCCTAACCATATAGTTGGTTGTTTATATTTACCACTGCATAGAGATATTTAAGAATAAATTGCCTTTTTTCTAAACTTCACATATTTTTTTTTTTAAAGGGTAAATTTTTATTTGAATCACCGATATGTACAATTACAACATAGCAACAGATAATAACTTTACAAAGCCATTTTTGTACATTACATATTACACTTCATCTATTACCTTTTTTTTTTTTCCTTTTTTGAAAAACTGTATAACTTTCTAATCTAAGCTTCACATATTAACTAAATTATACACCACACATTTTTTTAAGGGTATTAACCGATTAATCGAAAAACAATAAATCGGCCAACTAATCGATTATGAAAATAATCGTTAGTTGCAGCCCTACTTCTTATATTCACTCACCTTCTTCATGAACGGGTGACAGGACTTCCCGGCAACCTCAAAGAAGGTCTGCAGAACTTGCAGGACAAAGGACCAGGAGGAGTGGAATTTGTAGGATAAACCGTCTTCTACAAACCTAATTAATGCAAAAATAAAAGTTGAAGCTACTAAAAGTAAAAGCTGGAAAGGTGCCTGTGAAGCTTCTCATCCATCCAGGTGTATCACATAATAGTCACATTCAAATGGCTCTGCAATGGTGAAGATGTTTTGCAGCTTCTCCGAGTCTCCACTTGTTCATTTCTAATGACTGCCGAGAAGACACCCCAACATTTATACACCAAGGGGAGGGGTGCTTTTACTAGTGGAAGGCATCGAATCGGTGCCCTTGCTTTGCAGGAACATAGGGTCCATGTCTTCTTTAGAGACAGAATGGCGATCTGCCTAGTTTCCAAAGGCACACTGCTACTCTGTGTACCGAATCAGTGTGTGTGTGTGTGTGTGTGTGTGTGTGTGTGTGTGTGTGTGTGTGTGTGTGTGTGTGTGTGTGTGTGTGTGTGTGTGTGTGTGTGTGTGTGTGTGTGTATATAAAAAAGACATGTGCACAATAGAAAAATTTGTTTACTTTCGTTTGTTCGTTTCCGTTGATTCGTAATTTCGTAAGTCGGTGTTCGTATTCGTAACGATTCGTAAATTCGTAAGAGTTATTTTTATGTTGATTCGTTTTTCCGTTAGTTTAATTTTCGTTTATTCGAAATTCGGACGCATTCGTATTTTCGTAGATTTAGTTACATTTGTACTTTGGTAAGATTGATTTATTCATACTTTCGTAACATTGTTTTCGTAGATTCGTATTCGGAGCATAATTCATAATTTTATGTAATGTGTATGCTATTATTACATTGTAAGAGACACGGAAAATTACGAATCGAAAAAAAAAAAAAAAGTTACGATTGTACGAATTTTTTCGTTCAATCCATTCGAAGCACGTTAAGCAGCGCCATTGTAAGACACGGAAAATTACCAATTGAAAAAAAAAAAAAAAAAAGTTACAAATGTACAAATTTTTTCGTTCATTTTGATTTTCGTTGTTCCTGTTTTCGTTTTTTCTTCTTTCGTAGTTTCTAATTTGGTTATTTCGGATTGTCGTTTTTCGTATTCGTTCGATAATTCGTTAAAATTTTTAGCGAATCATTCGTTCGTTCGTACGATAACGAATGAACTAATAACGAATTTTAACGGAAAACGAAAAAAAAAAAAACGAAACGAATTGCACATGTCTAATTATATATATATATATATATATATATATATATATATATATATATATATATAATATATATATATATATATATATATATATATATATATATATATATATATATATATATATATATATATATATATATACACACACACACACGTGTGATTTTGCGCAGCACCGCCACCCTGTAGCAGTAAATATGCTATGGGGGCGGTCGGCAAGTGGCTATAGACCATAGTTTGTTGTCACTATAACTTTCACACAAACCAATCACTATACAATTATTAGAGGGGGGGGGGGGGGGGGGGGGGGGGGGGGGGGGGGGGGGGGGGGGAGACGCAACATGTAGCAGAATACATATTGGCCTAAATTTATAAAGAAATTTTACTCTTTTTTACTGGATATGTTTTATAGCAGAAAGTAAAACATTTTTTTCAAACATTGTTTTTTCTCATTTATATAATGAAAAATAAAAAAAAAATGCAGTGGTGATCAAATACCACCAAAAGAAAGCTCTATTTGTGGAAAAAAGAAATAAAAAAAAGGGATATAAAATTTAATTTTTGCACGACCGCGCAATTGTCAGTTAAAGTAGCGCAGTGCCGAATAGCAAGAAAAATGCTCTGGTCATGAAGGAGGGGGGTTGGCTAAAATTTTCCGGATCCTATGAATTGAAAAAAAAAAAAAAAAAAAAAAAAAAAAAAACACGTGGCAGTGAACGGTCCTCCAGTTTTACTTACCTGAGCCCTGGAATTTCCCACACCGGAGACGCGCCCTTCCTCTGCCCGGGGGTTCCCAGCTCTTGATTGGATAGATTGACAGCAACGCAGCCATTAGCTCCCGCTGCTGTCAATCAAATCCAATGACGCGGGTGCTGAGCCTATGGACGCCAATGCTGGACTCAGGAGCATGCCGGCATGATAAGCCCGCCCCCCCGGGAGAGCGCTTCTCCCAGGAGGGGGTTAACTGATGCGGGGGAGGAGCCACCAGGAATCGAGGATAGGGGCCACTCAAATGCAAAAACGAACTGCACAGTGGAGGCAGGTATGATTTTTTATTTTTGGTTAAACCAAAAAGGATGGAAAAAATGAAATTTTTTATAGTTTGTTATAAAATTTTGCAAACAGGTAATGTTTCTCCTTCACTGATGTGGCTGCACCGATAGGTGGCACTGATTGGCAGCACTGGTGGGCAACGTTTTGACCGATTACCCTTTAACAGAAGCCTTTGGCCAGCTTTCTTCTTTTCCTGATAACCGGCTTCTGTTTAATCCTGTGATCAGATGTTATTGGCTGAAAGTTGATCACATGGCCCTCCACCCCAATCTGTGATCTGCCGAGTCTGAGGGTCTCAGCGATCACAGAGCGCGCCCGAGGACGTCCATGTGCGCCCTTCCAGCATTGTAAGCCTGTGCTGGAGCCGGCTATAGCGTGGCAGAAACTGTTTTAATATGCAACTGACTCTCAAAAAAATAAAATAAAAGAAGGACAGTAAGGGTCATGTGACACGGGGTAAATCTGCACAGGAAAAACTTTGGGGCAGAACATTCAACATAGTTGCAGTAAATATAATGGTGTTCAGAAAAAAAACTCACGTGAACATTTTATAGAGGTGTCCAGCCGGTCCCGATACTGGAGCAGAAGAGACACTTCCAATATCTTTTACATGAGGGCCGACACACTCTGTAAGAACGGACTGCAGAGCAAAAAAATCATTATTGAGACCAGAATATACATAGATTCTCCATATACACAATGCTATACCCAGAAGGCAAAACAAAACCCCAATAAAGCATTTATCCAATTTGCTCCAGCTTGGAAAAAATAAATCCCTTCCCGATCCCCCATAAGGCAATCGGACATGTTACCTGCATGTGCGTATGTATGCTCCAAATTGTTTAATTTTTTTTTTTACTATGTATCTGACTCATAACATGACAACACACAGGCTAAACAGGAGCATACAGATGTGTGGTCAGTGCAGATTTTGCTGGTCATACCGGCTCTGTGGTCAGGAGGACATTTACCTTCATGGTTGCGGTAGCTGCAGACACAACCTGCAGATGAGGAGACAAGAGGCAGTTCATGGAGGTGGAGGAGAGGCGAGGTAGATGACCCAAACTCAGGTCACTCTGCAACCTGCAAACACAAATACAAAACACAGCGTTATAACATGTAACAATAAAACAGATGACATCACTGAAAATGCAGCCTATCCCTTCACTAGAGAGCGGTGACATCACTAAGAATACAGCATATCCAATCACTAGAGAGCGGTGACATCACTGAGAATACAGCCTATCCAATCACTAGAAAGCAGTGACATCACTGAGAATGCAAATAATGAGTCATCTCTTACTATAAAGGGGGCTACACGCCCAGAGGAATAAAGGAAGTTTTTCACTGAACAGTGTGTGTCAGCGTACTCCTTCCAAACATGCATGCATGAACATTTGAATTAGACCAGGTGCAGATAACTCAGTCAGACATTTGTCTGGAATCCAAAACACCTTCACTAGAGAGCGGTGACATCACTGAGAATGCAGCCTATCCAATCACTAGAGAGCGGTGACATCACTGAGAATGCACCCTATCCATTAGAGACCAGTGACATCACTGAGAATGCAGCCTATCCATTCACTAGAGAGCGGTGACATCACTGAGAATGCACCCTATCCATTAGAGAGCGGTGACATCACTGAGAATGCAGCCTATCCATTCACTAGAGAGCGGTGACATCACTGGCATCATCAGCCCACATGCAGTTACTAAAACGCATTAGTCTGGATGCCTTTCCTGCAGGACACTGCGATGGTTTAGAGCAGGGGTCTCAAAACTGGCGGCCCTCCAGCTTTGCGGCATTGTGCAGTCCTATGGTACCTTCTATACTCTGGCGCCCTCTTGTGGCGGCTGTTGGTATGACACCCAGCAATGCTAATGGAGCTGTTTTGTTTTGTATTGAGGCCCCGGCTTTGCAGCCTTGTGCAGTCCTATGGTACCTTCTATACTCTGGCGCCCTCTTGTGGCGGTCGTTGGTATGACACCCAGCATGCTTACAAGCGCACTTTTTTTATTTTTTTTTAAAAAAATAACACAACAGTAAAGTTTGCCCAATTGTTTTTTATATTTTTCTAATTAAAAAAATAACACACAGTAAAGTTTGCCCAATTGTTTTTTATATTGTGAAAGATAATGTTACGGCGAGTAAATTGATACCAAACATGTCTCGCTTCAAAATTTTGCCCGCTCGTGGAATGGCGACAAACTTTTACCCTTTAAAATCTCCATAGGTGACGTTTAAAAAATTCTACAGGTTGCATGTTTTGAGTTACAGAGGGTGTCTAGGGCTAGAATTATTGCTCTCGCTCTACCGATCACGGTAATACCTCACATGTGTGGTTTGAACACCGCTTTCATATGCAGGCGCTACTCTTCTGCAAACAAGCTCGGTGGGACGGGCGCGTTTAAAATTATTTTTTTTTTCTTATTTATTTTGACTTTTAATTTTTTCACTGTTCTTTTGAAAAAAAAATTGTGTAACTTTTATTCCTATTACAAGGAATGTAAACATCCCTTGTAATAGAAAAAAAAGCATGACAGGACCTCTTAAATATGAGATCTGGGGTCAAAAAGACTCGGATCTCATATTTAAACTAAAATGCAAAAAAAAAAATTGCCATTTGAAAAAAAAAAAAAATGTCCCTTTTTAAAGAGCTATGGGCAGAAGTGACGATTTTGAAGTCGCTTCTGCCCTGCAATGACTTGGAGACAGGCGGGGGCCATCTTCCCCTCACTCGTTTCCATGTCGTTAAAAAAAAAAAAAAAAAAAAACCTGGCTCCTAACTTTTTTAGCTGGCTCCTAGATTCCAAGCAAATTTGTCAAGCCCTGGTTTAGAGGCATCCATGCTGTGGAGATCAATCACCAGTTCTTTCTGCTGTGACTGTAATATGGAGGGGAATACCCTACCGTCACAGTGGGCATAGTGCCTTTTGAAAAACAATGCCCTCAGACAGGCATAACATATACGTTTATATATACGTGTATATATATATATATAATATATATATATATATATATATATATATATATATATATATATAAATATAAAAACTGTCACATTGTGTCCGATTTTTAATTAAAAGCATGACAGGGATTTAAGTAAAATTAACCAGTTGCCGTCAAATCATGTACCTGGTACAGATATGCAGCTGCCCACGGCTCACTTGTAACCAGCCACTCAGTAATTTCAAGCAGCAGGAGGGGGGCGTCCCCTCCGGTGGCTCGCTTGGGCTCTCCCATCCCACCAGGAGACCCGAGCTACTGGCCGACACGTCCGCCGGCTAGTCGGGAGACCCCGAAGAAAGCCAGAGATTGGATTTGATCGGATCTCCGCTATGGCAACCCGGAATCGATATCACTTCCGGTTTACCGGCATCTTAAATGGCACAATTTTTGGGAAAACCGAATGCATTAAAAAACAAAAAACACAGATCTTGGTGTTTTGAATGCTTTCAAGAACCTGTCACATGCCTATTGCTGTCACAAACAAGGGATGTTTACATGGCTTGTGGCAGCAATAAAAAAAAAGTGATATATATATATAATATATATATATATATATATATATTAAAATTTTTTATTTAAAGCAACAGTGTAATTAAAAAAAATATATATATATATATATGAGGGCGTGGCCTGACGGCGCATGGAGTAGGACGCACTTTACACAGCTCCGCTCGTTTATCCTGCAATCCATTCCATCCTGCAACCCACGAGTGGAATTAAGATCCCCTACTCACCCAGGGTGAAGCCCTAGACCGAGGACAGTATGTCTCCACCGAAATCCCAGAAAAACGCCGCCGCCAAACTCGAACAGTTCCGCCGTCAGGAGAGGGGCGAGGTGGAGGAAGATGGCGCTGAGAAGGTCAGTGGGGAGAGGACGGCGGGAGACACGGACAAACTCCTTGAGGCCATAATGCTATGCCGCACCTCGCTTACCGCACAGATGGAGGAGGAGGTGAAAGTCGACATATCCCTCATTAGGCAAGACTTCCACAAGCTCCGTGACCGGGTTACCGGGGCGGAGACACGGCTAGGCCTCGTGGAAGACGCACTCCCGCCACTACAGGCCGGTACGGAATGCATACACAGGCAGATCCAGCAGCTGTTCTCAAAGCAAGACGACATGGAGAATAGGATCAGGAGGTGCAACATTCGACTGATCGGCCTCCCTGAAGGATCGGAGGGGAAAGATCCGACCGCATTCCTTGAGCAGTTGCTGATCAACACCTATGGCAGAGAAGCATTCTCCCCTATGCTAGCTGTTGAAAGAGCACACCGCATGCCGGCCAGACCACCACCTCCCGGGGCCCCCCCACGCACATTCATAGCCAAACTCCTAAACTACAAGGACAGAGACGCAGCACTCAGAATGGCCAGGGAACGGGGTAATATCCCCCTTGGAAATGCCAAAGTTGCCATCTTTCCAGACTTCTCGGCGGAGGTCCAGAGGCGCAGACAGGGCTTCATGGAGGCAAAGAGACGGCTGAGATCCCTTCATATCAAGTATGCCATGCTATTTCCAGCGAGGCTCAGAGTGGAACATGATGGCAGAGTCTCCTTCTTTGAAGATCCGGAGGACCTAGCTACCTGGATTGAACAGCGTGGAGCACAGGAGGGAGCAGAGTGAAGAGCCTGGGGGTAATATTCCTCTAACCTTTTTCCTTTTTCCCCCAGAAAGGGGCTTTGTTGTTTACTTACTGCCCCAGGCATGTTCTGCCTGAGACATTGCACAATACACGCTGGTACTGTCTGCCATCCTCCACCACGAGACGGCATCCCTACCCCTCCTTTTTTCTTTTACCTGCTGATTGCAGGCCGAGACATGAGGGCTCTGGACAGTCCTGGCCACAAGATGAGAGGGATCTCCCCCCTTCCTCCTCCTTTTTTTTCTCCCTTAATTTTTATCCCCAGTCCCCTCCGGTGCCCCCCATCTTCTGTTTGTCCTTCTCCCCCCCACCGTTTCCCTGGCCCCCTCCCCCCTTATTTCCCCCCCCCCCCCTCTTTTTACAAAATTCCCCTCGAGGCTGAGGTTGGAGAAACAAAACTTTTCTTTTTTTTGAACTGCTGAGGCCTCTACCCAACAATTACAATGGTAAACGCCGTGGAACATTCATCACTTTTTACTTATATGCAATATTCGTTACTGTCCTCCCCAGGAGGTTCAGTACACTATGTATGTGGCTACTTGGGTAGCAGGAGCTCTGTTAGTCCTACCACGTATGTGTGTAGTGCAGCGTAAGTTACCCCCACGCACAGTTAAGATATGCAGCCCACCTGTCTGTGACCAACCATATGGTAATGTTTTATTTTTTGCACGAGATGGTTCTAGGACCAACACCAAAGTGAAATTCAGAAGACTACATATGTGCAACACCTACCTCTCGTGTACTCTGTTTAATGTCGTATGTTTTACTTTCATATCAGCTTTTACATGGTGGGCTGCAGGTCAAGTTTTGTTATGGGATGATGCCCGCACAGGTTGGGGGAGGGTGCAGGGCGGGGTGGGGGGCGGGAGGGCCGGGGAAAGTTGTTCACTCAAGAATACATGTTGCTGAGGGCAAACTATCGATCAGGTATTATGCTATGTCTTATTCATTGTCTTGCAGGTATACACTTAACGAATATGTTGTAAAGATGGTATACACAATGGCCACCTTAAATAGGATGCTGATAGCCTATGAGGCTGGGTCAAAAATATATTCACAAGCATACCCATGGCTACTTTAAAATTCCTGACCTGGAATGTGAGGGGCCTCCGAGACAAGATTAAGCGCTCGGCAGCCCTCACGTTCCTGAAGAGGCAGAGAGCTGATGTCATGGCAGTGGTCGAGACACATATAGAGGGGCAGATGCAGAGGGCACTCCGCAGACCTTGGGTGGGATGGGCATATCACTCCACCTACACTTCCCACTCCAGGGGTGTGTCAATTCTTATAGCCAAATCAGTCCATTTCGAACTGACAGAGCTCTGCCTGGACCCCCAGGGCCGCCATATATTTTTGTCTGCTAAACTACATGGGGAACCTTTCCTCATATTGGCCTCATATATCCCCCCCCCTTTTCCCCCGCGACAGTTACGGAGGGCCTTGAGTTCATAGCCAAATATCCCACAGCTCAAACGGTATGGATGGGCGACTTTAATACTACACTTAATGAGGACCTTGACAGACTCAGGACTATGCCAACCATTCAGAAAACGACTGGGGAATCTAGACTTTCTAAAATGGTCACCTCCTTTCAGCTAGCTGACACGTGGAGATACAAATACCCCCACACACGTCAATACTCGTGCTTCTCCTCCACGCACAACTCTATGTCACGCATTGATTTTATATTTGTTTCCAAGAGACTCCTTCCCCGGCTGCGGGAGGCGTCGTTTGGCCCCAGACTCCTCTCAGACCACCACCCATACATCATTACACTTAGTACCTCACAAGACAGACCCCCACGGACGTGGCGTCTAAACCCATTCTGGCTGTCGCTTCTGCCTGAAGATGACAGCATATCCACTGAATTGGGCAGACACTTTTTGGAAAACGCCGAATCTGCATCTCCCGCAGCAGTCTGGGAAACTTTTAAACTCCATGCCCGTGTCACCGTACAATCTAGAATAAACCTGATAAAGAGGGACTCCGCAGCAGCCTATGACAAAGCAATATCAGAATTAACCCTGACGGAACAAAAATACAGGGGGGACCCGTCACGAGACAATGCAGATGCACTAAAAATACAAGCCAGAGCAGTTACCCAAATCCAATACGAAAAAGCCAGGCAGAAGTTATTTTTTAGCAAGCAAAAACATTTTGAATTAGGGGAACGGGCGGGCAAACTCCTTGCCTACCTCGTACACAATGTGGATAGACCCCTGGTGGTTATTACACTCCAAGACTCTGGAAACCAACCTGTCTCAGACCCCCTGACTGTTTCCTCCAAATTCAAAGAATTCTATACAGACTTATACACGTCCACAGCCCAAGAGGACCCTGGTCCCATGGCTCGGTTTTTTGAATCCATCTCATTCCCCAAACTATCCCAGGAACAGGTCACCCTACTAGAAGCACCTCTCACTGAAGAAGAGATCGCAGGGGCGATAGCCAGCTTTGCCAGAGCTAAGGCTCCTGGCTCAGATGGCCTCCCCATAGAATTCTACTCGCAGTTCACAGAGATACTCACCCCCAAGCTACTTGCTCTATATAATGACCTAATTAAAACACAAACTTTACCGACATCCATGAGAGAGGCCACCATAGTGCTAATACCCAAACCGGGCAAAGACCCTGGTCTCCCGGAGTCCTACCGCCCTATCTCCCTCCTCCAGGTCGATATAAAAATCCTCGCCAAAACACTTTCCACTCGCCTGAATCAAGTTATCCTTACTCTAATCCACGCTGATCAAGCGGGGTTCATGCCTGACCGCAACACCTCCTTCAACCTCCGTAGGCTCTTTATGAACCTACAATCCTCCCATGACAATGTCGGCACTAGGGTAGTGGTGTCCCTAGACACGGCCAAGGCATTTGATTCAGTAGAGTGGAAATACCTATGGGGTTGCCTGGAGAGATATGGTTTTGGTCCACGATTCATCAAATGGGTACAGCTCCTCTACTATGAGCCAGTGGCCAGGGTGGTGGCAAATGGGTGGCCGTCTGAACTTTTTACCCTCAGCAGGGGCACGGGACAGGGTTGCCCATTGTCTCCCCTCCTCTACGCCCTAGCGGCGGAGCCCCTTGCCATGTCTGTTCGGGCAAATGCAGAGATTAAAGGTCTGAGGATGGGGTCCCTGAGCGAGAAAATAAGCATGTATGCGGACGACACCCTGCTATACCTAGCTGACTCTGGCCCATCCCTCACCACCGCCCTCCAAACGATTGAATGCTTCGGCAGATTTTCAGGCCTTAAAATTAATTGGGGAAAATCCCAGATTCCTCCCCTTGACAGCTTTCCACCTCCTGCATCGCAGGCTGACCTGCCCTTGCAACGAGTCGACGCGATTAAATACTTGGGAGTTCATGTGTCCAAATCCCCGGCTGACTACGTCAAGCTTAATATTGAACCCCTGATCCCCTTAATTAGAACCAAAGTACAAACGTGGTCCCGCCTACCCCTAGGTATCTGGGGTCGAATCAACCTCATAAAAATGATCCTACTCCCTAAGATCTTGTATGTCCTCTGGCACTCCCCGGTCTACTTAACCCTCAGATACTTTAAACTAATTGAAGCTCTTCTCAAACCATTTGTATGGGGGAAAAATAGACACAAGCTAAAATGGCAGGCACTTAAGAATCCCACGGACAGGGGGGGGCACGGCATTACCGGATTTCAACCTTTACTACATTGCCTCTCAGCTCTCTCAATTATTTCATATTGACAAGGTAGACAGAGATAGATTCCTTGCACTGCTATGTCCCAAATGGGCGCAACTGACAAACGACCCAATTTATGCGATTACAACGGGCACCGCGGCCAATGAGACAGGTGGAGATAGGTACTCCCTGACATACCATTACAATCGTATATGGGACCTAGCAATCTCTAAACTGGGTATACCCCCACTGAATGACTACACCCCATTGTGGCACAACAAGAAACTGCAGGACATGTATAGTTTCCAAGATGCTCATCTCTGGCTCAGGCGAGGTGTCTTCTACTTGAATCACCTCCTGGCGAATGGAGCAATAAAGACATACACGGAACTCAAAGCAGAATTTACACTACAAGACCACATGCAATTCCGGTACATACAGCTAAGACACGTAGCTCAGGCACAACTAACTCAACCAATCCCACAACCCACTCCTAACCCTATCATGGCAATCATTAAAGATACTGACCCCAGTAAGCTCATATCATGCTTCTACAACATGCTCACAGCACCTGTTGCAGCTAAAATAGCATACAACCTGAAACCACACTGGGAGGGAGACCTAGGCCCCCTGGAAGACGAGGAATGGGAAGAGGCGATGGAAACGTGCACGCAGGTATCCCCCAAGCTTTCAGACAGAATGACGCAAATCAATATATTGCACCGTGCATACCTCACCCCTCTCAGAGTGGCTAAATATAAACGGGAGCAACCAAGCACATGCCCCATGTGTACTTCGGCACAAGGCACATTTTTCCACCTCATCTGGACATGTCACAGGATACAGGGCTACTGGGAACAGATAGTGGAGTTTCTACACGATAATATGGGCTCCCCTTTGGCTCTAGACCCCAAGCAATGTTTGTTGGGGATATTCCCAGATACCCTTGACAGACACACCAGGACGTTTCTCCAGGAGACCCTTTTTGCCAGCAGGAAAGTGATAGCTAGGAAATGGATGAGACCGCTACCCCCGGATATCATAGAATGGAAGGCTGATGTGAACTCTTTTCTCCCCTACAAGAAGTTTGTGTACATTAATAGAGGATGCCCTGAAAAATATAACAAGATATGGGACAGGTGGCTTCAGAACTCTGAGACATGCACTTAATGGGGTGTGGAATGTATCTGCTAGTTCTCTACTCACAAGACATAACCATAGATGTACACCCTGTAAGAACTATGACAACAATTGTACACGTGGATACTAATGTATTTGCTTTATTGGATGTTTATTCTGATGACAACATGCGAACAATCTGTACATTTTCAAAGCTGTATTATTATGTTTACCTGTTACCAATAAAAAAAATTTTTTGAGTGAAAAAAAAAAAAAATATATATACAAAAATTGCAAAACCTGCCAATTTATTCTCTAGGGCCTCCGCTTTAAAAAAATATAATATTTGGAGGATCTAATTTTTTATTTTTTTTGGTTAAAAAAAAACAGATGTTCACATGTAAACAAAAAGTGCCAGAAAATGCCCAGTCTTCATGTGGTTAAAAATAAAAAAACAACCCACGTAAAATGCTATAATAGGTGTAAATGTGATTACCGTGATAAGTTGATGTGAGCTTTCTCCATTACTGCCAGCCAGGCCAGTAAAGGCTGCAGGTCGTTCTCATTGGGCAGATAGTCATACAGGGCCTGTCACATAACACAAAGAATACATCAAGTTAGCATAAAGCATGCTTAATGCAGACAAAAAGGTAGAAAGAAAAAAAAAATTAGAAAATTTTTTTTTTTTATGAAAAAAAAAAAAAAAGAAAAACAAAGAATTAAAAAAAGAAAGAACTAAAGAAAGAAAAGAAAGAAAGAAAGAAAATAAAGAAAGAAAGAAAAAAAAGAAAAAGAAAGAAAGAAAGGAAGAGAAAGAAAGAAAGAAAGAAAAGAAAGAAAGAAAGATATAGAAAGAAAGAAAGAAAGATAGATCAGGGCTGTAACCGGCATTCAGCAAGTGGTCAAATAAAGACACGAAGACGGTTCTCTGCAAAGATTACAGGATGACTCCTGTATCTATGGCCCCCCCCCCCCCCCCCCCCCCCCCCCCCCCCCTCCCCCCCCCCCCCCCCCCCCCCCCCCCCCCCCCCCCCCCCCCCCCCCCCCCCCCCCCCCCCCCCCCCCCCCCCCCCCCCCCCCCCCCCCCCCCCCCCCCCCCCCCCCCCCCCCCCCCCCCCCCCCCCCCCCACCCCCCACCCCCCCCCCCCCCCCCCCCCCCCCCCCCCCCCCCCCCCCCCCCCCCCCCCCCCCCCCCCCCCCCCCCCCCCCCCCCCCCCCCCCCCCCCCCCCCCCCCCCCCCCCCCCCCCCCCCCCCCCCCCCCCCCCCCCCCCCCCCCCCCCCCCCCCCCCCCCCCCCCCCAGAAAGAAAGAAAGAAAGAAAGAAAGAAACCCCCCCCCCCCCCCCCCACCCACCCCCCCCCCCCCCCCCCCCCCCCCCCCCAGGGCTGTAACCGGCATTCAGCAAGTGGTCAAATAAAGACACGAAGACGGTTCTCTGCAAAGATTACAGGATGACTCCTGTATCTATGGCAATCCAGGAAGAAAATTCCTAGTAAGGCTGATACAATCTTTTATAGAAATCAGATTTCTCTGAACATATAACTCACTGTGATGATCTGGGCATTGAGCTCGGCGGACAGAGCATTGACATTAGGGTGAGCGCTGAAGAGGGCATGGAACGCCTGCATGGCACAAGCCGTGATCATCTGCGGAGGAGAAAGAAGAAACATTTAAGAAAAAAGTCAAGTGAGACAAGATAACCGCTCGCCCTCGAAGGTTTAACCCCCCTTCGTGACCAGGCCGCTTTTGCTGAGCCAGCCAAGATTCGAACCATCTATGGACGACGGCGTTAGTGCAGAAATAGTTGGGTGGGGGTATGTAAATGGTATGATACCAACTCCCCCAAAACACTCACCACATGGTTCAAGGTCATGACCTTCAGTAACGTCTCACAGCAAGACTTGACCACACTGACAGGGAAACACGGCAGCAGATCCTTCAGCAGGGTCAGCATGTGTAGCGTTGTGGTGGCTTCTTTACTGCCTGAAGACCATGGGGGGGGGGGGGGGGGGGGGGGGGAAACAAAGTTATAAAATGATCTGATCAACACAATGATAAAGCTTTCTTTTGGTGGTATTTAATCACCACTTTATTTTTTATATTTTTTGCTAAACTAAAAGACACAGAATTTTGGAAAAAAAAATAAGCGTTTTCCTTAGTTTCCGTTATAAAGTTTTGCAAATAAAAATTATTCTTCATAATTTTAGGCTAAAATGTATTCTGCTACATTTCTTTGGTGAAAATAACCCAAAATCAGTGTAATTTAGTATGTAGAGTCCACAAACTATATCTGAAAATTGATCAATACTGATGTCTCGAGGCCCAAAAATGTCAGGACGGTAAAAATGTCACCCCCAAATGACACCTTTTTTTTTTATAAAGTAGACAGTCCCAATGTATTTAGCGTGGCGGGTTTTTTGAAGTTTGTCATAAAATTTTGGAAAATAATAAAAATTGACAATTGTTTTTACATACCGTCACCAGTACAGCGTTAATATGCAACTGGTGTGGGGGTGATCAGGGACACTGACTGGTGACCGTACAAAAAAAAAAATATAATATATATATATATTTTAACACGCTGTTGACTAGAGCAATAAAGTATGTAGTATAATGTTACTATGGGAAAGAAAAAAAAAAATTCCCCCATAGTAACTTTGTACTACTCTGGGGAAGTGATCCGTTTTTTTTTCACACACACATTATGTTTGCATTGCATTACTATAAGCAAGCATATTACTGAATGAAACTGATTCATTAAGGTTTGTTTTGTTGCGATTAGCTGCGATTGGTCAAAGCTAAATCACATGGTACAGATGGGCTGCGATTGGCCCTATCTGTACCATGTGATCACTGTGACCAATCACAGCTTAGCAACACAATTGTACACAATGGCTGGCATGAAAGGAAGCCAGCCATTGTTTACAATTGGCATGTGATCAGCTGGGATTGGTCACAGCAATCACATGGTACCGGCAGAGGGCCAGTACACTGATTCGTCATCGAACACAGCCAGGGAACATTTGACGTCCACCTGGATCGGCGAATGTTCAACACGGCCGTCATTTTGCTACAGGACGGGCGGGTGATGGTTAACCACTTCCCGACCAACTGCCATCATTGTACACAATGGATGGCATGAAAAGGAAGCCGCCCGTGATTGTGTGAACGCATGCCCCCAGCTCCTCCCCTCTGCGTTTTATTGTCAGAAACTTCTCCAACTTGAACTGTTATAACATTGCATTTACGTTCGAAGTGTGACCTTCAGACCACTTTCACACTGAGGCGCTTTACAGGCGTTTTTTTTTTTGCGCTAAAAATTGCGCCTGTAAACTGCCTCTTCTGCAGCCCCAGTGTGAACGGCCGAGTGCTTCCCTACTGGGGCAGTGCGCTTGCAGGATAAAAAATAAATAAAAAAAAAGTCCTCAAGCAGCATGTTTGGGGCGGTGCGGGAGCCGAGTACACACCGCTACGCCACCGCCCTGTTCTTGGTCATCAATAAAATACAAAGAAAGAAAGCCATCCATTATTCACATGTCATGTGACCTGGTTGCAATTGGTTACAGCAGTCACATGGTACCAGCAGCAGGCCAGACTGATCAGTCATCAGCTTTATGGAGAGATCTGGAGGCAATAAGACCCCAAATCTTTCCTTTAGGCCCCTTTCACACGGACGCCTCCTTTTGCCGGACTCCGCTTGCCCAGCATGGGGAATCGCTCCGCTGATCCCCGCTGAGCAGGCGGATGAAAGGTCCGTCTCCGCTTACTGAGGAGAGCAGAGACTGACCCAGTCCAGCTCTCCTCTATGAAAAACGGACCGCCTGTCCATTTTCATCTGATCATAGCCGATCCGATAGACGGATGGAAAAAATAGGACCACCACCCCTCTGGATGTTGCCGACAGGATCAGATATCAGCCGATATGTCACCAGCGACATCTACCGCTCCATAAGGGTGAATAGAGGGACCCCAATCAGGTCCACCTGAAAAACTGACAGGTGGACCTGATCGGACAGCCCATGTTTACCTTTTCTAAAAAAAATTGTTTACTTCCGCCCTAGACCAGAAGTGATGTCGCTCCGGTCCTCCAAGATCATAGAAGTGATCCGAGACAATCTGGTCTCTTATTCCCTCTATGGCCAGCGTCACAAACTGTTGGATCGTTGCTCAGGTATTCCTGAGCAGCAAGGTGTGGGGGGGGGGGGGGGGTACGCGATCCAGAGGCTAGTTAGCTGCTCAGATCGCTTTTATGAGAAAGTGAATGATCAGCTGAAAAAAAATTAAATACCAGGGTTATGGCTGATGGCTTCAGCCATAACCCCTGTAAATCCAGGAAGTGATGTCATGACATCGCTTCTGGGTTACTAGATCCGAGACCCGAACGAAGCATTGGCTTTGTTCGGGTCTTCGGCCAGCCAGCGTACATGCCGGATGGTTGCTCGGGCCTCCCGGGGGGACGGGAGAGCCCGGGCGAACGGCTGAAGGGTGTCCCCTCCCACTGTTTGTAATAACAGCCGAGTGGCTGCTGAGCTGCTTCGGTTATTACAGTAAAGACGACCATCTGCTCAAGAGCAGTACCGGGGTTATGCATGCAGCTGCATGCATCCCCCCGGTAAAACCCCATGAAGCAATATCGCTCTAGTTTGCGACCAATACTGATTTTTCAGAAAATGCTGCTATCGGCCTTACCGGTAATTGGTTGATCCCTAATATATGTATAGTGATCAAGAAGTGGGGTAAAAGGTCACCAACATTTTCGAAAGTTGCTTCACAGTTTATTGTAGCAAAACTAATACTTCCAGGAAGAGCAGGACCTCACGGGAGTATAGGCGACTTTTCACCAGCAGTCTATTTGGGAACAATCATGATTTGTAGAAGTTGGAAGATTTCAGCATTACGTTTTTAAACAATTTTCAGTCTTTATAGTTGATGGTTTTGAGGCATTATTCCTCCCCACTGCTCTCTTCCTTCCATACTCAGCTCCTACTCTACCCTTCCCACAAAACACAAAACTCTTACCTCCCGATTTCTCGATCTCCTGGACACAAAACTTAGCGGTGGACTGGGCAGCCGGATGGTGAGCGGGGGCGGTGTCTGTAAACATGAACTCGCTGCCCTTCAGGATAGAGCACACGCCAAGCTGAGCGGCCTTCCGCACCTACAACAAATCACACAAACACACGGAGGATCAGATCCTATTAAAAAAGTACCCACAGACCTCTGAAGACTTCCTTTTCTAAAGGCCTCTCGTTTTTTTTTTCCTGGTCTACAACTTACTTTTGGCTTTGCATGGACAGTGAAGCTCAGTAAGCCATGGTACACCTGCAGAGTGGAGGGATAACTCCATGCAGACAGGTCCTGTTTCCGAAGCAACACTGACAAACATGAAACGATCTGAAAATAAATATATATAAAACAATAAAAAAAAAAAAAGAAGACAAAGTAAAAATGAGATTGCAGAATGACATGAAAATAGACAGCGCTATCACCGTCGTACTGCAATCTGTGCTTCCCAAACATAAAAATATGTATGAATCTACTAAAACACAATATATGAAAGTGCAAGGTGCTACTAGTGCAAAAAAGCAAAAAAGAATCAATTAAAGTGATTTTTTTTTTTAAAAACAATCCTTTACAAACATATACTTGCCTCCACTGTTTTGCACAGAGTGGCCTCGAACATCCTAACCTGAGGTCCCCCGGCGGCTCTCATGGCTCCTCCACACATCAGATAACCCCCCTAGGAAAAGCGCTCTCCCGAGGGGGGGTTACCTTTGCGGGCGCACTACCGAATCCAGCATTTGCGTCCACAAATGTGAATGCGGGACCCAGCCCCGCCCCATTGGATTTGATTGACAATCAAGAGCCGGGACACCGTGGAGAGAGGGACAGCGGGTGCCTGCTGAAGAGGCTCAAGTAAGTAAAAAACGGGGGGGTGCTGGGGGGGGGGGGGGGAGGGGGGGTCGGTGACTGCCATAGGATGCATTAAGGTGAAAAAACATGAGGGTTTACAACCCCTTCAGTACCGGGCACTTTCCCCCCTTCCTGCCCAGGCCAATTTTCAGCATTCGGCGCTCTCAAACTTTGAATGACAATTGCACCAACATGTAACACTGTACCCATATGACATTTTTATATTTTTTGGTGAGCTTTCTTTTTGGTGGTATTTAATCAGTGCGGTGTTTTTTATTTTTTTGCTAAAAAAAAAAAGACAGAAAAATGTGAAAAATTTAAAAATTTTGCAAATAAGTAATTTTGCTCCTTCACTGATGTGATGCACGGATGAGGAGGCACTAATATGCAGCACTCATGGGCACCAATGAGCATTGATAGGTGGCATCGCTGCTGGGGCTGCATAGATAAACAGGGCATCGAATATCTTGTGCAGATCTCTCCACTGTGAAAAAATGCCGAGGATCGGCTCTCCTCACTCTGTGTAAGGCGTAAAGAGAACTGATTAACGGCGTTTACATGTGATCAGCTGTGATTGGATACAGCCAATCACATGAGTAAAGAGCAGTGTCATCGGGTCTTTACCGAGATCGGGGTTACGCTGTTTTTTTTTTTTTTACTAGTAATGGCGGTGATCTGCGAATTTTAGTGGGCCTGCGGACGTTGCGACGGACAGATCAGACATTTTTATGGGACCATTTACATTTATACAGCGATCAGTGCTATAAAAAAAATGCACAGATTACTGTGTAAATGTCACTGGCAGGGAAAGGGTTAAATGTGTGTTCCCTCAGTGTGTTCCAACTGTGTGGGGATGGGAGTGACTAGGAGGAGACAGTATTTCCTACTTAGTAGGAACAAGCGATATGGCTCCTCTCCTCCGACAGCACAGGGATTTGGTTTGTTGGTACACACACACACGCAGGCGCTCATGAACGCGATCGCGCGTGGCTGGTAGCGATCGTGCCCGCCGGCTACACGCATCGGGTCCCCCAAAAAAGGGGTAGGATGCACCCGTACGGGGTTTCACCCAGGGGAGCCATTCTGCCGTAGTATATCTGCGCGAGGCGGTTAAAAAGGTAAAGCTGGCTTTAGAACCAGTTTAACCACTTGCCGACCGGCTCACGCCGATCTACATCAGCAGAGTGGCACGCTCCAGCAAAACAACGTATGGGAACGTCTTCTCCTTTCAGAGCCGCTGTGCGCGCGCCTGCTGCACAGCGGGGGACCCGATGCGCGTGACCGGCGGGGGCACGATCGCCGCTGGCCACCCACGATCGCGAGAGCCAAAACGTGTAAACACACAAATCCCTGTTCGTTCAGGGGAGAGGAGACAGATCGTTTGTTCCTAGTAAGTAGGAACAGCGATATGTCTCCTCCCCCAGTCAGTCCCTCCCCCCCCACAGTAAGAAACACTCACAAGGGAACACATTTAACCCCTTGATAGCCCCCTAGTGTTAACCTCTTTCCCTACCAGTGACATTTACACAGTAATCAGTGCATTTTTATAGCTCTGATCGCTGTATAAATGTAATGTGGTCCCAAAAAATGTGTCAAGTGTCCGATCTGTCGCCCGCAATGTCACAAAAAAAAATTAAAACGCAATAAATCTATCCCCTTTTTTGTAGACGCTATAAACGTTTGCGCAAACCAATCAATATACGCTTATTGCGATTTTTTTTCAGCAAAAAATATATAATATATATATATATATATATATATTTATATATATATATATATATATATATATATATATATATATACACATATATATACACACATACACACACACACACACACATACACACATACCTAAACTGACAATTTTTTTTTTTGGGGAGGATATTTATTATAGCAAAAAGTAAAAAAAATGGAGTTACTTACCGGTAACATCCTTTTCCGGGAGTCTTTCAGGACAGCAACCTATGAGAGACCTCGGCTCCTCCCTTCTCAGGAAACACCGCCCAGCCTAGATTTAAAAGGCCTGCTTCCCCGCCAGCTCCTCAGTTCTTCAAGAGCAACTCCGGCCAGCTGGGGAGACACAAGAACACGTCATAATAGCTTACATATCTTACCTGACGGTCTCATGCGATGACTTCTTCTATGTCCAAAAAAATTTGGGTGGGTACCGGTGCTGTCCTGAAAGACTCCCGGAAAAGGATGTTACCGGTAAGTAACTCCATTTTTCCCTATCCGTCTTTCAGGACAGCAACCTATGAGAGGATAAGCGAGCACTTACCCTTAGGGTGGGACTACGGCTTACAGGACTCTGTGTCCAAAAAGCCTGATCCCTTTTCTGACAACAAGATCAGCCTCTAGTGTCAGGTAAAAGGTAGGAGAGCTGAATCACGTTGCCACTGCACAGATCTGGCGGAGTATCGTCAGCTTCTCTACATATAGGCTTGTCCGAATGTTAGCTAATGTCATCCTGCCCAGGTACTGCTAGAGATTTTAACCATTCTTGACACGTGAACTAAAGTTCAAAGGAAGATCCCATTAGGGCCTACAGTGAGTAAAGATTGGTCCCACTTGGAAACTGCAGACCTAACACTGATCCAGTTGCCATAATGCCTCCAAATCTCTAGTGGAACATAAAATATAGTCTTAAGGGATCCCTCTTAGCGGCTAGACCACCCGGTTCCCAGAGCCTTCAGGACCGAGTACCGTGGTCCTTTAAGCCAATGTGATACAATGAGAAAGACCGAAGTGTTCTATGCCCACCGGTAAGACCGTGGGTGGGCGAGATGACATGGGACCTGGGAAAAAATGTCAGCTCTGAGCGACAGTATCTACCCAGGAGCGCCAACTCTTTACTGGTTTAGACCCAAAGAGGAGGATTTATGGGAGAAAAAACAGAGTTCCCAGGGGTAACTAGAGATCCCCGGGTTATCGCCCTATAGACGGTTCCTATGGAAGTGCCTGCAACTGCAAGAGGACTCCACCGAGTCTTCATAACTTCCATCCCCAGATGAGATCGGGTGCATTCAGGGTGCTGTGGCCATAGCCCAGCCTTCCTACCTGGGTCCCCCTTTATTTTCACAGGAAAGGCACTGTTCCTGTCTTATGCGATTCAAGAATCGCCAACAACCCCAAGCGGTCTCCCATCCAGCTACTAACCAGGCCCGACCCTGCTTAGCCCCTTGTGGTTTGGGGGATACCGCACAGTCTTGGACATGCTGTTCGTTACCCATCACTTGGGGGGTTGCCCGTCCTTTTACTTTTACTGACCATGCGTCAGACGAATTTGAGATGCGCGACACCCCCTTTCCGAAGAGTTCATTCTCTAGAGCATGAAATCCAACAATACCCCTCTGTCCCCCAAGACTAGGCCGGTAAGTCTGGATTTGTGGAAAAAACTGCGCAAATAGGAATGCCCCTTTTCCACTGCTCTATCCCTGGTCGTGGAGCAGGAGTGCTTTTTCCCTGTCCTCCTGCAACCACCTCCTCCAGAGAAATTGTATAAAGGGGGGGGGGGGGGGGGGGGGGGGTCTACTGGATTCACCATCCAGGTCCCTACTTCTTAACAAGTGTTCTAGAGACTTGTGCATCTTACTAGGGTCTGGTCACCTGAAGGCCTTGCTAGCTTGGCTGGGATTCAAACTCATGACCTCCGGATTTAAAGCATAGTTTAGGTGCCACCTCAATGTAAGCTCATTTTTCCTCACTTTTTTGAGTTGACCAGCAGAACCTGAAGACCCCCTGCCTGAAAAATTTTAGGCAAGCTGGTTTGTTGGTCCTATCCCAGCCAAGTTTTTACTGTAGTGTCTATAGTGCAGACTCTGTGTGAGCTGTCCTGAGTGGATTCTACCCAGCCAATGCGACAGGCATCTCAAATGCCAACCTGAGTTTGGGGTATGTAAGATACCCCACACCAACACAGGGAGAACCCACAATTTGATGTAGGCACTAGAATGTTAGGGGGGGATCTAAACTAACCACTCCAGTGTTGTCAAACAGAAGTGTCAGCCACCCAGGTCTTCACCCCTGGCTAGACACACCCGACTCACCAGGGGCCTGCTCAGGGAACTGACTCCCAGCCCCATCCAATCAGTGACCCAGAGCTGAAATGTTAACCGCTGAGCCACTTCCTAAAGTGACTTGTCAAAGGTCAGTAGGAGCTGACCTGAGGACAAGATCCTAGGTCTACAGGCAGACTCCCATGGCTGCACTGAATGTGAGCCATGCTTTGCCTTTCAGCGACCCACATAGTGCAATTTCAGCCATACCCACTCCATACACCTCGTGCAGGAGGGAGAGAAAAGGATTCCCCTTCTCCCAGTCTCTACTGGTAACAAGGGAAAAAACACTCAAAGGATGTGCATGGAAAGTACAAACACTTCAGGCTTACCTTGAGGTGCTGGTGTTGAGGTCTGCTTCCACTGCCTGTGCAGGTGTCACAGAAGAGTCCATCCCACCTTTTTGGTGGTCCGCAGCCGCTGCTGGGTCTTCTTTTGAGAATCAGACCAGCGGGGATGCCAAGCCAAAGTTCTCACCTCTAGGCCACAGAGCTGCCGCATGTCCAGTAAAAGGTGCAGGTGCTGTGCAGTCCTAGGATACGAACGGCTTTTGAACTCAAGCCCCAGCAATACAATCAGAGCCCTTCGCCTCTGAGTTACCATCTATGCTTGCGCCGTATGCAGACTGTAACCGGCATCTCCGGCGCCCGCTGATGACATCATACGCCCCGGAAGTGACCCCACTGGATGCTTCCTGTGGGCCAGCTTGGAGCGCAATAGCTCCGCCCCTTCGCGCGCTGCGGCTTCCTTCTTTCCCCTAGATATAACAGTCATGCTGTTGGAAGGGAAATGTACGCCGCCATGACGCCTATGCGATCACGCTAATGGGGCCACTTGTATGCCACCAAAAAATAGCCTCCGGTCCCCCTTTCTCCCCAGAGGGGGTGACCGGAAGAAAAAAGGGTACGGTACCCTACTACTGCTGGTGAGGTATAGACTGGGGCTGTGGGATTTACAACCCGCCCCTAGTTTCTGTGAGGTAGTCCCCCCCTGGGACCCTTTTCCCCCTCCACCAGCCAGACCCGTAGGGACCACCCCAGGAGAGCAAATAGAACCACCCCCGGGTCCCATGTGCCTCCCCCCTCTGACCACCAAGAGGGAACCCCACCTGTGGAGCTACAGGTGATAGACAGGTAAGGGACGCAAACCTCTGTTCCTCCTTACCTTAAGATGGCTGATGTCGGCAACGCCAGAAGCCGCCAGGATGGCCCCCGCCTCTGACACGCTCCTGCCATGAAAAGGATGGTCTTGCCTCTGGACCCTCCAACCACCTGTGCGATCTTTCCGGGTCCCCCATCAGCCAAAGCCTGGCCCGCCATCAGCATCCGCGGCTGGACCGGAAACCGCGGATCAAGGAGAGGAGCACACCCCCTGCCGAGATTGGCGTCACCCGCCACCTGGCCCCGCTGTAAGCTCCATCGCGGCTTGCACCAGAGTGCAAGGGGGGGGGAACAGCGCCTCCTCCCAAGTCTCCACTGAGAACCTGAAGGCAGGCCCCCGAAGCATCCCACACACAATCTTTTTTGGAGAGCTTTGGGTGGCGAAAAACATGATGTGGCTGCCAAGTAACCCCTCTCCGAGGTATAGCACCACTAGTCCCCAGAGACCTCTGTCTCCTTTCTGGACATACAGGCTTCAGCCTCCCCGGCTGTGTAGCCACGGCCCTCGCAGTGTCTCCTGCCGGAGGAAACACCGAAAACTGAGGAGCTGGCGGGGAAGCAGGCCTTTTAAATCTAGGCTGGGCGGTGTTTCCTGAGAAGGGAGGAGCCGAGGTCTCTCATAGGTTGCTGTCCTGAAAGACGGATAGGGAAATACTTTTTTACTTTTACATTTTTTTTGTTTATAGCACAAAAAATAAAAAACACAGAGGTGATCAAATACACCAAAAGAAATCTCTATTTGTGGGGGGGGGGGGGAAAGGACGTCAATTTTGTTTGGGTGCAATTGTCAGTTAAAGCGACGCATCGACCGTATCGCAAAAAAATGGCCTGGTCATCAAGCAGGAAAATCTTCCGGTCTGCAAGTGGTTAAACTACAGAAATACACTAACAAATGTAAAAAGCATTCACCCTAAAATGTCATATTAGATGTAGGTGCGGGACCAGCTTCACTAATATTCCATAAAAACACGAAAATCAAAAAAACACAGGATAATACAAAAACACGACTTACCCATCTAAGAGAGGAGGTGCTGCCGCTGGTGGCCTGCGAGGACATAATATCCATGAAGGCCTTAGACGTGTCCGAGAATTTCTTTATCAGCACAGGACCCGGAACCCTGAAATACATCATCAGTTACTGGAAGATGAAGGACCAATGACCCGTCACCACTGGGGGGGGGGGGGGGGGGGGGGAACAGACAGGCTTACCTTTTCAGAACCAGGTTCAGCAGGTAGGCAACGGCAGACAGCGACTCCGCAGACTCAACAGCTTCCAGAGTGGTCATCTATGGGGGAAAAATAAATAAATGAAAAATAAAAATTATATATATATTTTCATCATTATTCCGAATTAATTAATAAAATGTATTTTAAAAAATGTGTGCACCAGCCGTACAAATAAGCCACACACACACTACAACTATAGCACCCCCTTCACATTCCTGTGCTCACCCCCTTTATAGCCCCCCCCCCTTCATAGAGCCCCCCTTCACATTGCTGTCCCCAGACCGCTCCCCATTTTTCACATTCTTGTTCTACATTGTGGAGGGCGGCAAGCACAGCAGGTGACACTGGAAGTGCAGCAAAATGATGGACGGAGGGCGGGGGCTGGCCCAGTTAACCAATTGATTGCTAGAATGTAGGTCCGAGCAACCAATCGGTTATCTGGGCCAGCCCCTGTCCTCTTGTCCGTCGCTGTGCTGCTCTTCCAATGTCAGCTCTGCAAAGACAACAGAGCTAGCGGTGGGCGGGGAGGGGAAAAGGATGATCCTAAATGTCGCAACTATGGTGGGTCCGGATGGGACATTGAATTGGTCCGGACCCAGACCGTGGGTCCACTATTTAGGAGATGCCCGTTTTATTGCATAATTGTATTATAGTGCAGCATATTCGAAAAATGAAGACAATGGCAACCATGCAAAGAAATCACTCACCAGAGCAGCAAAGTATTCAGTTTCTGTCTCCTTCCCTCCCTGAGAGCGAATCACTTCTGTTACTGCAGCCAGAACCGCACAGATCTAAAAAGACAAATCAATTAAGTCCTATAAAAAACACAAATGAATGCAACAGTTATAACGCTACATTGGAGCAAACAATCGATAATGATTTCCCCACTGATCACCAATGTAAGGAACATTCTTCTCACTGATCACCAATGTAAGGAACATTCTTCTCACTGATCACCAATGTAAGGAACATTCTTCCCACTGATCACCAATGTAAGGATCATTCTTCCCACTGATCACCAATGTAAGGAACATTCTTCTCACTGATCACCAATGTAAGGAGCATTCTTCTCACTGATCACCAATGTAAGGAACATTCTTCTCACTGATCACCAATGTAAGGAACATTCTTCTCACTGATCACCAATGTAAGGATCATTCTTCCCACTGATCACCAATGTAAGGAACATTCTTCCCACTGATCACCAATGTAAGGATCATTCTTCCCACTGATCACCAATGTAAGGAACATTCTTCCCACTGATCACCAATGTAAGGAACATTCTTCCCACTGATCACCAATGTAAGAAACATTCTTCTCACTGATCACCAATGTAAGGATCATTCTTCCCACTGACCGCCCACACAGATGTGTCAATCATTCTTCCTCCATTGTGATGCGATTATTTTACAATAAAACACTCGGATGGTATTTGGTGATCTGTGGTGTGTTGGCAGAGATGTACATGGCCCTTTGATCCTTCCAGTCTCCCGCTACTTGTCAGCCTAAGGCCCCTTTCACACTTGTGCTACTCCAAAGTTGCACGATTTTGCCAAGACAGTCATACGACTGTGGATCCGACTTTGCCCCACGACTTGAAGTACGACTTCAATGAGCAGTGACGCGACTTTGATTACCAAATAATTAGGGGGAACTCAACGCCAATTTTCTTTTAAAACTGGCACGGGTTCCCCCTTCATGAGCATACCGGGCCCTTCAGTCTGGTATGGTTTTTAAGGGGAACCCCCACACTGAAAAAAGGGGTCCCCCCCTCCTGAGCCATACCAGGCCGCATGCACTCAACATGGGGATGGGTGCTTTGGGGCCCCCCACCCCCAAGGCACCTTGCCCCCATGTTGATGACAAGGGCCCCTTCCCGACAACCCTGGCCGCTGGTTGTCGGGGTCTGCGGGCGGGGGGCTTATCGGAATCTGGGAGCCCCCTTTAATAAGGGGGCACCCAGATCCCAATCCTCCACCCTATGTGTGTGAGTATGGGGTACCCCTACCCATTCACCTGAGGGGGGGGGGGGAAAAAAAGGTGTCAAAAAAAAAAAAAACACACTACACAGGTTTTTAAAGTAATTTATTAGGCAGCTCCGGGGGTCTTCTTCCGACTTCTCCGGCCTCTTCTCCCACTCTCCGGTGTCTACTGCCTCCGCTATCTTCTTCCAGCTTTTTTTACTAGCGTTGGCACGGTCTTCTCCGTCGTCGTCTGCTTCTCATCTCTACCGACGTTGACACGGCGCTCTCTCCCGCTGTAATGCCGTGTTCGCGGAGCGCAGCGATTTATATAGGCATGGGGGGGTGGTCAACGGGTAAGGTCACCCGGTGACCCCGCCCCCTTATGACATCAGAATCCCATCATGCCCTGGGCTGTGACGTCATAAGGGGGCGGTGTCAACGGGGGGGACATCACCCGTTGACCACGCCCCCATGCCTATATAAATCGTTGCACACCGCGCACACGGCATTACATCGGGAGAGAGCGTCGTGTCAACATCGGAAGAGATAAGAAGACGACGACGGAGAAGACCGGGCCAAAGCTAGTAAAAGAGCTGGAAGAAGATAGCGGAGGAGCCCAGCAGAAGGCACCGGAGAGTGGGAGAAGAATCGGTGAGCGGGAGAAGAGAACAGAGAAGTCGGGAGAGACCCCCGAAGTCGGAAAAGACGACCCACAGAGCTGCCTAATAAATTACTTTAAAAACTTGTGTAGTTTTTTATTTTTTTTTATACTTTTTTTTCCCCCCCAGGTGAATGGGTAGTGGTACGATGTACCCCATACTCATTCATATAGGGTGGGGGGGGCCGAGATCTGGGGGTCCCCCAGATTCCAATAAGACCCCCGCCCGCAGACCCCGACAACCAATGGCCAGGGTTGTCGGGAAGGGGCCCTTGAATGCATGCCCTGAACATGGGGGCAAGGTGCTTTGGGGTGGGGGGGCAGGGCCCTCTGCCCCAAATCACCCCCCCCCCCCCATGTTCAAGGCATGCGGCCTGATACGGCTCAGGGGGGGGGGGGGTGCTTGCTCGTTCCCACCCCCTTTCCTGACCGGCCAGGCTGGTGCTCGGATAAGGGTCTGGTATGGATTTGGGGGGGGGGGGACCCCACGCAGTTTTTTCGGTGTGTAGGGTTCCCATTAAAATCCATACCAGACCAAAGGGCCCTGTATGCTCATAAAGGGGGAACCCATTAAAAAAAAAAAATTGGCGTGGAGTTCCCCCTTATGCACAATCGTGCCAATATGAATGGTAGTCATTCAAAATCATGGAGAATGACTTGTCATGCGATTTTGCAGTCCAAAATTGTGGGACAAGTCGTGAAAAGGGGGGCTAATCCAGGAACGTGTGTAATGAGAACGTTCATAATCAATGAACTACAAGTCCCATCTGCCACCGAGGCAGACCAGCTTGTAGTTGACTGAACCTTCCTGCTCTTCAGAAATTGTCCGCCCCTAGGGGAGGTATGGAGGTACGGGGCAGACAGCGGTACTGACAGTCTGCAGGGGCCTGACATTGTACCCGCCATCTGCCGGTCATAGGTGCAATGCTCTGCAGGCTAGAAAAAATAAAAATAAATGCACAATTCTGTATTTGCAAAACAAGGTGCAATTATTGATTATTGAATGCGAAGTCATCCTTCAAAAGGTCTACAACCCGAGTGGTCACCCACCTCCTTGTGAGCGGCCGAGTTGGACTCCCAGAATCTCTGGACTTTGTTGAAGGTGAGGTTGGTGCAGTCGGAGAGGCCGCTGAGGAAGGTGGCCCCGGATCTTTCTGTGACGGCCATTTCCTCCTCCTCCTCCTCCGGCCTCTTCTGTATGGACAGGGAACCCGACTGCAGGTCATTGTGCAGCTTCAAAGCGTCTACCGTCAGATCGCTCTTCCCTGGAGAACAGAAATATGAACATCAACCAATGACACAGGTGAGGGCACAGGTATCACACGTGGGGGAGGGGGAGCACAGCGCTGGAGTTGTGGTATCACAAACCTGGAGAGGTTTTCACAGGATTGGAAGGACTTTTGAAGTCACTTGCTGACCGCAAATATAATATAATATAAAAAATATATAATATATACACACCCTACATTACCAAAAGTCTTGGGACACCTGCCTTTACACGCACATTGGGAGGAGGCCCACCCGAAATACTGCAGCTGCTGACTTTTAACAAATAGACACTTACCTGTCCCAGGTTCCAGTGATGTCGGCAGAAGATGACGTTCGTCTCTTGGCTGCCCCCGCCGCCATCCTCTGTCAGGGAATCAGGAAGTGAATCTTGCGGCTTCATTGCCCGGTTCCCTACTGCGTATGCGCGAGTCACGCTGCGCGTCTTTATTGGTCCCCGTTTGTGTCCTGGGAACTGTGTGTTTCCCAAGACACAACGGGAACCCTCGGATATGGGCGGGGCAGCTAGTCCCGGCAGTGGGTGCAGATACCTGTATTATACAGGTATCTGCACCCCCCTCCCCCCAGAAAGGTGCCAATTGTGGCACCGGAGGGGGGAGGAATCGGATAAGCGGAAGTTCCACTTTAGGGTGGAGCTCCGCTTTAATGGCATCCCAGTCTTAGTCCGTAGGGTTCAATATTGGGTTGGCCCACCTTTTGCAGCTATAACAGCTTCAACTCTTCTGGGAAGGCCGTCCACAAGGTTTAGCAGTGTGTCTATGGGAATGTTTGACCATTCTTCCAGAAGGGCATTTGTGAGGTCAGGCACTGATGTTGGACGAGAAGGCCTGGCTCGCAGTCTCCGCTCTAATTCATCCCCAAAGGTGTTCTATCGGGTTGAGGTCAGGACTCTGTGCAGGCCGGTCAAGTTCCTCCACCCCAAACTCGCTCATCCATGTCTTTATGGACCTTGCTTTGTGCACCGGTCCAAATCATTTGGTGGAGGGGGGATTATGGTGTGGGGTGTTGGTTTTCAGAGGTTGGGTTGGCCCCTTAGTTCCAGTGAAGGAACTCTTAAGGCGTCGGCATACCACGACATTTTGGACAATTTCATGCTCCCAACTTTGTGGGAACAGTTTGGGGACGACCCTTTCCTGTTCCAACATGACTGCCTACCACAAAGTTGTGAACATGAAATTGTCCAAAATGTCTTGGTATACCGACACCTTAAGAGTTCGATCAGTCCTGATGTACTTAAGGCCGATCTCTTTTGTTGTGACTCAAAAACGCCAGGAAAGTACAAATACCCCCCAAAAGACCCCTTTCTAGAAAGTCCAAAGTATTTAGAAAGAGGCATTGCTTTTTTTTTTGTATTTCTTAACCACTTACCGACCACCCACCGTCAAATGATGGCTAGGCGGCGCGGCTCTGGTCCTGGGTGGACATCTTATTACGGCCTCCCAGGACAACCGCTCTCACGCGTGGGGGGGGTTGCTAACATCACGACGATCGGTGGTGTGTCAGTCTGACGGACCGATCTCGGAAAAGAGCCTCTGACGGAGGCTCTTTACCATGTGATCAGCCGTGTCCAATCACAGCTGATCGAGATGTAAACAGGAAGAGCCATTGATCGGCTTTTCCTCACTCGCGTCTGACAGACACAAGTAGAGGAGAGCCGATCGTCTGCTCTCCTGACAGGGGAAGGGGGGAGGGGGTGCCATCAGTGCCACCTACCAGTGCCCATCGTCAGTGCCGCCTTATCAGTACCCATCAGTGAAGGAGAAAAACTTACTTATTTAAAAAAATAAAATAAATACACAGAAACAAAAGAAAAACTTTTAAGTCTTTTTTTATTTGTTTAGCATACAAAAAATTAAATAAAAAATAAACACAGAGGTGATCAAAAATACCACCAAAAGAAAAGCTCTATTTTTGGGAAAAAAGGACATCAATTTTGTTTGGGAGCCACATCGCACGACCGCGCAATTGTCAGTTAAAGCGACGCAGTGCCGAATCGCTAAAAGTGCTCTGGACGGGAAGGGGGGTAAATCCTTCCGGGGCTGAAGTGGTTGAAGCGGACTTCCGCCCTTTTTTTTAGGATTTTTTTTTTTGGAAATAAAATGATAAAAATCATGTTTGGGTACAGTGTAGAACGACCGCGCAATTGTCATTTAACCACTTAAGCTTCGGACCATTTTGCTCGCCAAAGACCAGAGCACTTTTTGCGATTCGGCACTGCGTCGCTTTAACTGACAATTGCGCGGTCGTGGCTCCCAAACAAAATTGAAGTCCTTTTTTTTTTTTTTTTTTCCCCACAAATAGAGCTTTCTTTTGGTGGTATTTGATGACCTCTGCGTTTTTTTATTTTTGCGCTATAAACAAAAAAAGAGCGACAATTTTGAAAAAAAAAAAAAGCAATACTTTTTGCTATAATAAATATCCCCCAAAAATATATATAAAAAAAAAAATAAATATTTTTTCCTCAGTTTAGGCCGATACTTTTTCTTCTACATATTTTTGGTAAAAAGAAAATTGCAATAAGCATTTATTGATCGGTTTGCGCAAAAGTTATAGCATCTACAAAATAGGGGATAGTTTTATGTCACTTATTTTTTTTATAATAGTAATGGCAGCGATCTGCGATTTTTATCTGGACTGCGCCATTACGGCGGACACAGACATTTTTGGGACCATTTCATTTATACAGCAATCGGTGCTATACAAATGCGTTGATTACTGTGTAAATGTGACTGGCAGTGAAGGGCGGTTAACCACTAGGTGGTGCTGTAGGGGTTAAGTGTACCCTAGGGAGTGATTCTAACTGTGGGGGGGAGGGGCTGTGTGTGACACGTCACTGATCACCTCTCCTGATTACAGGGAGCTGTGATCAGTGTCAGGCAGAACGGGGAGATGCTTGTTTACATTAGATCTTCCTCTCTGTGAGACGATCGCGGGTATCCGCGCCACGATCGAGTCCGCGGGAACCGCGATCACACTCGCGGAGCTCGCAGCAGGTTGGCGCCCACGCGACCACACGGCGGCAAATTCAAAGGGACATACAGGTACGCCCATTTGCACAGCCGCGCCATTCTGCCGACCTAAATGTACAAGTGGTTAAACAGCGACAGCGCTGAAAATTGGCCTGAAAAGTGGTTAATATAATTTAAAAAAATGTATTATATTATTATTGTCACCAGTGCAGTATGTCATATAACTCGTATGGCAGTGATCAGAGACACTGACTGGTGACAGTATGAGGAAATAATAATTATTACTATTATTATAAAAAAAATAAATAATATATATATATATATATATATATATATATATATATATATATATATATTATATATATATATATAAAATAATAACACTGACTGGTGACAGTATGAGGAAATAATAATAATTACCATTATATATATATTTATTATTTCCTCATACTGTCACAGTCAGTGTTTATATATATATATATATATATTTTTAATTTTTTTTTATTAATAGTAATAATTATTATTATTTCCTCATACTGTCACCAGTGTCTCTGATCACTGCCATACGAGTTATATGACATACTGCACTGGTGACAATATATAACAACAAAAAAAATCTATTTTTTTTTATTTTTTATAATATTAACCACTTTTTTTATTTATTTTTTAATTACTATTATTCTTCTTCATCTTTTTTTTTCTGCTACAATTATTATATATTATTAAAAAATATAAAAAATATCTTTCTTATTCAAAAAAAATATATAAATATATGTATATATATATTATATAATATATATATATATATGTATATATATATATATATATATATATATATATATACACACACATACACATATATATATAAATATTTATATATTTTTATATAATTTATATTTATATATTTTTAATAAGCATATATAATAATTGTAGCAGAAAAAATCATATCATTGTAATTGTTATTTTAAATAATAATAATAAAAATAATGACAGTGCTAGTCTCTCCCCTCCCCTCCTCTCACCGGAGCTCCGGCTGAAGAACCGGCTCCGTGCGGCCTCCCGGTGCCTCCTCTCCTCGGGGTTGCAGTCACTGCTGTGCCCCTTCTTCCAGCGCTTCACCTTCCCGGCCACCCCGGGGCGCAGCTTTCCCGACTTTCCCATCAGCACAACGTTTACCGGGACCCGCTGTCTCCACGTGTGACCCTACACACCGATCACTTCCGGCCGGGGGGGGGAGCTCTATGGTGATCACAGGAAGAACTCGGTGGAGCTCGCACGCTATAGGAAGTGCTGACCTCTGGCGGCACCGAGGAGTATTGCAGTCCCTGAACTATCACCAGAAAATCTCCAGAGCGGAATACACTTTATAATATTAAATAAAAATAAATAAAACGAATCAAACATACAGAATTATTACATTTTATTAATCACTTAAGGACCGAACTCTCTTCTGAGATTTCTGGTTTACAAGTTAAAAACAGTTTTTTGCTAGAAAATTACTTAGAACCCCCAAACATTATACATTTTTTTTTTCTAACACCTAGAGAATAAAATGGCGGTCGTTGCAATACTTTCTGTCACACCGTATTTGTGCAGCGGTCTTACAAGCGCACTTTTTTTTGGAAAGAATGCACTTTTTTTTAATTAAAAAAATAAGACAACAGTAAAGTCAGGCCAAAATGTATTTTTTATATTGTGAAAGATGATGTTACGCCGAGTAAATTGATACCCAACATGTCACGCTTCAAAATTGCGCTCTGCTTGTGGAACAGCGACAAACTTTTACCCTTAAAAATCTCCATGGGCCACGTTTAAAAAAATTCTACAGGTTGCATGTTTTGAGTTACAGAGGAGGTCTAGAATTATTGCTCTCGCTCTACCGCGGTGACACCTCACATGTGTGGTTTGATCACCGTTTTCAGATGCAGGCGCTACTCACGTATGCGTTTGCTTCTGCACACGAGCTCGGCGAGACGGGGCACGTTTAAAAAAATGATTTTTTTTTTCTTATTTATTTTACCTTTTATTTTTTATTTTACACTGTTCTTTAAAAAAAAAAAAAAATTGTGTCACTTTTATTCCTATTACAAGGAATGTAAGCATCCCTTGTAATAGAAAAAACGCATGACAGGGCCTCTTAATCACTTCAATACCGGGGGGGGGGGGGGCACTTATACACCTTCCTGCCCAGACCAATTTTCAGCTTTCAGCGCTGTCGCACTTTGAATGACAATTGCGCGGTCATACTACACTGTACCCAAATTAAAAATTTTTCTTTTTTTTCCCACAAATAGAGCTTTCTTTTGGTGGTATTTGATCACCTCTGCATTTTTTATTTTTTGCTAAACAAATAAAAAAAGACCGTCATTTTTGAAAGAAAATATGTTTTTTTTTGTTTCAGTATCAAAACTTTGTAAATAAGTACGTTTTCTCCTTCACTGATGGGCACTGATGGGGCTGCACTGACAGGCACTGATAAGGAGGCACTGATGGGCACCAATGAGGTGGCACCAATGAAGTGGCACTGATGAGGTGGCATTGATGGGCACTGATATGTGACACTGATAGGCGGCACTGATGGGCAATGATAGTTGGCACTGATGGGCGACAAGGATGGGCACTGATAGGTGGCACAAATTGGCACTGATAGCTGGCACGGATTGGCATGGATAGGCGGCATGGATGGGCATGGATAGGTGGCACGGATGGGCACTAATAGGCGGCATGGAGGGGCACTGATAGGCAGCATGGATGGGCACTGATAGGTGGCACGGATGGGCACTTATAGGCGGCATTGTATTGCATTATATTGTACTGATGGATGCCAATCAGTGCCAAACAATAATGCATGCCAATCAGTGATGCCCATTGTGGGCACTGATTGGCATCCATTGTGGGCACTGATTGGCATCCATTGTGGGCACTGATTGGCATCCATTGTGGGCACTGACTGGCATCCCTGGTGGTCTAGGGTGGCATACCTGGTGCTGGGCATCCCTGGTGGTCTGGTGGCGTCCCTGGTGGTCCAGTGTGGGCATCCTCAGGGGGGGCTGCTTTAATTGGCCGGGCCAACATGACGTCACTCTGCACTTTATTTCTCTAGATTTGGTGGCTGTATTTTATTGCATTGTAAAATCTTGGGTGAGAACCTTCTTCCCTCAGCCAGAACACCGAAGATGGGTCATGGATGGGTCTTCCAGCATGACAACGACCCAAAACATACCGCCATGGCAGGAAAGGAGTGGCTCAAGAAGAAGCACATTAAGGTCATGGAGTGGCCTAACCAATCTCCAGACCTTAATCCTATAGAAAATTTATGGAGGGAGCTAAAACTTCGAGTTGCCAAGAGACAGCCAAGAAACCTTAAGGATTTAGAGAAGATCTGTAAAGAAGAGTGGACCAAAATCCCTCCTCAGATGTGTGGAAACCTGGTCACCACCTACAAGGAACGTCTGACCTCTGTGTTCGCCAACAAGGGTTTCTCCACCAACTACTAAGTCATGTTCTGCTTGGGGGTCAAATACTTATTTTACTTGCTGAACTTCATTTATAACATTTGTATTGTGTCTTTTTTCTGGATTTTTGGTTGATCTTCTGTCTCTATCATATACAATCCGCCTATGATAACAATGATAGACCCTTCATTTCTATGGAAGTGTCTTCAGGGGATGAAATGATGATTCCCCCCCCATTGTATGGAGGAGGAGGATAGGTCTCATCTCTGTGTATCTCCTGAGGCCGGTCACCTCACTGGGGATATGGAGGGATATCAATCACTGTGTTACCCAATGAGCAGATTATTTCCCCGGCGGTAGAAGTATCTTCAATACACATAAAGTATTCTGCACCAATTCCAGCATTAGAAGTGCGAGAATCGCACAAAGCAGTGCGCCACAAATCCAGGACTAATCAATAGGCAGATCTCACATAAATATCAGTTTATTATAGAGGTGAGGGAGGAGTTCTATAGTTTATTATAGAGGTGAGGGAGGAGTTCTATAGTTTATTATAGAGGTGAGGGAGGAGTTCTATGGTTTATTATTGGTGAGGGAGGAGTGCTATAGTTTATTATAGAGGTGGGGGTTTCTATATTTTATTATAGAGATGGGGGGGGGGGTTGTATAGTTTATTATAGAGGTGAGGGAGGAGTTCTATAGTTTATTATAGAGGTGAGGGAGGAGTTCTATGGTTTATTATTGGTGAGGGAGGAGTTCTATAGTTTATTATAGAGGTGAGGGAGGAGTTCTATAGTTTATTATAGAGGTGAGGGAGGAGTTCTATAGTTTATTATAGAGGTGAGGGAGGAGTTCTATAGTTTATTATAGAGGTGAGGAAGGAGTTCTATAGTTTATTATAGAGGTGAGGAAGGAGTTCTATAGTTTATTATAGAGGTGATGGAGGAGTTCTATAGTTTATTATAGAGGTGAGGGAGGAGTTCTATAGTTTATTACAGAGGTGAGGGAGGAGTTCTATAGTTTATTATAGAGGTGAGGGAGGAGTTCTATAGTTTATTATAGAGGTGAGGGAGGAGTTCTATAGTTTATTATAGAGGTGAGGGAGGAGTTCTATGGTTTATTATAGAGGTGAGGGAGGAGTTCTATGGTTTATTATTGGTGAGGGAGGAGTGCTATAGTTTATTATAGAGGTGGGGGGTTCTATATTTTATTATAGAGATGGGGGGGTTGTATATTTTATTATAGAGGTGAGGGAGGAGTTCTATAGTTTATTATAGAGGTGAGGGAGGAGTCCTATAGTTTATTATAGAGGTGAGGGAGGAGTTCTATAGTTTATTATAGAGGTGAGGGAGGAGTTCTATAGTTTATTATAGAGGTGAGGGAGGAGTTCTATGGTTTATTATTGGTGAGGGAGGAGTTCTATAGTTTATTATAGAGGTGAGGGAGGAGTTCTATAGTTTATTATAGAGGTGAGGGAGGAGTTCTATGGTTTATTATTGGTGAGGAAGGAGTGCTATAGTTTATTATAGAGATGGGGGGGGGGGGTTGTATAGTTTATTATAGAGGTGAGGGAGGAGTTCTATAGTTTATTATAGAGGTGAGGGAGGAGTTCTATAGTTTATTATAGAGGTGAGGGAGGAGTTCTATAGTTTATTATAGAGGTGAGGGAGGAGTTCTATAGTTTATTATAGAGGTGAGGGAGGAGTTCTATAGTTTATTATAGAGGTGAGGGAGGAGTTCTATGGTTTATTATTGGTGAGGGAGGAGTGCTATAGTTTATTATAGAGGTGGGGGGTTCTATATTTTATTATAGAGATGGGGGGGGGGGGTTGTATAGTTTATTATAGAGGTGAGGGAGGAGTTCTATAGTCTATTAGAGATTGTGGGGGGGGGGGGGGTCGTATAGTTTATCGTTATACACGATTTATATAGCGCCAACAGTTTACGCAGCGCTTTACAATGTATAGGGGGGACAACACAATTACAGTACAGTTCAATACAGAAGGTACAGGAGGGCCCGGCTCGTAGAGCTTACATTCTAAATGGAGGGGGGTGGTGGTACAAAATGTACTAGCTGCAGAGAATGATTTGATGGGGGTGGCTCGGGGACAGTTGTTAGGTGGGTGTGGGGTAGGCTTCCCTGAATAAATGAGTTTTCAGGGATCTCCTAAAGGTGGACAGGTTAGGGGCTGATCGGATATACTGGGGCAGGAAGTTCCAGAGGATGGGAGAGGCTCTGGAGAAATCACGAAGACAAGCATGAGAGGAGGTAACAAGGGAGCTAGAGAGCAGGAGGTCCTGGGAGGAGTGAAGGGGATGAGTTCTATAGTTTATAATAGACGTGAGGGAGGAGTTGTACCTCCCCCTGTACACAGCCGCCTCTGTACCTCCCCCCCTGTACACAGCCACCTCTGTACCTCCCCCCCATACACAGCTGCCTCTGTACCTCCCCCCCAGTACACAGCCGCCTCTGTACCACCCCCCCATACACAGCCGGCTCTGTACCTCACCCCCCCCCCCCCCCGTACACATTCGCCTCTGTACCTCCCCCCCAGTACACAGCCGCCTCTGTATCACCCCCCGTACACAGCCAGCTCTGTACCTCATCCCCCGTACACAGCCGCCTCTGTACCTCACCCCCCCGTACACAGCCGCCTCTGTACCTCACCCCCTCCACCTCCCCCCCCTCCGTACACAGCTGCCTCTGTACCTCACCCCCCCCCCCGTACACAGCCACCTCTGTACCTCACCCCCCCCGTACACAGCCGCCTCTGTACCTCACCCCCCCGTACACAGCCACCTCTGTACCTCACCCCCCCCGTACACAGCCACCTCTGTACCTCACCCCCCCCCCCCCCGTACACAGCCACCTCTGTACCTCCCCCCTGTACACAGCCTTCTCTGTACAGCCACCTCTGTACCCCCCCTCCCCTGTACACAGCCTCCTCTGTACAGCCACATCTGTACCCCCCCTCCCCCTACTCCCCTTTATAATGCATGCCAATATTCTGTTTGCTTTGTTAGCAGCAGCTTGGCATTGCAAGCGGCGCTTCCCCTTTTGGGTGGAGCTCTGCTTTAACATCTAGGGGCGATCAAGGGGGTTAAATGTGTGCCCAACAATGTGTAATGTGTGAACTGTGGGATGTTTTTCACTAAACAATGTGCCGGTTTTTACTCCCTGCTTTGGAGAGAAAAAAACAAAAAAGAAAAAAAAAAGAAAAAAAAGAAAAAAAACGTCACATCGCTGCTGTCTGTAGAGGGCCCTGTGTTGTTTACCAACACATAGCTCTCTTCTGTCATTCGCTCAGCCGATCAGAAGGTCCCAGCCATAAATCATTGGCCGGGACCCGATAATCAAATGACAGCCGTCTCTTCGGGGGGGGGGGGGGCCCCCGGAAGAACATAGCGATGTATAGGTATGCGACTCTGCAGGCTGACCGGTCGCAGTAAATGTACTGCGGTGGATGGGCAAGCGGTTAAACTCAATGCAACCGAACATAAGCGAAGCGCACTGTGCATTAGACCTCATTCACATGGGCGTACCAATCCGTACATTGGTGCGAAGGGGCCGCCTTCACCCACGCAGTGACGCACAGGTGTTCCGTGAAGGCTGCCTGTTTAACCGCTTAAGGACTGCCCCACGTACATATACTGCGGCGGGGCAGCCCTTTAGCGTGAAATCACAATTTTTTTTTACGGCGGTTTCAGAGTCTGGGGGGCGCGCACGTGCGCTGCCGGCGACCGGTTACCGCTGTGATTGGACACAGCAGGATCAAATCAGCGGGTTGGCCGGACCCGCCAATTGTTCCTGAGGCAGACAGAACGGTGGTCTGCTTATGTAAACAAGGCAGATCGCCGTTCTGTGACAGGCAAAGGCAGAGATCTTGTGTCTTCTTACAGTACAAGCACCTCCCCCACACAGTAACCACTCCCTAGGGACACATTTAAAGTGATTGTAAAGTCTAGTTTTTAAAAAAAAATAACAAACATGTCATACCTCCTCTGTGCAGTTGGATTTGCACGGAGCAGCCTACAATCCTCTTCTCGGGTCCCTCTTCGGTGCTCCTGGCCCCTCCCTCCTGTGGAGTGCCCCCACAGCAAGCAGCTTCCTATGGGGGCACCCGAGCCGAGTCACAGCTCCCTGTGTCCATCCAGACACGGAACGCCGACTCAGTCCCACCCCCTCTCTTCCTTGATTGGCTTACTGATTTTGATTGAAAGCCGCGGGAGCCAATGGCTGCGCTGTGTCTCAGCCAATCAGGAGAGTTCCAGACGGCTAAGACACTCGTGGACATCGCTGCTGCACACACAAGGTTTCTTATCTTAATGCATAGAATGCACTTTCTGCCTTTACATCCCCTTTAAATCGCTCCTGATGTTAACCCCTTCCCCAGCCAGTGTCATTAGTACAGTGACAGTGCATATTTTGTTTTAGTACTGATCACTGTATTGGTGCCACTGGTCTTCAAAAAAATTAAAAAAAAAGTGTCAGGTATCCGTTTTGTCCGCCACAATGTCGCAGTCCCGCTGTAAGTAGCTGATATTGCTAGTAAAAAAAAAAAAAAAAAAATCAATAAAAATTCCATAAAAATATCCCAAAGTTTGTAGACGTGATAACTTTTGCGCAAACCAATCAATATACACTTATTGGGATTTTTTTTTTTTTTTTTATCGAAAACATGTAGCAAAGTACATATGCCAATATATATTCTGCTACATGTTTTTGGTAAATTGATGAAATAATTAGATTTTTTGCATTTTTTTATTGGATACATTTTACAGCAAAAAGTAAAAAAATAAAGATTTTTCTCCCTTTCACAATTGTTGCTTTTTTTTATTTGTAAAAAATAAAAAAAACACAGAGGTGATCAAATACCACCAAAAGACAGCTCTATTTGTGGGAAAAAAAGGACGTAAATTTTATGAAGGGGAGGGGGGGGTAAAACCTTCAGGGCTGAAGTGGTTAAATCAGTAACAGACGGATCTCCAAGTGCATTCCTGAGCGTACGTCCACGCGAGTCTGCGCCTCGATCTTCTCATTGGATCCACAAGGACGTACACTCCGGGGATGCACTTGGAGATCAGTGCAGCTGGCCAACTGTTACTGATTTCAGCAGGCTGCCTGGAACGCCTGAGCATCCCCCGCGTGGGTGCAGATCAGGGATCCTCAAACTACGGCCCTCCAGCTGTTGCTAAACTACACATCCCATGAGGCATTGTAAAACTCTGACATTCACAGACATGACTAGGCATGATGGGAATTGTAGTTCCTGAACAACTGGAGGGCCGTAGTTTGAAGACCCATGGTGTAGACGATCCTTCACAGGGGTGTACGGATCGGTATCTCGGTGTGAATTAGACTTGTGCAATTTATTTCATTCCGAATTCGTTAATTCAGAAAATATCCAAAATATTTGAAAAAATTCTGAAAAGAAGAATAAAAATCCAAAAAATTCAAAAAGGAGAACCTGAAATAATTTGGCTGTTAGTGAAATAAATACAAATTTATCCGAAATAACGAATGCCGTATCTAAACGAATGGAGCGTAACAAATTAATAATAATAATAAAAACGTATTATTTATTATTAATTAGTTTGATTTGATCAGATACGACATTCGTTATTCCAGATGAATTCGTATTTGTTACGTTCACTAAGAGCCCCGTCAAATCATTCTCTGCATTATCTTTTGTACCACCACCCTCGCTGTAACCCAAATAAAATGTTTATCATTTTTTCCCCACAGATAGAGCTTTAGTTTTTTATTTCTTGCGCTCTACGAGCCGGGCCCTCCTGTACCTTCTGTATTGAACTGTAATTGTGTTGTCCCCCCTATACATTGTATAGTGCTGCGTAAACTGTTGGCGCTATATAAATCGTGAATAATAATAATAATAATAATAATAATAAAGAGCCAAATTTGAAAGGAAATTCCAATACCTATAATTTTAAAGTTAGTTATTATTAGTTAGTTATTATTTGGAATTTTTGGATTGTCGTTGTTTCGGATTTTCAAATTCCGAATCTTCGAAAAAAAATTAAAATACATTTTTTTTTTCAGCAGTGCACATGTCTAGTGGGAATGAGGCCCAACACCATTTAACCCCTTGGAGCTGCCGCCTCCTGGCCCTTTAACCACTTGCCGACGGGCCATAGCCGAAATACGGCTACAGCGCGGTCGGCTTATTCTGGGTGGACGTCCTCCCAGAATCTTCCTCCCGTGCGCCCCCCTGGGGCGCACACTCGAGAACATCCGTGACCACGGATCACGGTAATCGGCCGCTGATAGCAGCCGTTTACCACGTGATCGCTCGGTCAAATGACAGAACGATCACATGTAAAAAAAACGGCGTCACGTCATGACGCCGGTTCCTCCTCCCCTCTCTGTACCAATCGGTACAGTGAGAGGGGAGAAGCGGAGAGGGGGAGAGATGGCGGCAGCGCTGTGGGCTGGATGTGTAGTGCCCACAGCGCTGCTTCTGCCAACACTCTGCCATAAATTTTAATAGAAACAAAGAATTTATTTTTTTTAACAAATTTTCAGTCTTTTTTGATTTTATAGCGCAAAAAATAAAAAAAAACAGCGTTGATTAAATACCACCAAAGAAAGCTCTATTTGTGTGAAAAAAAAAGGACAAAAATTTCATATGGGTACAGTGTTGTAATTGTCATTCAAAGTGTGAGAGCGCCGAAAGCTGAAAATTGGTTTGGTTAGGAAGGGGGTTTAAGTGCCCAGTGGGTAAGGGGGGTTTAAGAGGCAGGGCGGAGTTTACGATAATGTGACTGCCGTGATTGGCTGCTACATGATCAGATGGCTCCCTATCGGAAAAAGTGATGGAGCGCGGTTAGCGGTCAGGAGCGCACTCTCGGCACAGCTGTATTAGCCCCAATGAACGCAAATATTCGGCCACTCAGCGCCAAGGCCCACCCACCGAGAGGCCGCATATTTGCGTACTGTCGGCTTACAGGAGTTAAAACCATTTTTATGCATTTTGAAATGTAAACTGTATGCAAATGAGGTCTTATTGGCTCTAAAACAGGTAACAATTTCTGTATTCCCCCCCCCCCCCCCCCCGGATGCTGCAGGAAAAACTGTGGGAACAGAATCTCAATAAACAGATTTTTTGGCATTATTGCTATTTATTAATCTTCGATGAATTAAATATTAAACACACGTTTTGAAATAAGGCAGCAAAATACATCTGAGGGCGAATCATTCCTATATACACCATAACATCTTCAATGGCCTCTATGTACAAAAATAGCGTTTTCTCCTCTATCCCCGCCCACTTTATTCAGATCCCGCACAGATGTGCTGCAGCGTGGAGGTTGGTCCTAATGCCAAGTTGGGGCATATATGCGTCTCTCTTTTTTTTTTTTTGCGGCACCGTGACTGAGCCGTCACCGACCATTCATGGTCAACCTAACCGGCCCCTGATCCCTGTGACAACCAATAACGGTGACCGCACGATGGAGGAAGCCCAGGTATTGCCCCATAAAGAGATGACGTTGCTCCAGCATGGATGAACATCTTAAAGTGCCGGCAGAAAAGGGGTTAATATTGCTTTATTAAAACAAACATATATTAGTGCCATTCCCATGTTGCTTGTTCATGTCACACCGAGAGCAGATGAAGACGGCCATTCAACAATACAAGGTGGCGGAGGAGCTCCCGGAACATCGGCGCAGTTGATGAGCAGCGTAGTCAAGGTGAGAACATCCCCCATACATCGTCTTTGATCACCACGGGGGAAAGTCACCGATAGGAGTTCCAAACCATTTCTAAACTAGATGTCCCCCCCCCCCCCCCCCCCCGTAGTGCTTAAATATGTTGTATTCCTCCAGTCCAAAAGGGGGGGGTGACACATGTAGTCTTGGATTTCTATACACATATCTGACCCAGATGCAGCAACTCCCCCCCCCCCCATCCCCCATCCTCCGTCCTTCATCGCTTTATCTGGTGCAGGTACCCGGAGAGCCGCCTCTGCTGCTGCTGCTGCCTCCTCAGCTCGTGTTTAGTTCTTTGAGCCATCGGTTGTTTCTTCGTTCCGGAGACCGGCGGCTCCACCGGTGCGGTTTCATTGGAGCGGTCAGAATCCTCCTCAGAAGACGTGCTTCCTCTGTGGCCACTTTCATTGATGCTGTAAAGAGATCATAGAAGGAGGAGGAGTTATACCATAGAGAAGAACGGAGATATGGACAGGCAGAAGAGGACAACATAAACCAATCAGTACGAGTTTCCTTAACCACTTTAATGCCCCGTACACACGGTCGGAATTTCCGACGGAAAATGTCCTATCGGACCATGTTGTCGGAAAAATCGACCGTGTGTGGGCTCCATCGGACTTTTTCCGTCGGAAATTCCGAGGGAAAAAACTTTGAGATCCTGCTCTCAAATTTTGCGACAACAAAGTCCGATCGGACTTTTTCCGATTGTGTGTAGCGAATTCCGACGGACAAAGTGCCACGCATGCTCAGATCACATTACAAGACCAAAGCTATTGGCTACTAGCCTCTACGTAGTTCCGTCGTACGCAACGAACGTCACCACGTTCAGAATGATCGGATTTTCCAACAAATTTGTTCGACCGTGTGTATGCAACACCAGTGTCGGACAAAATCAGGCGGATTTTGTGGTCGGAATTTCCAACCGTGTGTACGGGGCATAAGACCGGGCCTCTTTTTTAGTGGTGTTTACAAGTTGAAAACATTTTAATTTTGCTAGAGAATTACTTCGAACCCCAAACATTATAAAAAAAAATAAAAATGTTCCAACATCCTAGAGAATAAAATGGCGGTCGTTGCAATACTTCCTGTCACACTGTATTTGCGCAGCGGTCTTACAATCGTACTTTTTTGGGAAAAAATACACTTTTTTTGAATTAAAAAAATAAGACAGTAAAGTTAGCCCAATTTTTTTTTATATTGTGAAAGATAATGTTACGCCGAGTAATATGATACCCAACATGTCGCGCTTCAAAATTGCGCCCGCTCGTGGAATGGCGACAAACTTTTACCCTTAAAAATCTACATTTAAAAAAAATCTACCGGTTGCATGTTTTGTGTTACAGAGGAGGTCTAGGGCTAGAATTATTGCTCTCGCTCTAACGATCGCGGCGATACCTCACTTGTGTGGTTTGAGCACCGTTTTCACACGCAGGCGTTATTCGCGTATGTGTTCACTTCTGCACGCAAGCTTGTCGGGACAGGCACGTTTAAATTATATATATATATTTATATATAAAATATAAAAAGAAAAAAAAAATATAAATAAAAATAAATAATATTATTTAGATATATATATATATATATATATATAAATGGAAGCCATCCATTGTGTACAACCTTCATGTGATCTGCTGTGATTGGTCACAGCAATCATGTGGTACAGGCAGCAGGCCGGTACACTGATCTGTCTTCCGCTGTGTCCGGCGGGTGACAGATCGCACCACAGCATGGGGAGGACATCATATGACGTCCACCCAGATCTAAAGCGGTCCCACCTAGTTATATAATATCTCTACCTCAGCTCCCATGACAGACCTGTTTGACGGCTCTGATCCTCTGTTCTATCATCTATGCAGCTGACGTGAGTAGATATAGGGATGTCCATCCTGTCCCTTACACATTATTTATTCCTATTACTCAGTTACAATAGTATACCATATGGTTATGTTTCTTTATAGATCATCATTGCATTCGCCCCTGAAGAGTTGGTATACCCCAACGAAACGCGTCAGCCTTACATAGATGCATGATGTCCATACAGATGATTTTATGTCTCTTATTTTGTTTTACTCTCTCACTGATCCCAAGCCCCGCTGTGCGAGTCCATGGACAAACACAGTGCGGTGTGGCCCCGCCCCCAATCACTGGGATTTGATTGACAGCAGCAGGAGCCAATGGCTCTCACTGAATCCAGCGAAGGAGCGAGCAGCGCTGGATCAAGATTGGGGTCAGGTATTTAGAGGGGGTGGGGGGAGGGGGTGGTAAAGCTGACAGTAGGGTGTTTTTTTTTTTAACCTTTGGTTTTTTTCTTTTTTTTTTAAATTAAATGCATGAAGGTAATAAAAACCTATCTGTGTGCGGCAGCCCCCCCCCCCCCCTAATACTTACCTGGTCTCGATCCAGCGATGTGCAGGAAGAAAAAGCATCGGCTCTCAGGGAATCTCCCCTCCACAACTGAATGAACACACTGAGCAGCCCCCCCTCGACAGGACAGAGAGAAATGCCAGGAGCGCCGGCGCTGAAAAGAGGATAATTGAGGCTGATCTGTGCAAAACTACCCAAGTTACAAATTAACAGTTTTACCTTTAATATCACTTTAACAGTCACATCAGCTTTCAGTCCGCTTTGAATGACATCGCGGGTCATGCAACACTACCATGAAAATGACAAATAGAGCTTTCTTTGGGGTTTTAAATCTGGTGAAAAACAACAAAATTCTCTTTGTTTGCGTTATAACATTTTGCAAATAAATTCCTTCAATTTAGGCTAAAATGTATTCTGCTAAATTTTTTGGGTGAAAATAACCCAAATTAGTGTATATTATTTATAGTATAAGCCCATACAGTCCATACAGTCACAGGGTCCCAGAAAATGTAAAATCTGGTGAAGAAATCTCTTTCCCAATTTAAATAAAAATAAAATAATTAATAAAAGTCCTTTCACAATTAATTTGTTTTACCATACGGTCTCCAAACCTTCTAAACGAAGGGACCAGTTTGCTGTCCTTCAGGCTTTAGGGGGGCCGGACAGTGGTCAGTGCGGAATAGTAAATGCCCCGGCATCAGTGCCCATCATTGGTATATAATGGGAGGAATAGTGCACCATTGTTAAATATCAATGAGAAGAAATAGTGACTCATCGATGGTGTCAGTGGAGGGCATTCAGGTGCAGCAGGGAAAGAACATTGGTACAGCAGCAGCACGCACATGCAGGTCTTGTGGTGGTGAGTGCACCCACAGCCCTGCTCTCTCTAATCTGGTGGGAGGAGTAGTGCCCCATCATTGGCGTCAGTGGGAGGAATAGTGCCCCATCATTGGCATCAGTGGGAGGAATAGTGCCCCATCATTGGCGTCAGTGGGGGGGGGGGATAGTGCCCCATCATTGGCGTCAGTGGGGGGGGATAGTGCCCCATCATTGGCGTCAGTGGGGGGGGGGGGGGAAATGCCCCATCATTGGCGTCAGTGGGGGGGGGGATAGTGCCCCGTCATTGGCGTCAGTGGGGGGGGGGGATAGTGCCCCGTCATTGGCGTCAGTGGGGGGGGGATAGTGCCCCGTCATTGGCGTCAGGGGGGGGGGGGAATAGTGCCCCGTCATTGGCGTCAGTGGGGGGGGGGACAGTGCCCCGTCATTGGCGTCAGTGGGGGGGACAGTGCCCCGTCATTGGCGTCAGTGGGGGGGATAGTGCCCCGTCATTGGCGGCAGTGGGGGGGGGGGGAATAGTGCCCCGTCATTGGCGTCAGTGGGGGGGATAGTGCCCCGTCATTGGTGTCAGTGGGGGGGGGATAGTGCCCCGTCATTGGTGTCAGTGGGGGGGGGGGGGGATAGTGCCCCGTCATTGGTGTCAGTGGGGGGGGGGGGATAGTGCCCCGTCATTGGCGTCAGTGGGGGGAAAAGTGAAGAGTACAGGGGAGAGTTTTAGTTAGTGATCACTATGATAGCCAATCACACGCTATCCCAGCGATCGTGTGAACAGGTGCTGGTCCTCCCAGCTCTCAATCATTAGTACAAGACTTGGAGCTGCTGGGGACACCTCCATCCTGCAGGGGGTGCCATGGAGCGGGCTACCGGTGCAAACACAGGCATGCAATATGCAGCCCCAGAGAAGACGACCTTCCACGAGGCTGTATATCGGCGTACGCTCGCTGGGTATGGATTCAATAGAAAGCTTCTAGAACAAGTCACGGCTTACCAGAGCTTGCTGAAGTTCTGCACGGACAGCGCTGCGATCCCATCAGCGCTCAGTTTGCTCGATGAAGAATGAACGCTTTTATTCCGTTTCTTCCTTCGCAGCTTCATCAGCGCGTCAGCGATGTGCCGGTCTCCTGCATAGTTGTAGATGATCTGCGCCCGCTCCTCGGCGCACTCGTCCCCGCCGGCGCGGAACAGCGTCTGCAACTGCAGGAGGTCGATGTCTTTGAAGATGTTGGCGGAGGCCTTCTTCCGGGTCCGCGGTTCTGGAGCCTGCCATGCCGGGGAGCTGACTACCGACGCCGGAGTGCCCATGACGAGGTCACCAGGAAACCACTAGAAGGAGAAGAAGAAAACAACAGGAACCGTGAGGATCCAATCAGAGACAATGTAACATCTTCTACAGTGTTTTATATCACACGTCATTGGTGCTCGCAATTTAACCACCTACCCCTACTGGGGCAATTCTTTACATTTTTACAAATATGCAATAATCCCACCCTCCCCCCCACCCCCTAAAAATAATATATTTTCTGAAGGCAGAGACTCTGGAGAATAAAAAAACGGTGGTGGTTGCAATTTTTATATGTCGCACAATATTTGTGCAGTTCATTTACCAAATACATATTCTTAGGGAAAAAAATAAATTAAATTATAAAATTTAACACATTATACCCAATTTTTTTCTGCAAGGGGACCCTCCCGGGCATCCACCTCTTGCAAGGCTTCCCTTCCACGCATCCCACCAGCCATCCCCCTCTTGCAAAGCAACCCCTCCAGGCACGCCCCCCCCCCCCTCCCCTGCAAAGTGACCCTTTCAGGCATCCCCCTCCCTGCGAGCGACTTTCCCAAGCATCCCCCCCTTGCAAAGCGACCCTTCCAGGCATCCACCTCTTGCAAGGTAACCCTCCCAGACATCCCCCCTTGCAACGCGCATTCCCCAGGCATCCTCCCCCTTGCAAAGTAACCCTTCCACCAGGCACCCCCCTGCAAAGCGACCCTTCCAAGCACCCCCCTGCAAAGTGACCCTCCCACCAGGCATCCCCCTCTTGCAAGGCGACCCTCCCAGGCACCCCCCCTTGCAAAGCGCCCCTTCCAGGCACCACCCCCCCCCCCACGCAAAGCAACCCTTACAGGCATTCCCCCGTGCAAGGCTACCCTCCCAGGTATTTCCCCCCCCCCCGCACAGCAAACTTTCCCAGGCATCCTCATTCCTCCCCCTTGCAAAGTGACCCTTCCACCAGGCATCCCCCTCTCGCAAGGGGACCCTCCCAGGCACCCCCACCCCTTGCAAGGGGACCCTCCCCCCCCTCCCAGGCACCCCCCTGCAAAACGCCCCTTCCAGGCACCCCCCACGCAAAGCGACCCTTCCCCAGGCATCCCCCCCGTGCAAGGCTACCCTCCCAGGTATCCCCCCCCCCCCGCACAGCAAACTTTCCCAGGCATCCTCATTCCTCCCCCTTGCAAAGTGACCCTTCCAGCAGGCATCCCCCCCTCGCAAGGGGACCCTCCCAGGCACCCCCCCCCCTCCCAAGGGGACCTCCCCAGGCATTTCTCCCTTGAAAGGCGACCCTCCTATGCTCCACCCCCGCACAGTGACTTTCCCAAGCATCCCCCCCCCCTCAAGGCAACATTCTCAGGATCCCCCCCTTGCAAGGCGACCTTCTCAGGCATCTCCCCCCTGCAAGGTGACCCTCCCAAGAGCTCCATCTTGCTGCAAGTGCAGAATGACTCACAGCACTCTGCCCAATCTGCTACTGAAATCCCCCCCGCCCCCCATCTGTGCACATCAAATACACACAGAGATAGATTAAGAGGCGATGTGGTGCAGAGGGCGATCGTCACCCATAACCCTGCGCCATTCACACTCTGCAAATCACCATGAATTATAGATAATAACTCCCCTTCCTGCAGAGATTAGTTCTACTTACAGGGGGCACTAGAGGGTCAGAGGTCGGGAAATCCTTGTGTGTGGCGCCCAGATCCGGGACGTCTCTAGAATGGAGGGATGAGACCATTGTGACCTGCATGTCAAGGAGCCCAATGTACTAATTATCATCATTCGGTGGGTGGAAGTACTTTCAGTTCCCTGTTGAAACTAGTTCTGCTTTCTGACATCAACAGAATTATTATTTCTCCAATATATAGAGAAGTCACGCAACCGCCACCAAATTCCTCCTGTGCCCTGACCGCACTGATACAATCATCAGTTTAATGACCACCTCCCTCCCCCGCAACTTACTCTGCTCTTCCACCCGGGAATACCTACTAGGTATGGGGGAGCATGGGTCTCAACCCATCCTTCCCACAATGCACCAGTGCCGTCATATTGGGGGCGGGGGTTAGAACGTCCTAAAGCCCTGATCCATGTGTAAGCTCTGACGAGATGGACATGGAGCTTACACACGGATTCTTCTAAGCAGCTTGGGTGGTGGTGGCGGGGGGAGGGGGGATGTGACATTTAAAGTAGACATAAACCCTAACTGAATGACAATTAGTTGCCTAAAGCACTGTGTATCAGTGTTGGGGGGGGGGAGAGAGAGAGGAAGAGAGAGAGAGAGAGAGAGAGAGAGTGAGAGAGAGAGAGAGAGAGAGAGAGAGAGAGAGAGAGAGAGAGAGAGAGAGAGAGAGAGAGAAGAGAGAGAGAGAGAGAGAGAGAGAGAGAGAGAGAGAGAGAGAGAGAGAGAGAGAGAGAGAGATCTTTGGAAAGGTTTATTAATGGAGAGCTACAAACCAATACTTAGAGAATTGCAGGCCTTTTATTCTTTGTGTACCTTATCCACGGGGGTTGGCACTGGTGATAAAAGCCTTCCCAGGATGCATCTGTGAGGCCAGGGCTACATCACCAGTGTCTCATCAGGAAATGGAAAAAAGCTTCTAATTTCCCCCTCATTTCCTTGGATCAAGCAGTACAGGTAGGTTGCAGTCATGTGCACTGCTCTATGCACACTAGAGTCCACACCCCACAGTCCACGGGGGGGGGGGGGGGGGGGGTGTATATTCCTGCATACAGTGGAATGATGGAGAACAAACATAGCCACCCTCTAACAGGAAGTCAGATTATAATTTAGGGAATGGAGGAGGCTGAGAGCAATAGCAAGAACTTGTCCGAGTTAAGAATACATACTGGAATAGTTTTGGAATAGTTTTTTTTCTCAAAACCTGATGATTTTAGTGGTGCACCGAAATTAAAAATGAAGCCCTACGGGAGAAGGCTTTGCGCCGAAGCCCTACGGGGAGAAGGCTTTGTGCTGAAGCCCTACAAGAAAGAAGACTTTGCGTCGAAGCCCTACAAGAAAGAAGACTTTGCGTCGAAGCCCTACGGGGGGAGAAGACTTTGCGTCGAAGCCCTACGGGGGGGAGAAGACTTTGCGTCGAAGCCCTACGGGGGGAGAAGACTTTGCGTCGAAGCCCTACGGGGGGAGAAGACTTTGCGTCGAAGCCCTACGGGGGGAGAAGACTTTGCGTCGAAGCCCTACAGGGGGGAGAAGACTTTGCGTCGAAGCCCTACGGGGGGAGAAGACTATGCGTCGAAGCCCTACGGGGGGAGAAGACTTTGCGTCGAAGCCCTACGGGAGGAGAAGACTTTGCACTGAAGCCCTACGGGGGGAGAAGACTTTGCGTCGAAGCCCTACGGGGGGAGAAGACTTTGCGTCGAAGCCCTACGGGGGAAGAAGACTTTGCACTGAAGCCCTATGGGAGAAGAAGACTTTGCACTGAAGCCCTATGGGAGAAGAAGACTTTGCACTGAAGCCTATGGGAGAAGAAGACTTTGCACTGAAGCCCTACAGGGAGAAGAAGACTGCACTGAAGCCTGCGGGAGAAGAAGACTTTGCACTGAAGCCTACAGGAGGAGAAGACTTTGCACTGAAGCCCTACAGGGAGAAGAAGACTGAGCGCTAAAGCCTGCGGGAGAAGAAGACTTTGCACTGAAGCCTGCGAGAGAAGAAGACTTTGCACTGAAGCCTACAGGAGGAGAAGACTTTGCACTGAAGCCTACAGGAGGAGAAGACTTTGCACTGAAGCCTACGGGAGAAGAAGACTTTGCACTGAAGCCTACAGGAGGAGAAGACTTTGCACTGAAGCCTACAGGAGGAGAAGACTTTGCACTGAAGCCTACGGGAGGAGAAGACTTTGCACTGAAGCCCTACGGGAGGAGAAGACTTTGCACTGAAGCCTACAGGAGGAGAAGACTTTGCACTGAAGCCTACAGGAGGAGAAGACTTTGCACTGAAGCCTACAGGAGGAGAAGACTTTGCACTAAAGCCTACAGGAGGAGGAGAAGACTTTTCACTGAAGCCCTACGGGGAGAAGACTTTGCACTGAAGCCCTACGGGGAGAAGACTTTGCACTGAAGCCCTACGGGGAGAAGACTTTGCACTGAAGCCCTACGGGGAGAAGACTTTGCACTGAAGCCCTACGGGGAGAAGACTTTGCACTGAAGCCCTACGGGGAGAAGACTTTGCACTGAAGCCCTACGGGGAGAAGACTTTGCACTGAAGCCCTACGGGGAGAAGACTTTGCACTGAAGCCCTACAGGAGGAGAAGACTTTGCGCCAAAGCCATACGGGAGGAGAAAAAGACTTTGCGCCAAAGCCATACGGGAGGAGAAGACTTTGCGCCAAAGCCCTACGGGAGGAGAAGAAGACTTTGCGCCAAAGAAGACTTTGCGCCAAAGCCCTACGGGAGGAGAAGACTTTGCATTAGACCCTAAGGGGAGAAGACTTTGCACTGAAGCCCTACAGGAGAAAAAGACTTTGCACTGAAGCCTACGGGAGAAGAAGACTTTGCACTAAAACATACGGGAGAAGAAGACTTTGCACTTGCACCACAAATGCATGAAAACGCACATGCAAAAACAAAGAGTTTCTGGTGGCAATGGGCCCAAAGTCCTTTGTGACATCACAGCTTGAATAATCCAGGATGCATTTTGCAACTCCAATTATCCGAGTTGTAATTACCACTTGTACATTGTACGCCCTATGTGTCCGCCCCACATAAAAGCAGCGTTACCTCGCAACACCTGAGCTATTCCTCATTGGAGGATGTGGTCACCAGGACAGGAAGTGAAAGAAAATCCCCAATACAGGACACAGACAACAACAAAAAAAATCCAGAGAGGATCCGAGCAATTCCAGAACATATCCAAAAAAAGGGAAACAAATTTGCAAGAGATGTACAACTACCCCCTCCCCCTCCTTTCCATCATCCTTCATAACGCATGTGAACTTTAAAATAAGGTCGCCATAAAAATAAAAAAAAAAGTAGAAGAAGATTTTGGCTTCACATTGTGTTCAGTTTCACGCCTGTGCTGACGTACTCACATTTAGCAGAGGATTGTGGTTAGCGGGGCAGGATGTCACCCGCTTCGCCGCGGCAGCCAACAGCGGCATGTCCGATCGCCGAGCGCAGGGAGAGGCGGCAATGCACCGAGAGATGATGTGCTTCCCATCTGCCAACAATAACCCGAGCCGCATAAATCCGTGAAAGTCACTTCCTGACTTACCAGCGATTAACGAGCTTCGCACATCCTGTGCTGGATCCCCGCCAATCCCATCAACTGCCGAGCAGCAGCTGCCCCCGTGACTCACCATTACTTAACACAAGATGATCCATTGTAATTATTTATATACACGGTGCTCAGCATACGCGAGTACACCCCAATAGATTCGTCAGAAAACCTTTCCTTTCAACATTTTCTATGGGACACGATACAAAAAAAAAATCCTCCCGCAAATGCGGCCCATTGATTGTAACCAGGATTTGTTCATTTGCACACATAAAAAAATTAACCACCTGATTACTGGGCACTTAAACCCCCCCTCCGGCCCAGACCAATTTTCAGCTTTCGGCGCTGACGCACTTGGAATGACAATTGCGCGGTCATACTACACTGTACCCAAATGAAATTTTTACCATTTTTTTCCCCACAAATAGAGCTTTCTTTTGGTGGTATTTAATCACAGCTGGGGTTTTTATTTTTTGCTAAACAAATAAAAAAAGATGGAAAATTAAAAAAAAAAAAGAAATCATGTTTAATAGTTTGTTATAAAATTTTGCAAACAGGTAATTTTCTGCTTCATTGATATGCGCTGATGAGGCGGCACTGGTGGGCACTGATAGGCGGCACTGGTGGGCACTGATAGGCGGCACTGGTGGGCACAGATAAGCTGCACTGATGGGCACAGATAAGATGGGCACTGATGAGCACTGGTAGGTGACACTGATGAGCACTGGTAGGTGACACTGATGAGCACTGGTAGGTTACACTGATGAGCACTGGTAGGGGACACTGATGAGCACTGGTAGATGACACTGATGAGCACTGGTAGGTGACACTGATGAGCACTGGTAGGTGACACTGATGAGCACTGGTAGGGGACACTGATGAGCACTGGTAGGGGTTACTGATGTGCAGCACTGGCACTGTGGGCATTGACAGATGGCACTGTGGGCACTGACAGATGGAGCTAGTGGGCACTTTTATTTGGCAAAGGTGGGCACCATGGACCCTGGGCATATTGCAGTGAGAGGGACTAATGTCCCTCTCACTGCCGCCGGTGATGGGGTTTTTTTTTTTTCCTCCTCGCGCTGTCAGCGCGAGGAGAAAAAAAAATTCCGATTACCGGCTCGGTTATTATCACATGATCAGCTGACATTGGCTGATCACATGGTAAGGGGTCGGGATCGACCCCTTACTCGGATCTGTGATCCAGCGAGTCTCACAGACTCGCGGATCACAGAGCGCGCCGTGCGCGCCCTTCAGGGGGCGCGCAGGCAGCTCGTTGCCGGGACGACGTCAATAGACATCGTCCCGGCATATCAGATCCGCGCTGTAGCCGTCATTCGGCTATAGCGCGAATCTCAGGTGGTTAAAAAAGAAAAAATAAAAACTTTTTTTTTATTTTTTTAATAAATTTATTCACGACCATGTTGCAAAAATGAATACACCCCCAATGAAAGTCTTAGCAGCAAAGCTAAAATTTTAGACCACAAAATCCTAATGAACAAGAATTCAACTACAGGCGAGTCTAATTATTCATTAAAGTGGTTGTAAACCCTAAAAAAAATAAAAATAAAATAAAAACACCTGCAAGACAAAGGTATAATGAGCTAGTATGCATAGCATACTAGCCCATTATGAATTACTTACCTGAGATCGAAGCCCACCCCTGCAGAGGTCCTCGTTCACAGCTCTGACGGCCGACATCGCTCCCGGAGTTACTTCTGGGTGTCGCAGACTCCGATTGGCCGGAGGCACGATGACGTCACTCCTGCACATGTGCGCGGGAGCCGCCGGTAATGGCACAGGCTAACTGAAGCAACGCCACGTACGCACAGGGCTGCTGTTAGAAATCACTGGGCCCCATACAGCCTACTTGGCAGGGCCCCCTCAAATATATCAAAATTACATTTTCAAAAAATATATACTACAATCATTCTTAGCGGACACAAAGATAACAGAGAAGCTGTGTGAATTGGCCCTTTTTTTTAATTGTTTTTTTACGTTTTGAACAAAAACATTGTATAATTAAAAAAAAAAAATGTTTAACTGTTTTAATTTTTTTATTTTTTTTACAATTTTATTGAGTTTTACAAGGAATTAAAACAATACAGGGTTACAATTTGTTATTTTTTTTTTAACTGAACAGGGAAGCCGGCAGCTGTGTCTGTGTCTCTCCCTGCAGCAGCTGCAAGTTGGCAGAATGGAGAGAAACCAGTTTTCAGCTGCTGCAGAGCCGCACAGGGCATCCTGAAATTGCCCCTCTGTCCGACCGCACTGATTCCCTCTGCTGTTTGGCCCCCCCTGTGTTGCCGGGCCCCCTACAGGAGGACTGGTGGTCCCCCCCTATCAGCAGCCCTGCGTACGCGCCGTTGCTTCAGTACACATGTGCCGATGACGTTGGCACATGCAAATACAGGGGATCTCTCCTAAACCGTTTAGGAGATATCCAGTGTAGCTACAGGTAAGCCTAATTACAGGCTTACCTGTAGCAAAAAGTGGTTGTAAAGGGTTTACAACCACTTTAAACAGGTGTCCAGCAGACAAGCGATTATAAAAAAAAAAGCGTTTACTTAACAAGATCCTGCCAGGGCCAATAGCAAAATGACAGTCGGGTGGTGGATCAGTTGTCCTGATTGGGTGTCATATGACATCCCTCGGGATTCGCCGCTAGCTCACACCCACTGTGGTCGCGCAGCGCGGCGTGTTGCTCCGACACACCGCTTCTCCGATCTCGGAAAAAGAGCTTGTGATGTAGGCCCTTTACCATAATCAGCTGTGTCCAATCACAGCGTAACTAGGAAGTGCCGCTTATCAGCATTCCTCTGTTTTCCTGACGGGGGGGCGGGAATCTGCATCAGTGCAGCCGCCTCAGCGATGCCCACCAGTAATGCCTGCCAGTGCCCACCTGTGATGCACACCAGTGAGGTCAATCAGTGCCCATCAGTGATGCCTTTCAGTGCTCATCAGTAATGCCAGCCAGTGTCGCCTGATCAGTACCACCTATCAATGCCCACCAGTGCTGCCATTTAGTGCCCACCAGTGCCACCTATCAATGCCCACCGGTGCTGCCATTTAGTGCCCACCAGTGCCTCCTCAGTGCCACCTATCAATGCCCACCGGTGCTGCCATTTAGTGCCCACCAGTGCTGCCATTTAGTGCCCACCAGTGCTGCCATTTAGTGCCCACCAGTGCCACCTATCAATGCCCACCAGTGCTGCCATTTAGTGCCCACCAGTGCCTCCGCATCAGTGCCACCTATTAATGCCCACCAGTGCTGCCATTTAGTGCCCACCAGTGCCTGATCAGTGCCACCTATCGGTGCCCATCAGTGTTGCACATCAGAGCCCATCAGTAAGGGAAAAAAAACTACTTATTTACAACATTTTTTTTATTTTTTTTCAAAATGGTCGGTTTTTTTTTTTATTTGCTTAGCAAAAAATAAAAAAAACCCCAGTGGTGATTAAATGCCACCAAATTAAAGCTTTATCTGTCTATAATAAAAAAAAAAAATTTTGGGTACAGTGTTGTATGACCGCGCAATTGTCATTTAAAGTGTGACAGCGCTGAAAGCTGAAAATTGGCCTGGGCAGGAAGGGGGGGGGGGAGGGGGTGTGAAAGTGCCCGGTATTGAAGTGGTTAAACAATACCCCTCCCATTTCATGCTGTTAGCAATGGCACCACATGGGAGGAGAAAATGTCACAAGGCCCAAGGCCTGGTTCACACCTATGCACTTTTTAGTGCTTTTTGCAGATTTGCACTATAGAAAGGAGTTCCATAGGAAACCATGTTAAATGGACTGTAGTGCAAATCTGCAAAATGCACCAAAAAAGCCATATCAGGCCTTAGAAAGAAAATCATTTCTTTACATAATAAAAAGGTGAAGAAGATCGGCAAAGCTTTATCAGTCAGAATACTGGAGCAAAAGCGATATAAAAAAATAAAAATAAAAAAAAAATGTAACAAAGATGGAACTGCAACCATCTCACAGACACCTCCAGACCGTCCACGGAAGTCATCACTTCGTCAGGAGCGTCTTCTGATGAGAAGGGTTGAAGAAGATCGCCGTGCAAGTTCACTGCAGTTAGCTAAAGAAGTAGAAAGCCAAAACTGGGGTGATTGTTGACATAATACGGCCTACGTGGCAGAGGAACGGCATGCATGGGTGTCGTCCGCGAAGGAAACCTCTCCTAAGGCCCACGGACAAAAAAAACCCCCAAAAAAAAAAAATAAACTAGAATTTGCCAGGGTCAATGCGGAAAAAGAAGAAGACTACTGGGACGCTGGCGTGATGAGACCAAGATAAATGTTTTTGGAACTGATGACTTCAAAACTGTACGGCGTCACAAAAGGTGGGAGGAGTACAAAGAAAAAATGCATGGTGCCTACTGTGAGACATGGTGGTGGCGGTGTCCTTCTGTGGGGGCTGCATGAGAGCTGCATTTCATTGATGGGATCATGAATTCACTGCTCTATATTGAAAGAGAAGATGCCACCATCACTCCGTGCCCATGGTCGCCGTGGACTTTCCCCAACATCCAAAACACACATCTATGGTCACCATTACATTTCTGAAGAAGAAGACCCGGGTGAAAGCGATTCAGTGGCCGTCTCCTGATCTGAACCCAATCAGGAAACACCTATGGGGGAATTCTGAAGAGATGACAATCACTCTCCATCCAGCATCCAGGCTCTAAAAGAGGTCGATCTTGAAGAATGGAAAAAAAAAAAAGATGGATGTAGCGATATGTTGCCAACTTGTTCATTCCATGCCTAGAAGACTCGGTGCTCTCCTTACAAATCGTATATATATATATATATATATATTATAGCTGCACGATTCTGGCCAAAATTAGAATCACGATTTTTTTGCTTAGAATAAAAAGATCTCGATTCTCGCAACGTAAAACCTTTCACATTATACAAAAAAAAAAAAAAAAAAAAAAATTGGTTAACTTTACTGGTTATTTTTTATTTTTTAATTCATTAACCGCTTCCCGACCGCCTCACGCAGATATACTGCGGCAGAATGGCACGGGCAGGCAAAATCAATTGCCTGCCCGTGGGTCGCGGGAGCTCCGTGACCCCGGCCGCGGGACCAGCGGACCCGATCGCGCTGGTGTCCCGCGATCGGGTCACGGAGCTGAAGAACGGGGAGAGGTCTGTGTAAACAAACCTCTCCCCGCGCTTCCTACTCTGCCTGTCACTGATCGGCTGTTCCCTGTCATCGGGAAAGCCGATCAGTGACGTCAGACATCAGCCCCGCCCCCTAATGTAAAAAAAGACACACGTTATAACCCCTCCCCTCCCACTCCCCTAGTGGTTAACTCTTTCACTACCACTGTCATTTACACAGGAATCAGTGCATTTAAATAGCACTGATTGCTGTATATAAATGACAATGGTCCCAATAATTTATCAAAAATCTCCGATGTGTCCGCCATTATGTCGCACTAAAAATAAAAAAAAATTAAAAAAAAAAAAAAAAAAAAAAAAACGCTGATCGCCCGCCATTACTAGTAAAAAAAATAAATTATTACTAAAAAATGCTATAAAACTATCCCTATTTTGTAAACGCTATAACTTTTGCGCAAACCATTAAATAATCGCTAATTGCGATTTTTTTACCAAAAATATGTAGAAGATACGTATCGGCCTAAACTGAGGAAAAAATTATTTTTTTTTATATATCTTTTTGGGGATATTTATTATAGCAAAAAATATTGCATTATTTTCAAAATTGTTGCTCTATTTTTGTTTATAGCGCAAAAAATAAAAACCGCAGGGGCGATCAAAAGAAAGCTCTATTTGTGGGAAAAAAAGTACGCCAATTTTGTTTGGGAGCCACCGTCGCACGACCGCGCATTTGTCAGTTAAAGCGACGCAGTGGCGAATCGCAAAAAGGGGCCAATTGGTCCGGGGCTGAAGTGGTTAAAGTAATTTTTTCCAAAAAAATTGCATTTGAAAGACCGCTGAGCAAATACAGTGTGACATAAAATATTGTAACAACCACCATTGTATTCTCTAGTGCAGGGGTGCCCAACCAGTGGCAGGGGGGGCCACATGTGGCCCGCGGAGCCCTCTGATGTGGCCCGCGACCTCCTGTTCTGGGATGACTGGTTGGCAAGCCCAGATTGCAGGTTGCCAACCTGCCATCCCAGAGCTTCAGTGTTGTGAATGAAGCCGGCGGTAGAGGAAGCAAGCGGCTTTTCAGAAAGTGCACCACACCTGTAGGATATAATAGAGGTCAATGGCAAAGTGCAGCTAACCGGCGGGAAAACCACAGGTACACTGCACCGCACCCACGGTGTGGGTAGACTGCAGACCATCAGTGTAAAAGCAGCCTTAGGCCCCTTTGACACGATCGGTCCAACCCAATCGGACCCACCATTTACCTCTATGGAGCTGCAGATGCAAACAGACTTTTGTACGTTTACACCTGCCTACCTCCAATCCGATCTGCTAAAATAAAAAACAGAAGTGGATCTGTCCCCTTGCATCTGATTGGATCAGAGGGTCCATAGAGTAGATTGGGCTGTGTCTGCTTTGCATATGCAGACTGGACACAAACCTGTCATCTGCCCACTCCGCTCATTGTGGCCCGCGACTGGTTACTTTGGCCCCTTTCACACTGGGGCAGGGAGCCGCGGTGACGGTAAAGCAGCGCTATATTTAGCGCCGCTTTACCGTCGTTTTAACCGCGGTTTTCGGCCGCTCGCGGTGCGGTTTTACCCCCCACGTAGCGGCGCTTTGCGGCGGTATTGCCGCGGTTTCACCGCGGTGTCCCATTCTAATCAATGGGAAGGAGCGGTATAGGAGCGGTGAATACACGCTCCTATACCGCTCCAAAGATGCTGCTAGCAGGACTTTTTTTGCCGTCCTGCTAGCGCACCGCTCCAGTGTGAAAGCCCGCATTCACACTGGAGTTAAAGGGCCCGGATTTTTTCATGCGGTGAACAGGCACTATTTTTTGCGCTGTGAAAAACGCTGTGAAAAACGCCCCGGTGTGAAAGGGGCCTAAGTCGCTTAAGTGGCCCTCGACTTTCAAAACATTGGGCACCGCTGCTCTAGGGTGTCTATCAAAAAAAATATACTTGAAACCAACAAATGTCAGAAAAAGTTTTAGTGTTTTAGTCTATTCCATTGACAAATTGTTACAATGTTTATACTTAAGTTCAACTGATAAAAGAATGTTTTGATTCTTGGGAGACATTGAGGTGATTGCGACTTGTCCTTTGACCAATAAAAACAAATTCCTTTGCTTCTGGTATCGATAAAACCTCATGCCAAATTTACAAAAAAAAAAAAAAATGGTGTGGGGTTCCCCCCCCAGGTTCATACCAGAGTCAGATTTGGATCTTGTAGGGAAACCCCAAGCCAAAAGTGAAATAAATAAATTAATGAATTAATTAAACAAAAAGAAGGCGTGCTTCCCCACTTTTGGTCTGGTATGGATTTTTGAGGGGGAAACCCCACAGCAAAAAATAAAAAAAAAAAAAATAAATTAAAAAAAAGGCGTGGGGTCCCTCAAAATCCATACCAGATCCTTTTCCAAGCATTCACCCGGCCCACCCCAAGGCACATTATCCCCATGGGGACAAGGGCCTCTTCCTGACAACCCTGGGCAGAGGTTGTGGGGGTCTTCGGGCAAGGGGCTTATCGGATTTTGGAAACCCCCTTTAAGAAAGGGCCCCCCCCCCCCATGTGAATGAGTATGGTGTACATTGTACCCCTACCCATTCACACCAAAAAAAAAAAAAAATTAGCTTGAAGTGGTTATACGGCGGTGATGCCAATAAGCCGCTCGGCCGTTATCACCAGGCGTGGGAGGGGACATCCCCACCCCCCACCCACCCTCCTGCCGCCTTCCTCTGCTCTGCCCTGGTCTCCCATCCCACCGTGAGACCAGAGCGACCATCCGGCACGGCCACCGACTGTTTGAAGTCCTGAACAAAGCCGGAAACGGCTCTGATCGGGTCTATGTAAAAACACGGAAGCGGCTCACAACGTCACTTCCGGTTTACTCGGCTGCCAATGGCGCATATTAAAAAAAAAAAATTAAAAAAAAAAAACAAACACACACAGTATTGCAAAATGCCAATTTTGCCGTTTTTAATTCTCTGAAGTGCAAAGGGGGGATTTGGGGTCCCCCTATCCCTCCATAAAAAGAGTACCTGTCACCACCTATTACTGTCACAAGGGATATTTACATTCCTTGTGACAGCAATAAAAGTGTTCCAATTTTTTTATTTTATTAAATTTTTTTTAAAAAGGGACAGTTTTCAATAAAAAATAAGAGAAAAAAGATTTTTTTTTTTTTAAAAGGGCGCCGTGAGAGCTCGCACACCACACTGCAACTCTAAACAGGTAACCGTTAAAACATTTTAAACGTCGCCTATGAAGATTTCTAAGTACCGTAGTTTGTCGCCATTCCACGAACATGTGCAATTTTAAAAAGCGTAAAACGTTAAGTATCTATTTACTCGGGGTAACATCATCTTTCACAATATGCATAAAAATTGGGCTAACTTTACTGGTTTCTTATTTTTTTCCAATTAAAAAAAACAAAAACAAAAAATTGCGTTAGTCATAAAATATTGCATATCTTTGCTAAGAAAAAAAAAATTATTATTATTAAAAAAATAACTAAATATATATATAAAAAAAATGTTTTAATTAATAATAACTTTGGGGATTCCAAGTAATTTTCGAGCAACAAATACGGATTTGAACTTGCCAGGAATAGGCTTGGTCCAGAAGTGGTTAATAAAGAACTTGTCAAAAACTGTTGTTTTTTGGAACACTACACAGCTTTTTTTTTTTTGGGTGAATGGATAGGGTTTAAAATGTACCCCATACTCACTCACATGGGGGGGGGGGCAGGATCCAGGGGCTTCTAGATTCCGCTAAGGCCCCTGCCCACAGACCCCCAAACCCACCGCCCAGGGTTGTCGAGAAGAGGTCCTTGTGCCCATCAACATGACCTAGAGCAGTAGGTTATAACTTACAACCATGTCACTGCTGTTCCAATATTGGAACATGAGGCAGTAATGGGTTAATTATATTTTATAATAATAATACTTTTTTTAGATTGTAAGCTCTAACGAGCAGGGCCCTCTCATTCCTCCTGTATTGAATTTTATTGTAACTGTACTGCCTGCCCTCACGTTGTAAAGCGCCATATAATAATAATAATAATAATATATAAATAATAATAATAATAATAATAATATTTTTATATAATAAATATAATAAAAATCTAATATATCAATTATAATAGTTTTAAATTAAGAATAATAATAATAAAAATATATATATATTTATATTTAGAAAATAGATATATATTTTATACTAACAGTCCAGTTCCTGTAAAATGAGATACTAAAATAGCACTGTTTTAGTATCTCATTTTACAGGAACTGGACTGTTATATTTTATTACTATCTATTTTCTATGTTTTTTTATCTTTTAAACAGCTGCTTAGTCCATTATTTATCTGTATATTATATTATATATATTTTTATATTTATATATATATTTTATTATATCATATATATATATATATATATATTTTCGATATATTTGATTTAGATTAGAACTGTCTGGACGCACCCGGCGCTGAGTAGTGTATGATAGGCCATTAATATACACTCTTCTTGAGATAGAGCGATATATATATATATATATACATATATATATTATTATAGATATATATATATATATATATATTATATATATATATATATATATATATATATTTTTTTTTTCTTTTTAATAATAATTATTTATTATATGTGAACCTATGCACCTAATGCATCTCTTGTTTTATACATTTTTTTGCCTTCGACTGTGTATTCTCATGTAAATTAAATGACTGCATCCTTACTGTATGTATCTTTGTCCTATGGCGCCCTGCGAAGCTACTTCTCTGGATTTTCTGTATTTCTGCACCTCTATCACCTGTTTTTTTTTGATGGTTTTGTTCTAAAATCTTAAAAAATAAATAAATAATAATAAAAAAAAAAAAATGTATTGAAGAAAAGAAAAACATCAAATAAAAAAAAATTATATCATTATAATATTATATATATTATATATATATATATATATATATATATATATTATATATATATATATATATATATATATATATATATATATATTTACACACATACATACACACACACACACACACACTCACACACACACATTATATATAAAATTTATTTTTATTATTAGTATTACAATAAAAATAATGTATGACATCATTTTGGCCCAAGTCAGAAAGTAATGGAAGAAAATGTTAATATTTTTTTTTTTTTTTTTTATTAAAACAAGTAAATATAATATACCTTCATATCTATTTACTAATGCTAGCAGCAAAATGTTGATTAAGTGAATTTCCACTTTAAAAGTAAATGTAGAGTTACCCTTTAAATCCGTAGCTCGTCACGCGTCAAAAACGTTGCGCCGGTTATCCGCAGGTAAGGAAGAGCCGAGCTGCCTCAGGTTTCCGATTTTCTCTAAATATAATCCACAACAGCTACACGTGTTATGACAGCCGCCCTGCGCACGCACAGCCCCCCGAGGACGATTGGATGGAGGGATTCGATCCGAGAGAGAGAGAGAGGCTGATCTGTCCCGACGGCAACATTTCCCATTACTAAAGCTCGGTGACGGGGGAATGAAATCCCTGGCTGGGGATCACATCTCCCAGGATGCAGTGCAGGGAGAATGTGCAACACCAGCACTGGCCGCTGACGTCAATCCAGGAGATAACGGAGGAAATAACAACCCTGTGCAATAAAATCCCTCGCTGCAGGATGACATCAGGAGCCCTGGAACTGGAAAGACTGGAACCATCGGGGATGGAAGAGTCGCATCATCGCCCGCGGAACATGGATTGCAAAACGTAACCACTTCTATGCCGGGACATTCTTTACTTTTATTTTTTGCACACATGTTCTGCTTTTCTTTTTATTTTTTGCTAGAAACTACTGTAAACCCTCCAAAAAAAAAATAAATAAATAAAAGAGAATAAAAAAAAATACCCTGGGAGAATAAAACAGCGTTAGTTGCATATTTTTTTTTTTTTTTTTTTTAATGTCGCACGATATTGGCGCATTTATTTTTAAAATGTATCTTTTTTGGGGAAAAAAAAAAAAAATACACCAAAATGAATTTTAGGCTCCGTTCACAATATTCTAAAAGCAGAGACCCTGGAGAATAAAACAGCGGTAGTTGCATTTTTTTTTTTTATGCCGCACGATATTGGCACATTTATTTATAAAATGTAGCTCTTTCAAAAAAAATAAAAATATATACTAAAATTAATTTTAGGCTCCGTTCACATCGCCGCGTTCCGAATTGCAAGCGGAATCGTTGCAATAGCGGGAACCGGTGCATTGCCCATTCATTTTTAATAGCATCCCCAAAGCGCATTTTTTTTTTATGTCGCATGACATTGGCGCATTATTTTATAAAGTGTATCTTTTCAGGAAAAAAATTAAAAAAAAAAAAAAAAAAAAAAAAAAAAAACACACTAAAATGTATTTTAGGCTCTGTTCACATTGCCACATTCCGTGCGATTCATTGGGTGACAAATGCGGTAGAAACCAAAAAAAAGTATATAAAATATTCTAAAAGCAGAGACCCTGGAGAATAAAACAGCGGTAGCGGCAGTTTTTTTTTTTTTTTTTTAATGTCGCACGATATTGGCACATTTATTTATAATATGTATCCCTTCCGGAAAAAAAAAAAAATACACTAAAATAAATTTTAGGCTCCGTTCACATCACCGCATTCCCCATGATTAATTGGGTGACAAATGTGGTAGAAACCAAAAAAAGTATATAAAATATTCTAAAAGCAGAGACCCTGGAGAATAAAACAGCGGTAGTTGCATTTTTTTTATGTTGCACGATATTGGCGCATTTATTTTTAAAATGTATCTCTTTCGGAAAAAAATAAAATAAAAAATGATATTAATATATATATATATATACTAAAATTAATTTTAGGCTCCGTTCACATCGCTGCGTTCCGAATCGAAAGCATAATCGTCGCAATAGCGGCATATGCGTGCGTTCCCGGTGCATTGCCCATTAATTTTTAATAGCATCTCCAAAACGCGGCGTGACTTTTCCGCAAATTCATTGGGTGACAATCGCGGTAGAAACCAAAAAAAAAAAAAAAGTATATCATTTTCTAAAAGCAGAGACCCTGGAAAATAAAACAGCGGTAGTTGCATTGTTTTTTTATGTCGCATGACATTGGCGCATTATTTTATAAAGTATCTTTTCAGGAAAAAAATAAATAAATAAATAATAAATAAAATAAAAAAAACACACTAAAATGTATTTTAGGCTCCGTTCACATTGCCCAGCGATTCATTGGGTGACAAATGCGGTAGAAACCAAAAAAAGTATATAAAATATTCTAAAAGCAGAGACCCTGGAGAATAAGACAGCGGTAGTTGCATTTTTTTTTTTTTTGTTTTAATGTCGCACGATATTGGCACATTTATTTATAATATGTATCTCTTGCGGAAAAAAAAAAAAAAATACACTAAAATGAATTTTAGGCTCCGTTCACATTGCCGCGTTCCCCGCGATTAATTGGGTGACAAATGCGGTAGAAACCAAAAAAAGTATATAAAATATTCTAAAAGCAGAGACCCTGGAGAATAAGACAGCGGTAGTTGCATTTTTTTTTTATGTTGCACGATATTGGCACATTTATTTTTAAAATGTATCTTTTTCGGGACAGAAAAATAAATAAAAAATACACCAAAATGAATTTTAGGCTCCGTTCACATCGCCGCGTTCCCCACGATTGATTGGGTGACAAATGCGGTAGAAACCAAAAAAAGTATATAAAATATTCCAAAAGCAGAGACCCTGGAGAATAAGACAGCGGTAGTTGCATTTTTTTTTTTTTTTTTTATGTTGCACGATATTGGCGCATTTAATTATAAAATGTATCTCTTTAGAAAAAAAAAAAATACACTAAAATTAATTTTAGGCTCCGTTCACATCGCCGCTTTCCGAATTGCAAGCGGAATCGTCGCAATAGCGGCATATGCGTGCGTTCCCGGTGCATTGCCCATTTATTTTTAATAGCATCCCCAAAACATGGCGCGACTTTTCCGCAATTCATTGGGTGACAATCGCGGTAGAAACCAAAAAAAGTATATAAAATATTCTAAAAGCAGAGACCCTGGAGAATAAAACAGCGGAAGTTGCATTTTTTTTATGTCGCACGATATTGGCGCATTTATTTTTAAAATGTAGCTCTTTCGAAAAAAAAAAATATATACTAAAAATGAATTTTAGGCTCCGTTCACATTGCCGCGTTCCGAATCGCAAGTGGAATCGTCGCAATAGCGGCATATGCGTGCTTTCCCGGTGCATTGCCCATTTATTTTTAATAGCATCCCCAAAACGCGGCGCTACTTTTCCGCAATTCATTGGGTGACAATCGCGGTAGAAACCAAAAAAAAAAGTATTTTCTAAAAGCAGAGACCGTGGAAAATAAAACAGCGGTGGTTGCATTTTTTTTTTTTATGTTGCATGACATTGGCGCATTATTTTATAAAGTATCTTTTCAGTAAAAAAATAAATAAATAAAAAAATTTAATAAAAAAAAAAACACACTAAAATTTATTTTAGGCTCTGTTCACATTGCCACATTCCCCGCGATTCATTGGGTGACAAATGCGGTAGAAACCAAAAAAAAAAGTATATAAAATATTCTAAAAGCAGAGATCCTGGAGAATAAAACAGCGGTAGTTGCATTTTTTTTTTTTTTATGTCGCACGATATTGGCACATTTATTTATAATATGTATCTCTTAAAAAATACACTAAAATGAATTTTAGGCTCCGTTCACATCGCCGCGTTCCGAATTGCAAGTGGAATCGTCGCAATAGTGGCATATCGTGGGACGCCCGTGCGTTCCCGGTGCATTGCCCATTGATTTTTAATAGCACCCCCAAAATGCAACGCGACTTTCCCGCGATTCATTGGGTGAAAATTGCGGTAGAAACCAAAAAAAGTATACCATTTTCGAAAAAGCAGAGATCCTGGAGAATAAAACAGCGGTAGTTGCATTTTTTTTTTCCATGTCGCATTTATAAAAATGTATCTCTTCCGGAAAAAAAAAAATAAAAAAAAAAAATACACTAAAAATTAAATTTTAGGCTCCATTCACACCTCGTTCCGATTTGCGGGGTGGAATAAATCGCAAATCGCGGGACGCCGGAAGTCGTTACTTCCTCTTCATTGGACGTTCCCGACGCATTGCCCGTTGATTTTTAATAGCACCCCAAAAACGCGATGCGAATTTCCCCATGAGTCATCAGGTGACAATTGCGGTAAAAGTGAGCAAACAGAAATTGCAGGACGCCCATCGCCCCAAAACAAATACAGGCGCTTCTTTGGGGGGCGATGGGCGTCCTGCGATTCTATTTGCACGTTTTTTTTTTACCGCGATTCTATTTGCACGTTTTTTTTTTACCGCGATTGTCTCCCCCCCGTGATATGTGGAGCTGTGCGTCAAGTAAACAGATACCAAACATGTCAAGTCTTGAAATTGGGCACACTCGTAAACATGCAAAAAATAAAAAATAAAAAGGTTTAAATTAAAAACTACAGTACCCCAAACTCTCTATAGGCGATGATTTAACCACTTCATTACAGGGCCAATACTGACACTTCTCACAAATTTCGGAAAAAAATAAATAGTAAAAAAAAAAAATTATAAATAATAATATATTAATAAAAAAATATATATATATTATATATCTTATTTATTTATATTTATATTTATTTTTTTTTTATTTTTTTTTTTTTTTTTATTATTATTATTTATATTTTTTTTTTTTTTTTTTTTTTACTATTTATTTTTTTCCGAAATTTACACACATACACACACATACATATATATTTTAAGCAGAGGCCCTAGAGCAGGGATATGCAATTAGCGGCCCTCCAGCTGTTGCAGAACTACAAGTCCCATATGAGGCATAGCAAGACTCTGACAGCCACCAGCACGACACCCAGAGGCAGAGGCATGACGGGACTTGTAGTTTTGCAACAGCTGGAGGTCCGCTAATTGCATATCCCTGCCCTAGAGAATAAAATGGTGGGTGTTGCAATGGTTTATGTCACGCGGTATTTGCACAGCGGTTGTTCAAACGCAATTTTTTTGGGGGAAAATAAATACACTTTAAATGAATTTGATTGCACACAAAACACAATATAGCAACCCATTTTTTTTTGTAAAACATAAAAGATAGAGATGCACCAAAATTTCAGAGGCCTCTTAAAATAAAGCATTGTAAAAAAAAGAAAAAAAAAAAAAATTAAAATTAAAAGAAAAATTCAGTGGCAGAAACATATCGGGCAAAAATTGTGTTTTCGGCACTTTGCTGATAAAGAAATAAGCATCGAAAAAAACATTTTGCCGTGCTTATTGTGTGTTTTTCATAGGCCATGTGACTCAAAAACTGCGTTGATAACTAGGGGTGCATCGGATCGTCGCCGATCCGTGATCCGAACGGGCCACCCCGTTCGGATCGGCACACCCCGCGATCCGCGGCCTCGGCATTAGGAAAGGCCGCGGCTTCGGCCTAGCTCCGGAGCGGCGGCGGCCATCATGGTACACCCGGCCACTGTTTACAATGTGATCGCTCCGTCAAATTTGACGGAGCAATCACTTGTAAACATACCCTGCATTACCCAGCCAATATCCTGCATTGACCCTGCATTAACCCTGCAAATACTCTGCATTAACCCTGCATATACTCTGCATTAACCCTGCATATACTCTGCATATACTCTGCATTACCCAGCCAATACTCTGCATTACCCAGCCAATACTCTGCGATACTCTGCATTACCAGCCAATACTCTGCGATACTCTGCATTAAACCTGCATTTACTCTGCGATACTCTGCATTAACCCTGCATATACTCTGCGATACTCTGCATTACCCAGCATATACTCTGCATTACCCAGCATATACTCTGCGATACCCAGCCAATACTACAGTGGGGAGAGGATGTGGATATTACAGTGGGGGAGATGAGTGGATATTACAGTGGGGGAGATGACGTGGATATTACAGTGGGGGAGATGAGTGGATATTACAGTGGGGGGAGATGACGTGGATATTACAGTGGGGGAGAGGATGTGGATATTACAGTGGGGGAGAGGATGTGGATATTACAGTGGGGGAGATGTGGATATTACAGTGGGGGGGATGACGTGGATATTACAGTGGGGGGAGATGACGTGGATATTACAGTGGGGGAGATGACGTGGATATTACAGTGGGGGAGATGTGGATATTACAGTGGGGGGATGACGTGGATATTACAGTGGGGAGAGGATGTGGATATTACAGTGGGGAGAGGATGTGGATATTACAGTGGGGGAGTTGACGTGGATATTACAGTGGGGAGAGGATGTGGATATTACAGTGGGGGGATGACGTGGATATTACAGTGGGGGGATGACGTGGATATTACAGAGGGGGAGATGACGTGGATATTACAGTGGGGGAGATGACGTGGATATTACAGTGGGGGAGATGACGTGGATATTACAGTGGGGACTATATGGTGGCGGAATTTTCACAGGTTTTTGCAAATTCAATTATTATTTGCTGATCCGAAAAATGATCCGATCCGTGACTCCTGATCCGAGGATCGATCCGATCCGTGAGTTTTTTGATCCGTTGCACCCCTATTGATAACATAAGACAGGTGCGTTATTGATGCGTTTTCAATGCATTTCATCTGGGAGGTGCATTTATGGTACTTTTTTTTTATTTTTTTTAACTGACCAAAAATGCAGCAAGCAAGATTTTTAACACAACAGAAGCGCAACGGACCCGTGGGAAGACATACATAGAATTTAAAGGGATGCATTTTTTCTTGAGCTTTTCTTGCACTAAAAAAGGTGCAAGATAATGGCTGATAATAAATTCATATTCATTTAAGTTCATAATAAAATTAAAAAAGTCGAATACAATTATATATATATATATATATATATTTATATATATATATATATATATATATATATATTTTTTTTTTTTTTTATTAATAATAAAAAAATATTATTAATAATAAACAAATTAATAATAATAAAAATAATATATATATATATATATATATAAATTATATATTATAATTTTTTTATTATTATTATTATTATATATTATGTTTTTTTATTAATTTTATTATTATAAAATTTTTTTTATTATTATTAATAATAAAAAAAATTATATTATATATATATATATATATATATATTTATATATATATATATATATATTTTTTTTTTATTATTAATAATAATAAAATTAATAATATATATGTCATTTTCGGTTTTGGTCTCAGCCAAGTGCATCCTGCGTTCTTGGGACCAAAATTTCCCATTCGGAGCACCTCTAATGAAAGGGGGATGTTGTTACGCCGAGTAAATAGATACCCAACATGTCACGCTTTAAAATTGCGCCCTTTCTGTGGAATGGCGCCAAAACTACCGTACTTAAAATTCTCCATTAGGCGACATTTTTAAACGCCTTCACAGGTTACCAGATTAGAGTTGCAGGGGGAGGTCCACCACTAGAAAATATCGATCTCGCTATAACATTTGCAACAATACCTCACACGTGTGATGCGAATGCCGTTTACATACATGTGTGTGGCACTTGCGCGGGGGGGGGGGGGGGGCAATTTATATTTTTATTACTTTATTTAAATACATTTTTTTTTTTTTTTACACTAGCTCATACATTTTTTTTTTTTTTTTTTGTATTAACTTTATTGCCATCCCAGGAGATGAACAACATCCCTTGTGACAGCATGGGCCGTGACAGGTACTCTTTATGGAGAGATGTGGGGTCTATTAGTGCCGCCGTCGCATCGCTCCTGGGCTTCCGCAATCGCATGGCAGAGCCCGGGAAAGGCATCAAATTTTTGATACCGGGACCTGTGGGTGTAGACAGACAATCTCTCGGTGTGACCACTTGGGGGCGTCCTAATGTAATGAAGTGGTTGAAAGATTTTACGGGTCATCAGTTTAGAGCGAACCGTGATTTATGACCCTGGAATTCCTCTTCTCACACCCAACGTTTATGACCAGACCTCACGTGTTGCGCAACTGATGTTTACATACGTGTGCTCGCCCTACACGGCGCTATTTATATGTTGTATGTATGGGGCTTTAAAAAAATAAAATAAAATAAAAAAATCTACTTTTTTTTTTTTAGAATTTATTAACCGCTTCTGTCCAGACTATAGCCAAATGACAGCTACAGCGCGGGCTTATGATCATGAGGCCCCCGTCCGCTGGCTGGCGCGCTCTGTGATCGATGTGTCCTGATCACAGGTAAGAGAAAAGGGACAATCACAGCCGCTCTTTACCATGTGATTAGCTGTGTCCAATGACGGCTGATCACGATGTAAACACATTTGCAGGTTATTGGCATTCCTTTCCTCGTGCCGACACAGCGTGAGAAGAGGAGAGCTGGCCATCAGGGCAGTCCCCATCAGTGTCAGCTTCCAATCAGTGTAGCCTATCAGTGCCACCTCATCAGTGCCCATCATTACCGCCAATCAGTGCCACCTCATCAGTACCCATCATTACCGCCAATCAGTGCCACCTCATTAGTACCCATCAGTACCACCAATCAGTGCCCATCAGTACTGCCAATCAGTGCCCATCAGTGCCACCAATCAGTGTCACCCATCAGTGCCGCCAATCAGTGTCACCCATCAGTGCCGCCAATCCCTGCCCATCATTGTCCCCTATCAGTGCCTCCTCAGTGCCCATCAATGCCACCAATCAGTGCCTCCTCATCAGTGCCCATGAATGCCGCCTATCAGTGCCCATCAGTACCGCCAATCAGTGCCCATTGCTGCCAATCAGTGCCCGTCACTGCCTCCCTAGTGTCACCCATCAGCGCTGCCAATCACTGCCCATCAGTACCGCCAATTAGTGCCCATCACTGCCTCCTCAGTATTACCCATCATTGCATCAATTACTGCCACCTCAGTGTCACCTCAGTGCCCATCAATGCCACCAATCGGTGCCCATCAGTGCCTATGAATGCCGCCTATCAGTGCCTATCAGTACCGCCAATCAGTGCCCATTGCTGCCAATCAGTGCCCAGTGCCCATCACTGCCACCCATCAGTGCTGCCAATCACTCCCCATCAGTATTACCCATCATTGCGTCAATTACTGCCACCTCAGTGTCACCTCAATGCCCATCAATGCCACCAATCAGTGCCGCCAATCAGCGTCACCCATCAGTGCCGCCAATCAGTGCCGCCAATCCCTGCCCATCATTGTCCCCTATCAGTGCCTCCTCAGTGCCCATCAATGCCACCAATCAGTGCCTCCTCATCAGTGCCCATGAATGCCGCCTATCAGTGCCCATCAGTACCACCAATCAGTGCTGCCAATCAGTGCCCGTCACTGCCTCCTTAGTGTCACCCATCAGCGCTGCCAATCACTGCCCATCAGTACCGCCAATTAGTGCCCATCACTGCCTCCTCAGTATTACCCATCATTGCATCAATTACTGCCACCTCAGTGTCACCTCAGTGCCCATCAATGCCACCAATCGGTGCCCATCAGTGCCTCCTCATCAGTGCCCATGAATGCCGCCTATCAGTGCCTATCAGTACCACCAATCAGTGCCCATTGCTGCCAATCAGTGCCCAGTGCCCATCACTGCCTCCTTAATGTCACCCATCAGTGCTGCCAATCACTCCCCATCAGTATTACCCATCATTGCGTCAATTACTGCCACCTCAGTGTCACCTCAGTGCCCAATGCCACCAATCAGTGCCCATGAATGCCGCCTATCAGTGCCCATCAGTACTGCCAATCAGTGCTGCCAATCACTGCCTCCTTAGTGTCACCCATCAGTGCTGCCAATCACTGCCCATCAGTACCGCCAATTAGTGCCCATCACTGCCTCCTCAGCATCACCCATCATTGCGCCAATTACTGCCGCCTCAGTGTCATCCATCAGTGCCCATCAATGCCTCCTCAGTGTCACCTCAGTGCCCATCAATGCCACCAACCAGTGCCCATCAATGCCGCCTATCAGTGCTGCCCATCAATGCCCCAGAGCCGCCAATCAGTGCCCATCACTGCCTCCTCACCAGTGCTGCCTCATCAGCACACATCAGTGAATGAGAAAAAATGACCCGCTTGCAAAATGTTATAACTATTTTATTTATTTTTTTATTTTTTCAGTCTTTTTTTGTTTGTTTAGAGAAAAATAACCCCCCCCCCAGGAGGTGATTAAATACCATCAAAAGAAATCTCTATTTGTGTGAATAAAATGATACAAAATGTGATGTGTGTACAGTGTTGTGTGACCGCGCAATTGTCAAAGTGTGACGGCGCTGAAAGATGAAAATTGGCTCGGCAGGAGGGGGGTAAAGGTAGCGCCGGTATCGAAGGGGTTCATATATCTTTATATTTTTCTACCTATAGGGGGGGTAACAAGCTCACTATGATAACCTGGACAGGCGACAGGCACTCTTATTGGGGGGTCTCTCTTACCCTCCAATGCAGTTATCCCAGCACAGATTGGGACATAGAAATAGTGTGAGGACGTTCCACGACCGTCACAGTGCAGAGCGGATTGGGAGGATTGCGCTGGGCAGAATACTATGACGTGATGGTGCAGAGCAGGGGTGTCCAAATTGTGGCCCGAGGGCCGGAGGGGTCCCTTAGCAAATCCCCCGTCACCTGTGACAACACACACACACACACACGAGGAACACAAGCAGGGAATAGGAGTCTCATGTCCGATGTACAGTCAGCTGTGAATGACCAACCAGCCAATCACAGCGCAGATCACAATAATCTGATTAGAGGGAGATTATGAAATAATCTGCAGAGAGTAGCAGTGTGCTGCATGGTGGGGGAGGGGATTATAGATTTTTTTTACATTCAACAGCTTCATGTGTCTGATCACGCAAAGACAGTATATACGACAAATGATATATAACCAATGTGAGGACGTTCCGCGTACGGCACACAGACGTTGTACGAGGACGTTCCCCGTACGGCACACAGACGTAGTATGAGGACGTTCCATGTACGACACACAGACGTAGTACGAGGACGTTCCGTGTACGACACACAGACGTAGTACGACACACAGACGTAGTACGAGGACGTTCCGTGTACGGCACACAGACGTAGTACGAGGACGTTCCGTGTACGATACACAGACGTAGTACGAGGACGTTCCGTGTACGACACACAGACCTGGTATGAGGACGTTCCCCGTAGGGCACACAGACCTGGTACGAGGACGTTCCCCGTAGGGCACACAGACCTGGTACGAGGACATTCCCCGTAGGGCACACAGACCTGGTACGAGGACGTTCCACGTACGGCACACAGACCTGGTACGAGGACGTTCCCCGTACGGCACACAGACCTGGTACGAGGACGTTCCCCGTACGGCACACAGACCTGGTACGAGGACGTTCCCCGTACGGCACACAGACCTGGTACGAGGACGTTCCCCGTACGGCACACAGACGTAGTATGAGGACGTTCTGCGTACGACACACAGACCAGGTATGAAGACGTTCCGTGTACGACACACAGACCTGGTATGAGGACGTTCCGTGTACAACACACAGACCTGGTATGAGGACGTTCCGTGTACAACACACAGACCTGGTATGAGGTCATTCCGTGTACGACGCCCAGACCTGGTATGAGGACGTTCCGTGTACGACACACAGACCTAGTATGAGGACGTTCCGTGTACGACACACAGACCTGGTATGAGGACGTTCTGTGTACGACACACAGACCTGGTATGAGGTATGAGAACGTTCCGTGTACGACACACAGACCTGGTATGAGGACGTTCCGTGTACAACACCCAGACCTGGTATGAGGACGTTCCGTGTACAACACACAGACGTAGTATGAGGACGTTCCGTGTACAACACACAGACCTGGTATGAGGACGTTCCGTGTACGACACACAGACGTGGTATGAGGACGTTCCGTGTACGACGCCCAGACGTAGTATGAGGACGTTCCGTGTACGACACACAGACCTGGTATGAGGACGTTCCGTTGTACGACACACAGACCTGGTATGAGGACGTTCCGTGTACAACACACAGACCTGGTATGAGGACGTTCCGTGTACGACACCCAGACGTAGTATGAGGACGTTCCGTGTACGACACACAGACCTGGTATGAGGACGTTCCGTGTACGACACACAGACCTGGTATGAGGACGTTCCGTGTACAACACACAGACCTGGTATGAGGACGTTCCGTGTACAACACACAGACCTGGTATGAGGACGTTCCGTGTACGACACACAGACCTGGTATGAGGACGTTCCGTGTACGACACCCAGACGTAGTATGAGGACGTTCCACATATGACACATATAGAAATATATATGACATGACAATGAATACACTTCTATGGGGATTTATAATAATGTGACGACACTCGCCCTGAATATGACGTCACAGTGGTGATCACATACCTGTCCGTACATGCGGAGCCCCGTCTCCGGTCACGATCTCCCCCCAGGAGGACATCGCCCCGCCTCTTCTTCTTCTTCTTCTTCTTCTTCTCCCCGTCTGACCCGTAACCAGCTCTCTGTATTCAGGTAACGCGCAGGACACGCCCCCGGCCAATCGGAGACATCGGGCGTGGTCCTAAGGACTCGGCGAGGCCCACGTGGCGGTGAGGTGTGACTGACGTCACGAGGAGCCTCGTGCGAGGTGAGCGGCTAAGATGTGATTCGTCAGATTCGGCGGCCCGTCAGAATGTGTAGCAGAAGTGACGTCCCGTCGCCGCCATCTTGCTCCACCTTGCACTTCTCGATAGTAAAGATACAATGAGAAGGGGAAAGCGGCCATCTTGTTACACCCACGGGAGTTGCGCATTTTACACTTATTTTTAACAGTAAACTGAGTTTATATAGTGAAATACAGCACTTAGACCGCCATCTGACTGGTTATATGTTGAGTTTCCAAAGCAGCGGCAAGCCTGCTCGCCTCACAGGTTTGCTAACCTGACAGAAGTTCGCTGCTTTAAAAATTAAACATATAAACATTCAGACGGAGTTCTAGGTACTGTATTTCACTATATAAACTCACTTTACTGGTAAAAAAAATAATTGTAAAATTGCAAAACTCCAGTGGGTGCAACAAGATGTCCGCTTTCCCCCTTCTCAGTGTATCCTTACTATGGAGGAGCGCGGGGTGTAGCAAGATGGCGGCAACGGAACGTCACTCTCCTTACACATTCCGACTGGTCGCCTAATCTGACGGAACACCTGCTGTGAACGCGCAATGAACCCCACATGACCGTGAGGTGTGAGGAGGGCGTGTCCGTGTCCCCTCAGAGCGTTTTCACAGCCAGACGAGGAATTTTTGCAACACCGGCCGGTGTGTGCGGGGTCACGACCGGGGGCTGGAGGTGATAATATAACATGTGTGACCCCCCCCCCTACACACACAACTACCAGGGGTTCCCTCACTTCCTGTTTTGGCTATGGAACAGGAAGTGAGGGGAAATCTTCATATGGGGACACCGTCTTTGTTGACAACCGCAGATTTCCTCATTTTTTTCCTCCTGTTCTTGCTATAAAACAGGAAGTGAAGGGAAATCTTAAAATGGGGACACCAGTTCTGGTGACAACCGGAGATTTCCCGCGCACTTAGCAGGATTTTTTTTCACTTGCTGTTACTGTTACAGGACAGGAAGTAAAGGAACATCTTCCAATGGGGACACCAGATCTGGTTGAAAATCAGGAGTTCCCCCCACTCTGGAGGGATTTCCTCTCATTTCCTGTTTTGGCTATGGGACAGGAAGTGAAGGGAAATCTTCCAAGGGGGACACTGGTTTCTGGTGACAACTGGAGGGTTTCCTCACTTCCTGTTTTGGCTATGGGACAGGAAATGGAGCGACATCTTTGGCTGGGGACACCAGTTGGGACAATCAGGGATTCCTCTCACTTTGGAGGGATTTCCTCTCACTTCCTGTTTTGGCTATGGGACAGGAAATGGAGAGACATCTTTGGCTGGGGACACCAGTTGGGGCAATCAGGGATTCCTCTCACTTCCTGTTTAGGCTATGGGACAGGAAATGGAGAGGAAATCTTTGGCTGGGGACACCAGTTGGGACAATCAGGGATTCCTCTTACTTTGGAGGGATTTCCTCTCACTTCCTGTTTTGGCTATGGGACAGGAAATGGAGAGACATCTTTGGCTGGGTACACCAGTTGGGACAATCAGGGATTCCTCTCACTTTGGAGGGATTTCCTCTCACTTCCTGTTTTGGCTATAGGACAGGAAGTGATGGGAAATCTTCCAAGGGGGACACTGGTTTCTGGTGACAACTGGAGGGTTTCCTCACTTCCTGTTTTGGCTATGGGACAGGAAATGGAGCGACATCTTTGGCTGGGGACACCAGTTGGGACAATCAGGGATTCCTCTCACTTTGGAGGGATTTCCTCTCACTTCCTGTTTTGGCTATGGGACAGGAAATGGAGAGACATCTTTGGCTGGGGACACCAGTTGGGGCAATCAGGGATTCCTCTCACTTCCTGTTTAGGCTATGGGACAGGAAATGGAGAGGAAATCTTTGGCTGGGGACACCAGTTGGGACAATCAGGGATTCCTCTTACTTTGGAGGGATTTCCTCTCACTTCCTGTTTAGGCTATGGGACAGGAAATGGAGAGACATCTTTGGCTGGGGACACCAGTTGGGACAATCAGGGATTCCTCTCACTTTGGAGGGATTTCCTCTCACTTCCTGTTTTGGCTATGGGACAGGAAATGAAGGGAAATCTTCCTAATAGGGACACTGGTTCTCGTGACAACCAGGAATTTCCTCTCGCTTTGGGGGAATTTTCTCACTTCCTGCTGTGGCTATGTGACAGGAAATTAAGGAAAATCTCCCTACGGGGACACCAGTTGTGGCCACAATCCGTTTTTTCTATCACTTTGGTGGGATTTTCTCTCACTTCCTGTTGTTGCAAAGAAGCAGGAAGTGAAGGAAAATATTTTACTGGGGACTCTAGTTCTGGTAACAACTAGAGATTTCTTCTCACTTCCCACACCGGCTATAGGACAGGAAATGAAGGAAAATCTGCAAATGGGAACACTAGTACCGATGACGAGAATTATCTCTCCCACAGGGAGACTTTCTCACTTCCTGTTGTCGCAAAGAAGCAGGAAGCAAAGGAAAATCTTTTACTGGGGATACAAGTTCTGATGACAAACGGGAATGTCTTCACTTCCTGCTGTGGGTTAGGACAGGAAATTAAGGGGGGACTTCATCTGGGGACACAAGTTCTGGTGACACCCAGGGATTCTCTCACTTTGGAGGGATTTCCTCCCACTTCCTGTTTTGGACATGGAACAGGAAGTGAAGAAAAATCTTGAACTGGGGACTCCTAGTTCTGTTAACAACTAGAGATTTCCTCACTTCCCACACCAGCTATAGGACAGGAAATGAAGGAAAATCTTCAAATCTAGTACAGATGACAGGAATTTTCTCTCCCATAGGGAGACTTTCTCACTTCTCGTTGTTGCTATGGAACAGGACATGAAGGAAAAGCTTCTAATGGGGATACAAGTTTTGGTGACACCCCCAAGATTTCCTCAATTTGGTAGGATTTCCTCTCACTTCCTGCTGTGGCTGTGGGACAGGAAATGAAGGGAGATCTTTGATAAGGAACACTCAGGGATTCCCTCACTTCCCATTTTGGCTATGGGACAGGAAGTGAAGGAAAATCTTCCTATGGGGTTCTGGTGACAACTGGGGGACTTCCTTTTTACTTTGGAGAGACTTTCTCACTTCCTGTTGTTGCTCTGGGACAGGACGTGAAGGAACCGATGGCAGGAATTTTCTCTCCCATGGGAGATTTTCCCACTATGGGACAGGACATGAAGGAAAAGCTTCCAATGGGGACACACGTTTTGGTGACACCGCAAGATTTCCTCAATTTGGTAGTATTTCCTCTCACTTCCTGTTTTGGCTATGGGAAAGGAAGTGAAAGGAAATCTTCCTATGGGGGACACTAGTTTTGGTGACAACTGGGGGACTTCCTCTTACTTTGGAGAGACATTCTCACTTCCTGTTGTTGCTCTGGGGACGGGACGTAAAGGAAAAGCTTCCAATGGGGACACAAGTTCTGGTGACACCCCAGGATTTCCTCTCTTTGGCCGGATTTCCTCTCACTTCCTGTTGTTGCAAAGAAGCAGGAAGCAAAGGAAAATCTTTTACTGGGGACAAGTTCTGATGACAAACGGTAATGTTTTCACTTCCTGCTGTGGGTTAGGACAGGAAATTAAGGGGGGACTTCATCTGGGGACACAAGTTCTGGTGACACCCCAGGATTTCCTCTCTTTGGCCGGATTTCCTCTCACTTCCTGTTGTTGCAAAGAAGCAGGAAGCAAAGGAAAATCTTTTACTGGGGACACAAGTTCTGATGACAAACGGGAATGTCTTCACTTCCTGCTGTGGGTTAGGACAGGAAATTAAGGGGGGGACTTCATCTGGGGACACAAGTTCTGGTGACACCCAGGGATTCTCTCACTTTAGAGGGATTTCCTCCCACTTCCTGTTTTGGACATGGAACAGGAAGTGAAGAAAAAATCTTGAACTGGGGACGCTAGTTCTGGTAACAACTAGAGATTTCCTCACTTCCCACACCGGCTATAGGACAGGAAATGAAGGGAAATCTTCAAATCTAGTACAGACGACAGGAATTTTCTCTCCCATAGGGAGACTTTCTCACTCCCCGTTGTTGCTATGGAACAGGACATGAAGGAAAAGCTTCCAATGGGGACACAAGTTTTGGTGACACCCCCAAGATTTCCTCAATTTGGTAGAATTTCCTCTCACTTCCTGTTTTGGCTATGGGAAAGGAAAATCTTCCTATGGGGACACTAGTTCTGGTGACAACTGGGGGACTTCCTTTTACTCTGGAAAGACTTTCTCACTTCCTGTTGTTGCTCTGGGGACGGGACGTGAAGGAAAAGCTTCCAATGGGGACACAAGTTCTGGCGACTCCCCAGGATTTCCTCTCTTTGGCCGGATTTCCTCTCACTTCCTGTTTTGGATATGAAACGGGAAGTGAAGGAAAATCTTTGACAGTGTACACTAGTACTGATGACAGCCGGGAATTTCCTCTCACTTGGGGAGATGTTCTAACTTCCTGTTGTGGCTGTTGGAAAGGAAATGAAGGGCGATCTTTGATAAGGAACACTCAGGGATTCCCTCACTTTGGAGGGATTTCCTCACTTCCCATTTTGGCTATGGGACAGGAAGTGAGGGGAAATCTTCCAATGGGGACACTCGTTCTGGTGGCAACCAGGGATTCCCTCACTTTGTATGGATTTCTTCTCACTTCCTGTTTTAGTTAAGGGACAGGAAGTGAAGGGAAATCTCCCCAATGGGGACACAGGTGGCAAATCTGACAGGGGGTATAACCCTCCCTAATCCAAAAAAAAAAGTTTTGTCTTTAGTGACACTTTAATCATTTTTGGTGGTGGGGGGGCCCTTCCCGGCCACTGCAACTAAAGGGGGAGCAGCTAGGGGGTGGTAAAAATGTGCACCAACCACAGGGTCTTACTCCCCCCCCCCCAAACTGCTAGTGTCAGGGAGCCCAAAAACATCCCTCCTCAGCCAGGAGCCAGCCAGTGTGTGCGGGGTCACAGCCGGGGGCTGGAGGTGATAATATAACATGTGTGACCCCCCCTACACACACAACTACCAGGTGTTTCCTCACTTCCTGTTTTGGCTATGGAACGGGAAGTGAGGGGAAATCTTCCTATGGGGACACCACCTTTTGGTGACAACCGCAGATTTCCTCACTTTTTTTTGGAGGGATTTCCTCTCACTTCCTGTTGTTGCTATAAAACAGGAAGTGAAGGAAAATCTTAAAATGGGGACACCAGTTCTGGTGACAACCGGAGATTTCCGCTCACTTGGTGGAATTTATTTTCACTTCCTGTTGCAGTTACAGGACATTAAGTGAAGGAAAATCTTCCAATGGGGACACCAGATCTGAGTTGAACCAGGAATTTCCCCCACTTTGGAGGGATTTCCTCTCATTTCCTGTTTTGGCTTTGGGACAGGGAAGGAAAGGGAAATCGTCAACCGGGGACGCTGGTTCTGGTGACAACCAGGGATGGGATCTCCTCTTCTCTCCCCTCCCTCAGTTGGGGGATTCTGCACTTGACCTGGTGACCCCGTAGTGGGTGAGGTTTCTGGAGGGCACTGTAGGAGGTTGAGGGCAATATGGGACCCTGCTGGAGGCTCTGCAGCCTCCTGAGGGGCACTGTGGGTTGTTGGAGGGGCGCTGTGGAGGCTGAGGGCTGGCAGCTTTGCAGAAGACTGTGCGGCATTGTGGAATCCTGTTGGAGGCTGGGGGCACTGTGGAATCCTGTTGGAAGATGGGGGGCACTGTGGAATCATGTTGGAGGCTGGGGGGGGGGGGGTACTGTGGGACCCTTGTGGAGGCTGGGGGCACTGTGGAATCCTGTTGGAAGATGGGGGGCACTGTGGGACCCTGTTGGAGGTGGGGAGGCTGGAGGGGGGCACTGTGGGATCCTGTTGGAGGCGGGGGGTGGGGCACTGTTGGATCCTGTTGGAGGCGGGGGGTGGGGCACTGTTGGATCCTGTTGGAGGCTGGGGGGCACTGTGGAATCCTGTTGGAGGCTGGGGGGCACTGTTGGGTCCTGTTGGAGGCTGGGGGGCACTGTTGGATCCTGTTGGAGGCTGGGGGCAATGTGGGATCCTGTTGGAGGCTGGGGGGCACTGTGGGATCCTGTTGGAGGCTGGGGGGCACTGTTGCATTCTGTTGGAGGCTGGGGGGCACTGTGGGATCCTGTTGGAGGCTGTGGGGCACTGTGGGATCCTGTTGGAGGCTGGGGGGCACTGTGGGATCCTGTTGGAGGCTGGGGGCACTGTGGGATCATGTTGGAGGCTAGGAGCACTGTGGGATCCTGTTGGAGGCTAGGGGCACTGTGGGATCCTGTTGGAGGCTGGGGGCACTGTGGGATCCTGTTGGAGGTACGGGGGCACTGTTGCATCCTGTTGGAGGCTGGGGGCACTATGAGATCCTGTTGGAGGCTGGGGGCACTATGGGATCCTATTGGAGGCTGGGGGAACTGTTGCATCTTGTTGGAGGTTGGGTGGGCACTGTGGGATCCTGTTGGAGGCTGGGGGCACTGTGGGATCCTGTTGGAGGCTGGGGGTACTGTGGGATCCTGTTGGAGGCTGGGGGCACTGTGGGATCCTGTTGGAGGCTGGGGGCACTGTGGGATCCTGTTGGAGGCTGGGGCACTGTGGGACCCTGTTGGAGGCTGGGGGGGGTGGAGGTTGGGGTGGGCACTGTGGGATCCTGTTGGAGGCTGGGGGGTGGGGGATGTGTGGGGACCCTGTTGGAGGCTGGGGGCACTGTGGGACCCTGTTGGAGGCTGGGGGTATTGTGGGACCCTGTTGGAGGCTGGGGGTATTGTGGGACCCTGTTGGAGGCTGGGGGTATTGTGAGACCCTGTTGGAGGCTGGGGGCACTGTGGGACCCTGTTGGAAGCTGGGGGCACTGTGGGATTTCCTGTTGGAGGCTGGGGGCACTGTGGGATCCTGTTGGAGGCTGGGGCACTGTTGGACCCTGTTGGAGGCTGGGGGTATTGTGGGACCCTGTTGGAGGCTGGGGGTATTGTGGGACCCTATTGGAGGCTGGGGGCACTGTGCGATCCTGTTGGAGGCTGGGGGTATTGTGGGACCCTGTTGGAGGCTGGGGGTATTGTGGGACCCTGTTGGAGGCTGGGGGTATTGTGGGACCCTGTTGGAGGCTGGGGGTATTGTGGGACCCTGTTGGAGGCTGGGGGCACTGTTGGATCCTGTTGGAGGCTGGGGGCACTGTGGGATCCTGTTGGAGGCTGGGGGCACTGTGGGATCCTGTTGGAGGCTGGGGCACTGTGGGACCCTGTTGGAGGCTGGGGGCACTGTGGGATCCTGTTGGAGGCTGGGGGTATTGTGGGACCCTGTGAGAGGCTGGGGGTAATGTGGGACCCTTTTGGAGGCTGGGGGCACTGTGGGACCCTGTTGGAGGCTGGGGGGGGACACTGTGGGATCCTGTCGGAGGCTGGGGGGCACTGTGGGATCCTGTTGGAGGCTGGGGGTCACTATAAGGGCTGGAAGATCTGCAGCAGGCTGGGGAGGGGGGGCACTTTTGGTGGTTGAAGGGGCGCTATGGAGGCTGAGGGCTCTCAGGAGAGCTGTGAGCCACTATGGGAGGTTTGGTGGGGGGGGGGGGGGCACTGTGGGAGGTAGTTGCACACCTCCCAACATTTTTGAGATGGGAATGAGGGACACCTACCAGCAAACATATGTAGGCATGTGACACGCCCCCTGCCACACCCCCCTTAAAGGAGAATTAAACACTTTTTGAAAGATAAAGACACTTACAGTTATCTCTTTATTCACAACAGACAGACAATGATGGGACAGCCGTGTCGGGATTGAACTGGTTCCTGTAGCAGAGCCGGTATCTGTAAGTCTTCCTCATTTTGATTTAATAATGAAAAGTTTAATTCAGGCATCTTCTGTAGAAGGCGATTAATCCGGCGTCTGTCTATAGAACATTCGTTGTACGAAAAAGGTCAGAAATTGTGCAAAAAAACTGAACAAAATTCCACAGAATGTTTTCACATAGAGATGAACTTCTGTGTCACCGGCGCCATCTAGTGGCTGAAATGCAGAATGTTTGCTCGCAGAGGTGTTTCAGGAAACTATACCACGTTTTGGCCACCGGAGGGGGCTGACGATACAGGAGTTCATCTATTGGGGACAGAATGTTTCTGGCGTTCCTACAACAAACTTTTTATGACCCCCCCCCCCCTCCTTTTGTGTAATTTCTACAGCCCCGGGTCGCTCTATGAATTGCAGAGGAACACGCTACGAATTCACCTGCGATTCGGTGCGATTTTGATCCTCCGTCCATTTCGAAGGGCTCAAATTTTCACTCCCCGCATCGCACCGAAGGTAGTACACGCACTCTCCTGTTGCGACCGGATCACGTGGTCATTTTGTAAACCATGTGATCCGGTGCAGGCCAAAACGCACTGCGCGTGCGCGCGGTGTCGCTAACTTGACATCGACACTCTGCAGATTGCAATGGGCAGTGCGTTTTGGAAAGCGGGGGAGGGATGGTGGGTTCCCCACACTGCATTCTGCTGTAAACGGGGGGCCCTTCAAGCGGTTGTAAACCTTAACCCCTTCAGCCCCGGACCAATTGGCAGCCAAAGGACCAGGCCCCTTTTTGCGATTCGGCACTGCGTCGCTTTAACTGACAATTGCGCGGTCGTGCGGCGTGGCTCCCAAACAAAATTGGCGTCCTTTTTTTCCCCACAAATAGAGCTTTCTTTTGGTGGTATTTGATCGCCCCTGCGGTTTTTATTTGTTGCGCTATATAAACAAAAATAGAGCGACAATTTTGAAAAAAATTCAATATTTTTTTACTTTTTGCTATAATAATTATCCCCAAAAAATATATAAAAAAACATTTTTTTTCACTCAGTTTAGGCCGATACGTATTCTTCTACATATTTTTGGTAAAAAAAAAATCGCAATTAGCGATTATTGATTTGTTTGCGCAAAAGTTATAGTGTTTACAAAATAGGGGATAGTTTTATAGCATTTTTATTAATATTTTTTTTTTTTTACTAGTAATGGCGGCGATCAGCAATTTTTTTATTGTGACTGCGACATTATGGCGGACACATCGGACATTTTTTGACACATTTTTGGGACCATTGTCATTTATATAGTGATCAGTGCTATACAAATGCACTGATTCCTGTGTAAATGACACTGGCAGTGAAGGGTTTAACCAGGAGGTGGCAGTGTAGGGGTTAAGTGTGTTCTAGGGGCGTGTTGCTAACTGTGGGGGGCGTGGCTGTGTGTGACAGTCACTGATCTCTGCTCCAATCACAGGGAGCAGAGATCAGTCTCACTTGTTGCTAGGCAGAACGGGGAGATGCTGTTTACTTCCGCATCTCCCCGTTCGTCCTCCCCGTGAGACGATCGCGGGTATCCCTGTGGGACCCGCAACCGGACTCACGGGGGTCCTGACCGGCGCACACGCGATGGCATGGCGGCATATTCAAAGGGACATACCTGTACGTCCTTATGCCTGTCCGTGCCATTCTGCTGACGTATATGTGTGTTCGCCGGTCTTGATTGAACTGTAAGTTTGAAACCTCCAAACACAGGGGCGTCCCGTCCATTGTGGGCGTACGGGCACCGTCTCCCCTATCCAGCCCCACTGCCCTCCCTATACATGCGCCTGGCGGGGGTGGGCGGGGGGTTGTTTTTTGTAGCACCTGATTAGAGCCAGAGGCCCCTTTAGGCTTTAAAATAGGGTGGGCTCAGGGTGCAGAGCATTGCGTCCAGAGCCCAACCAGGTGTGTTGCAACAGCGAATGAATATTCGCTGTTGCAACACTGATCCTTCTCCTGGCCAATCGAGAAGCGGATCTGATACCCGTCACCTGATTAGCTGAAAGGACAGGCGATCTTATTGGACTCCTAGGAAGAGGGGAGGAGATGCACGGCTGAAGCGAGGAGAAGACATAGGTGCCACTGCCCGTAGAACCACCTTTCCCTGCAATTACAGCTGCAAGTCTTTTTGGGGGTGTCTCTACCAGCTTTGCACATTTAGAGAGGACATTTCTGCCCATTCTTCTTCTTTGCAAAATATCTCAAGCTCTGTCAGATTGGATGGAGAGCGTTCTGTGAACAGCAATTTTCAAGTCTTTCCACAGATTCTCAATGTGATTTAGGTCTGGACTGTGACTGGGCCATTCTAACACATGAATATGCTTTGATCTAAACCATTCCATTGTAGCTCTGGCTGTATGTTTCGGGTCGTTGTCCTGCTGGAAGGTGAACCTCCCCCCCCAGTCTCAAGTCTTTTGCAGACTCTAATGCCCCCTACACACGGTCGGATTTTCTGACGGAAAATGTCCTATCGGACAATGTTGTCGGAAATTCCGACCGTGTGTGGGCTCCATCGGACTTTTTCCGTCGGATTTTCCGACAGACAAAGTTTTATCTCCTGCTCTAAAAATTTTCCAACAGCAAAGTTCTATCAGACTTTTTCCGATCGCGTGTAGCGAATTCCGACGGACAAAGTGCCACGCATGCTCAGATCACATTACAAGACCAAAGCTATTGGCTACTAGCCTCTACGCAGTCCCGTCGTACGCAACGAACGTCACCATGTTAAGAATGATCGGATTTTCCGACAACTTTGTCCGACCGTGTGTATGCAACACCAGTGTCGGACTAAATCCGTCGGAAAAAATCCGACGGATTTTGTGGTCGGGATTTCCGACCGTGTGTACGGGGCATTACAGGTTTTCTTCTAAGATTGTCCTGTATTTGGCTCCATCCATCTTCCTGTCAACTCTGACCAGCTTCCCTGTCCCTGCTGAAGAAAAGCATCCCCACCACATGATGCTGCCACCACCATGTTTCACAGTTGGGATGGTGTGTTCAGGGTGATGTGCAGTGTTGGTTTTCTGCCACACATAGCATTTTGCTTTTAGGCCAAAAAGTAGAATTTTTGACTCACCTTATGGCTTTCTTTCAACAATGTCTTTCTTCTTGTCACTCTTCCATAAAGGGCAGATTTGTGGAGAACACGACTAACTGATGATGAGGCACTGATGAGCATTGATAGGTGGCACTGATGATTAGGTACTGGTGGGCATTGATAGGTGGCACTGATGATTAGGTACTGGTGGGCATTGATAGGTGGCACTGGTGGGTACTGCATAGCAGCAGTGCCTCTCTTTGTTCAGGACGGATGTTCCTCTGTCAGAAGCCGGTGATCGTCTTTTTGTCCTCTCTTGCTGTCAGCGGTAGGAAAAATAAAGCCGATTACCGATCTTCTGTTTACATCAGGTGATCAGCTGTCATTGGCTGTAGTTGGCTATCATTGGCTGACAGCTGATCACAAAGTAAAGGGTCGGGATCGGCCCCTTACTCCGATCAGCCAGGTCTCATTGACTCGGTGATCACAGAGCGGGGGGAGCGTAGGCAGCTCATGCACGGAAGGATGTATATGGAGGCCCTCCCGGCAATTAAGGCCCGCGCCGTCATTCGTCTATAGCGCGGGCGCGAGGTGGTTAAAGTATTTGTTAACCCACGGGGTACAATTCACATTATCCTCTCAGTTGCTTCTTGTAATGCCCTGTGACTGCGCTTTATAAAAAAAAAAATATATATAACTTGTTTACAGAGCGCAAATCTGCAATCACGTGACCTGCCGCCTCTCTCCTCTCTTGTATGGCGGCTGCAGGGGGCGGGGCCGAGGTTTTCCCGCTGACATCATTCAGGAGGGGAGGAGGAGAGAGGTGGCCCCGCCCCCTGCAGCCGTCATACAAGACAGGAGAGAGGCGGCAGGTCACATGATCGCAGATCTGCGCTCTGTAAACAAGGTATATAGCTGCATTTTTTTTTTTATAAAGCGCAGTCACAGGGGGACATTACATGAATCAATGTAAATTGTACCCTAATATGAGCAGCAGAAGAAGGGGGAGGGGGGCGACACGGAGCTCACCGACAGGGAGGGGAGGGTGGAGGAGAGCAGAGAGGAGAGAAGAGAGCAGGGCTGCGGATGACGGAGGCACGTAAAACTGACCACGGTATCAGGGACCAGCAGCCATGATGAACTGTGGTCAGTTTACAGGGGGGAGGGTAGAAATTGACAGCATCAGACAGGTATTTCAGGGTATACGGGGGGGGGGTGGCAAATGATTATGTATGTATATGTATATATATATATATAGAGCCTCTCTCTATATATATATAACCTCTCTTGCTCTCTCTCTCTATCTATCTATCTATATGTATAAAACCTCTCTCTCTCTCTCACTCTCTCTCTATATAACCCCCCCCCCCCTCTCTCACTATATATATATAATCTCTCTCTCTCTCTCTCTCTCTCTCTCTCTCTCTCTCTCTCTCTCATATATATATATATATATATATATATATATATATATCCTCTCTCTCTCTTGCACTCTCTCTCGCACTCTCTCTCTCTCTATATATATATCTCTATCTCCTCTCTCTCTCTCTCTCTCTCTCTCTCTCTCTCTCTCTATATATATAATCTCGCTCTCTCTATATATATATCCCCCTCTCTCTCGCACTCTCTCTCTCTATATATATATATATATATATATATATATCCCCCCTCTCTCTCGCACTCTCTCTCTATATATATATCCCCCCTCTCTCTCTCTCTCTCTCTCTCTCTCTCTCTCTCTCTATATATATATATCTCGCTCTCTCTATATATATATCCCCCTCTCTCTCGCACTCTCTCTCTCTATATATATATATATATATATATATATATATATCCCCCCTCTCTCTCGCACTCTCTCTCTATATATATATCCCCTCTCTCTCTCTCTCTCTCTCTCTCTCTCTCTCTCTCTCTCTATATATATATCTATATATCTATCTATCTATCTATCTATCTATCTATATAGATATATCTCACTCTCTCTCTCAGATATATATATATATATATATATATATATAATGTTTTGGGATTGTACGCAAAGATCATGCTTAACTTTTTATTTATTTTATTTTTTTATTAGAACTGAAAACAGCCTTTAGTATCACTTTAAGTGTATCTCATTTTTCCAGCTCCAGCTCCATGGCACATTGGAATGCCAGCGGCCTCTGCCCCGCTCAGATCCTCCGTTCTTGGCAAAGCTTTGATGCTCTGTGAACACACCGCCTTGGCTCTGTGCATAGCGGCCGATACTAGAGAGTGTCTCTGGGCTCAGCCATTACAACCAGATGTTGAGGGAGAGGAAGTTGAATGCTGATGATGTCAGCAAAGGAACGAGAGGCATTGAGTTACATGGTGGGAGTGCCCACACCCTCCATCCCCGACCATCCCTGAAAGGGATCCTACAATCTGCTTCTATAGAAGAGTCTCCTCGCTGCTCCTTTGGACCCCCCGGACCTCGCTGCTCCTCTGGACCCCCCGGACCTCGCTGCTCCTCTGGACCCCCGCAGAGAAGTTCTGAGCTGCAAGAATCCACTTTGGATTAAGTCTTCTCCCCCCTCCCCCCCCCCCCCCCATTTCTCCTGTGTCCGTCATCTGTGGTCGGTGCAATGTCTGCCCAAGCTACCAGGAGTTCGCTCAGCGCCAACAAGCAGTTCCTCCGAAGCTTCCCCGGGGTGACGAGGCTCCTGCAGCTCGCCACCGGCGCCGCCGTCTGGATCGCCATCGCCTCCAGCAACTTCAACAACACGGTGCGCTTCGCCCTGTTCGTCTTCGTCTTCTTCTGGCTGGTCACCCTGCTCCTCTACTTCGTCACCCTGCTGGACAAGCAGGAAATGGTGCCGCTGATCGGGGGCGACCGGTGGCTCCTCACCAACCTGGTCTACGACGCCCTGGCCGCTGCCCTTCACGTCGCCGCCACGGCCATCATCGTCGTCACCATCGACAGCAACTCTTATTGCAACATCCCCAACTACAGGGGCGCCTGCTACTACAAGACCTACGTGGTGGCCTCCGTCTTCGCCTGCCTCTGCTGCCTCTTCTACGTCTCCACCGCCGTCTGCTTCTCCGTCAAGAAGTGTAGAGGGAACAAGAGCGTCATTTAAGGGGTGGCTGGAGAACCTTCGGGGGGTTGTTTTTTTTTTTTTTTGTAGGTCGGATTGGAAGAAACGGACTTCTCTTTCCTGAGCCACACGAGCCGCACGAGCCGCACGAGCCGCACGAGCCGCACGAGCAACGTGTTCCAGGTGTGGCAGAGGAAATAGTCCTTTTATGTACATTGTTACTTTATTTTGTATCTTTTTGTAACGCTTCTCATAGTTCTGAATGCAACGCCAAAGATACATTTTGGTAACAGAAAACTTTTTTTTATTTTTTCCTATCGATTTAAAAACTGATAAGAAGAACGCCGCTTTGATTTGGGGAACGTTTTATACCATCGCAGTATTATATTTGATGGCAGAGATTGATCTCCTTGTTGTTATATGCAGGAGATGTGGGTAACGCCTTCTTTCCTGTTCCTGGAAGGAGGGGGGGAGGGGGGGGGCGCTTCTACGGCTTTAAGAAAAATAAACGACAAATGTATCACCGTCTATATATGATTGTGTATTGTAGAACGTATGTGGTGTGTCTGGGCCAGATAAGGCTTTGGGGTTGGTTCGCTTAGGGCCGGTTCACACCACATGCAGTGCGTTTTTTTATTTCCTGCTTAAAAAACGCATAGAATAGTAGGTTATATGGTTTTTCAATGGCCTAGTTCACACCAGTGCTTGCAAAAAAAAAAAAAAAGAAAAGTAGAACGTGCTGCATTTTTCCTGCACTGGAACGCTGTAAAAAGCATCAAAAACTCAGGGGAATGCACCGGAACGCACCAAAAACGCACTGGAACACGTGCTGCATTTTTCCTGCACTGGAATGTACTGGGACGCTGTAAAAAGCATCAAAAACGCACTGGAACACCCATGTTCTCATTCAGGGCCAGTTCACACCACATGCAGTCCAGTGCGTTTTTTATTTCCTGCATCAAAAACGCATAGAAAAGTAGGTTATATGGTTTTCAATGGCCTAGTTCACACCAGTGCTTGCAGTTCCAGGAAAAAATAGTAGAACGTGCTGCGTTTTTCCTGCACTGGAATGTACTGGGACGCTGTAAAAAGCATCAAAAACTCACGGGAACGCACCAAAAACGCACTGGAACACCCATGTTCTTATTAAGGGCCAGGTCACACCACATGCAGTCCAGTGCGTTTTTTTTCCCCTGCATCAAAAGTACATAGAAAGTAGGTTATATGGTTTTCAATGGCATAGTTCACACCAGTGCTTGCAGTTCCAGTGCGTTCCAGGTCCAGGAAAAAATTGCAGAACATGCTGCATTTTTCCTGCACTGGAATGTACTGGAACGCTGTAAAAAGCTTCAAAAACTCACTGGAACGCACCAAAAACGCACCGGAACACCCATTTTTTTTTATTTAAGGTTAAGGAGAAAAAAAAGGGGGGGGGGTGCACTGGACTGCATCAAAAACGCATCAAAAAAGCAAAAAAGCATCTGGAGACTGCGTTTCTATGGGGTGAACTGGCCCTTACATGCAGTCCAGTGCGTTTTTTTTCTGCATCAAAAACGCACAGAAAAGTAGGTTATATGGTTTCAATGGCATAGTTCACACCAGTGCTTGCAGTTCCAGGAAAAAATAGTAGAACGTGCTGCATTTTTCCTGCACTGGACTGCACTGGAACGCTGTAAAAAGCATCAAAAATCTCATGGGAACGCACCAAAAACGCACTGGAACACCCATGTTCTCATTAAGGGGCAAGTTCACACCACATGCAGTCCAGTGCGTTTTTTTTTTCTGCATCAAAAACGCATGGAAAGTAGGTTATATGGTTTCAATGGCATAGTTCACACCAGTGCTTGCAGTTCCAGTGCGTTCCAGGAAAAAATTGTAGAACCTGCTTCATTTTTCCTGCAATGGAATGTACTGGAACGCTGTAAAAAGCATCAAAAACTCACTGGAACGCACCAAAAACGCACTGGAACACCCATGTTCTCATTTAAGGTTAAGGAGAAAAAAAAGGGGGGGGGGAATTGCACTGGACTGCATCAAAAACGCACCAAAAACGCACTGGAATGCATCAAAAACGCACATGCAAAAAATCATCTGGAGCGCATCCAGACTGCG